>PYHX02000467.1:106258546-106294516 GCA_004302925.2 Cochliomyia hominivorax
GACTTATTTGTGAATAAATTTTATTCAAATCGTTTTATTTTTAGGACCTTTATGAACCATAAATTTCATTCCGAGAGAAATATTTTTATGGGCTAAGTGAAATAATGGACCCATCATCATTAATTTCAAAAGGCATCGTTCTTAACTCAAAATAATCTCAAATTTTAAAAATGTGACCTGCATTTTTCTCCCAGAGTACATGGACAGCGTGTCGGACGAACATACGGACATAGTTTTAATCGACTCGGAAAGTGATTCAAACAGTATGTTTAAAATTAGTATTAGTGTTCTAGTACCACAATTTCAATGGTCTTCGTCCTTGGGTCGGAATTTTTTTGTTATTAATGTTTCCTACAGACAGACGGACAGAAATACACCCACTTTTAAGTATACCGAACTATGTCCGACTATCTGTCCGGCTTTTTGTCCATGTAGACATTGGGAACAGTCTACAGGTCGCCATTTTAGAAATATTTCGATGAAATTTGGTACTTAATTCTATTTTGGTATAGGGACGAATTTTGGTCATGTTAGGTCCAATATTTCAAGTACCACCCATACGAATGTTCTTCCCGGAATAGGGTTTTAAGACCATAAAAGTTCTAAATATTAAGAGAGATAAACGAAATTTGGCAAAATATGCGAGTATCGTTAAGTTATATCTCATAGGTCCCATACAACTCCCTTCCAAAAATGTCATAAATGTGTTGGTATTGTTATTAATTATGACCATAATTGACCAAATAAATAAGATTAAATAAGAAAAATAGAGATGAAAATTTTACGAGGGCGTATATTAAATCCTTGTAACTTCCACATAACTCTGCCAGAAAAATTAATTTTAAAACGCATAAATTTAACATAAACATTGGTGTCACAATAACGTACTGGCACACTTAATAATAAATCAGAAAATCAAATTACACGTGGTTCGTCCATCGAATCCTTTTTCACTATTTTCAATCAAATATTTCTCTAAAGATATTTGTCCAAATTTTTCGAGGAACATGATGTTTATTATTCCAAACAAAAAACTTCATTAAAGACATTTCTCGGATTTCAGTCTATAAAATCCACATTTATTTAAAGTCTTCAGAATGTCATCAAACAAGCACTTCAAAAACTCTTTTCTGTTTTAAAGTTCAGATGTTCATCTTTAACTTGATTAAAGGAATTAGAAAGCTATTTGGGTCAAAAGCAAGCACGATCATTTCAAAAATTGATGAATAAAAATTTCAAATTGATATAACTGTAAAATTTAAAGATCAATTCACATGGTATAATATCACTTTTAAAGTAAAATCGACGTGCCGATTTCAAGAAACATTACACATCCATAATTTAATATTATTGCATTCTTCATGTCCATTTATATTCCAAAAGAGTTGATTAAAATGAATAAGAATATATTTTATTATGAAATAACCATTTAAAGGATAAAGAAATTTCCTCCATACAATTCTATGTTTAACAAAATCATCACTTACTCCTCATCATCATTAAATTCCTTTATTATTTAAAACTTCTAACCCATAAGTTTTAATCTAAAAGATACATTTTAAAATCTCTTATACATTTGAGTTTGAAGTTGTATTTTTCATAAAAATATAAATACATTAATTAACACCAAACAACGTGACAAAACGCCCACAAAACAACATGATGACTGATAGAAAACTATAGATGCAGATACTTAAGCTGGTTTGGATAATGTTGATACTGTTTGTCAGTACGTTGGGGTTTTTTCAGATGCCAAAACAGCGTTTAGAAAGGATTCGAGAAGCTGGCAAAGCGGACAGTGGAAACCGAAGGAGAAAAAACAATTTCGGTAAGAAAAAAAACTCTTCACCATTCCAAATACCATCATTTCATTATCCGGATAAACTCTATTTGTTGTATTTTGAGAAAAATACAATGATTTCAGCTGTGAAAACCAAACGAAAGCAAAAATAGATAAAAAAGAGAAACAAAGAAAAAAAAACAAATAGTTGGTGTTATGGTTACAAAATAGTTTTTGAAATAATCTAAAGGAAAAGTAACAAAAGTGAAAGGTAAAAACAACAGAAACAACAACAATAAATGAAAATAGTGTAACCACTAACTACAAAGTATACAAAAAGTATACAAACACTTCATGCTCATGAGGAATATAAAAATTTCAAATGGTTGGATTTGTTTTGGTTGAATAAGAATGAGTGAATGAATGGATGATGATGGTCTGTTGATTACACTGGACATACAATGGTGATGTTGTTGTTTTGCTTTGTTTGTTTGTGTTTATGTTTTATACAATTTCCCCTTTCTCTCTCTCTGTATCTTTTGATTCCTTTTTTTTGTTGTTGTTAATCTGTAATATGTTGCTGGCTGGATATGTTCTGATATGTTGGCATATGGTTATGGCCCAAAGGTATTATTACACCATTACGTACTCAGCATAAAGTATACACAAATATGATAAGTGAATGTGATTCTTTACACATACATATATACATATGTGTATAGAATTTTTAAAGATTGGCTTATGCTTGTGTGTGTATGTGTTTTGTGAAGAATTGTGTATGAGTCTTTAGTATGAGTTTAAATGAATTTTGTATGTATGTGTGTGTGTGCATGAATTTTGAAGTATTGTACGTTAACTTGAGGGCTTCATTAGCTCGTTTTTTGCTGTTGATGATGTTATTTGTTGTTAATTATACACCAACATAAACAACAACAATAATAAAAACAAAATCAACAATTACTCATACCTTTTGGCATTTCACAAAACAAAATTGTAATAAAGTTTTTCTTCAAAACTTATCTAGATGTTGAAGAGAATTTTGCTCCATTGATGAAATATTTACATTGAATTGATAAATGTTTTAAACATATGTTGAGGACATGCAATATTAAAGTCTCCACAATGGGTTAAAGGTTCCTTTCACATACCTACGGAAATCTCCACCCATCATCATAATTATAAACAGAACTCATAAACAGTCTATAATGGTCATGATGGTTTGTCATCGACAGAATACAGGTCAGCATCAACAGATACAAAAATACTAGAAAACAAATATATTGGGTGACGGCATTAAACGATGATGTTCAAATTCTTCACTCGAATCTGGGAAAGAACCTGAATTATACTCTGAGCTAAAAACTTATCAAAGAAATGGAAACAGAACTAGAATTATAACTAGAACTGATTGGAACTATAACCCGTACTTAATCCTAACTAGAATGAGAACTTAAATTATAAATTAAACTATAATCTGAATAGGAATCTGAACTAAAAGCTATGAAATAAAATCAGAATTAAAATTTGAACTAGAACTGAAGCAGAATCTGAACTAGAATCCCAACTGAAATCTAACTAGAATAAAAAAGAAACTAGAACTGAACCAAAATTTGAAATTGAATGAGAACTTGAATTATAAACTGGACTATAAACTAAATTCAAATCTGAACAAAATCTGAAGTAAAAGTTAACTAAAATCTGAACTAGATTCTGTACTAGAATCTGATCTAGACTATAAAATACAATCTGAACTAGAACTGAAATAGATCTGAGGTACTGAAACAGAATCTGAATTAAAATCAGAACTATTATGTGAACTTAAATATGAAATAGAGTCCTCAATGGAATATGCACTAGAATCTGAACTAGAACTGAACTAAAGATATGCTATAGATCTCAACCAGAATCTGAAATGTAATCAAATTTAAATTTGAAATGGAATATAAACTAGAATCTGTACTAGAACTTAAATATATCTGAAGAGTATTTGAACTCGAATCTGAAATAGAATCTGAAATGGAACTGAAATAGAACTACATCCGAACTAGAATCAGAACAAGCTCTGAATTAGTATCTCAACTAATATCTGAAGTAGTAATTGAACTGGAACTGAACTAGATTTGCGGTAAAAAACTAAACTATATTCTGAAATATAGTCAGAAATAGAATCTGAATTAAAATATAAACTAGAATCTGAAGAGAACCTGATCCAGAATCTGGTCTAGGAGTCTCTCCAAAGGCGTAGCTTTTAATGAATAAAGCGAAGAAATGACATTAATTAACATCACAACGCTTTATTATCCTGCCCAATACTACAAACATACATCAACTCTATAATTTATTTTTTTTTTATTTCATAAACTTTTTGACGAAAAGTGTTTTCGAATGACCTTCTCCTTTGCTTCTTAATACTGAAAGGATCAAAGCAACACAACAACAAGATGAAGACAATGAAAACAACAAAACGAAAAAACTTTCCAAAATTATCAATTGTAAAACAACCAAAAGCATGTGATGATTCTGATAATAATGATGTGAAATTGTGGTCAAAAGACTTTGTGATTAACATAAAATTTAAAGCAGCAAATCTTTATTTTTTGACATAAAACATCCCAAAATACCTACAAATGAATATTAAGAATACAAAATGTTGCTACTGCTGTTGAATGTTGCCTTAAATGGAATCGAGCATAACTAAATGTTGGTTGTTAGATGAACAACTGGCTGGTCTACATGAAAATGCAATTAACGTGTTTGTTGTTGTCTAAATGGGTGTTAAGGGAGTGGCTGGTTTAGCACAAAAAAATACATGCATACAAACACACACACACACTTCCCCAACAATAATCAAACTTTCAATTTAAGTTTTCTACATTTTAAAGACTTTTCGGAAATTACAAAAACCCTCCAGCCAGTTTTTGGATTCCAGTATTAAATCTTATTTTTAGCTTAGATTTTGAATGACAGTATTGATGATGATAATGAAAGAACAGCAGTAAGAGAAGCAGCAGTCAGAGACAAATACCACACACACGTACACTAGTTAAGCATAAGTTGCAACTCTATGAAATTCATTCTCAATCATTTTTGAATATTTTTTCCCTGTCAACCATAATAGCAGGTGTAGATGGTGGTATAAAGGTGACAAATTACTTGTTTGATTAGTGTCTCTGTCTCTGCCTGTGTCTGAGACTGACTGGCTGACTGTGTGGAGACTATAATGTCAGTCGTGTATGATTAAAATGTCAGGTTTTGTTCCTCTTACTCAATAATCTTTAGTTAGAAAAAAAAACAACAAAAAAAGAAGAAACTTTAACGTTATAAATGATGTGTGTCCTGTTAGAAAGATATGTGTGTGTATATGTAGAAAATTGATGTGAGAGCTTTTCCTCTATAATTTAAATTTTAAATGAAAGTTTTAATGAAATTTACTTGGGTTCGCAAAAAAGAGATCCCTTAAATACCGGAAGTTAATTAGCAATTTTAAATTTACTAGAAAATTAAGGGTATCACTTTAGACGTCTCTTTTTAACATCCTTTTTGTTTGTCTTCATTTATTTTGGTGCAAATAAATTGATTTTAAATTGAAAAAGAATGTAATAAAAAACTGAGTTTGAAGGTATTTGTTGTGGAAAAAACTTTTTAATAAATTAATATAATTTTTATTATGACTATTTGATCGTTGGCCAACATCAAAGGACTTTGCTTCTATTGAACTGAACTAAAACTAAAGTAAAACTGAACTAGAGCTAAACTAGAACTGAACTAGAACTGAACTGGAACTGATCTAGAACTGAACTGGAACTGATCTAGAACTGAACTAGAACTGAACTAAAACTGAACTAGAACTGAACTAGAACTGAACTAGAACTGAACTAGAACTGAACTAGAACTGACCTAGAACTGACCTAGAACTGATTTAAAACTGAACTAGAACTGAACTAAAAATTAACTAGAACTGAACTAAAAATTAACTAGAACTGAACTAGAACTAAACTGGAACTGAACTAGAACTGAACTAGAACTGAACTAAAACTGAACTAGAACTGAACTAAAAATTAACTAGAACTGAACTAGAACTAAACTGGAACTGAACTAGAACTGAACTAGAACTGAACTAGAACTGAACTAGAACTGAACTGGAACTGAACTAGAACTGAACTAAAACTGAACTAGAACTGAACTAGAACTAAACTGGAACTGAACTAGAACTGAACTGGAACTGAACTAGAACTGAACTAAAACTGAACTAGAACTGAACTAAAAATTAACTAGAACTGAAGTAGAACTAAACTGGAACTGAACTAGAACTGAACTAGAACTGAACTAGAACTGAACTAGAACTGAACTGGAACTGAACTAGAACTGAACTAAAACTGAACTAGAACTGAACTAAAAATTAACTAGAACTGAACTAGAACTAAACTGGAACTGAACTAGAACTGAACGAGAACTGAACTAAAACTGAACTAGAACTGAACTAAAAATTAACTAAAACTGAACTAGAACTTAACTGGAACTGAACTAGAACTGAACTAGAACTGAACTAGAACTGAACTAGAACTGAACTAAAACTGAACTAGAACTGAACTAAAAATTAACTAGAACTGAACTAGAACTAAACTGGAACTGAACTAGAACTGAACTAGAACTGAACTAGAACTGAACTAGAACTGAACTAGAACTGAACTGGAACTGACCTAGAACTGACCTAGAACTGATCTAAAACTGATCTAAAACTGAACTAGAACTGAACTAGAACTGAACTAAAACTGAACTAGAACTGAAGTAGAACTGAAGTAGAACTGAAGTAGAACTGAACTAGAACTGGCCTAGAACTGAACTAAAAATTAACTAGAACTGAACTAGAACTAAACTGGAACTGAACTAGAACTGAACTTGAACTGAAATAGAGTTGAACTAGAACTGAACTAAAACTGAACTAGAATTGAACTAGAACTAAACTAGAACCAAACTAGAACTAGAACCAAACTGGAACTGAACTGAGGATTTTAATTATATCTGAATCAAAATTATTTTTTTCTAAATGTTATTGTTGTTGTCAATAAATACCTGAAAAATTAGTTAAAATGTAAGAAAAGAGTAAGAAATCATTTAATTTCCAAATTAGGGATTTAATATGAAAAAAGACTTAAATATTGAAATGTTATGATAAAATCTGGCTCCAATAATGTTTTGAGACCTAATTCATGCATTTTTAAATCGAGTCACAAAATCAACTTATATCCTTAGATTATTCCATCTATAAGAACAGGAAAAACAAACAGATCATAAATTCTTGATATTATTTTCATTACAATTAAATTAAGTCATAATATAGAATTAACAATCAAAAATTATCAAATTTTTACTTTTATGAAGATTATTTAACTTAAAACACTTAATCATCATTAATGTTACTGTATGGCATTTTATAGACATGAAATTCCATCAAATATTCCACAAAGATACTCACAATTTCATCATAAATATTAAGTATTTTGTGTGAATAACGCGTGAGTATCTTAAATTCAAAATAATATTTATCATTTGGTCATTATTCTGGCTTTATTTAAGCACGAATTTTATTACATTTATAAGACACATTTGAAGTGTGAATAAAAATATAAAAAATCTAAGTATTAACAAGAAAGAATGCTGTAATCGGCTGTGCCGATTTTTCTATACCCTCCACCACAAGTGCGTGTGAAGTAAATACATTATATTTCATACATACACCCTCTCACATGCACTCACAGATAAATACAATATATAAACGTTTTCCTTAAATATGACATAGAACACTTAATGAGTCATAAGATCAGGTATATTTTTGTCAATAACTTTTTTACAACTGAACCGATTTTGAAAATTTTTGAAATGGTAATGAAGTACATGTAGCTTAATGTTATGTCAAAATGAAATATATTGGCAAAATTTTATTATAATTTATCAATTAAAAATTTACTATTTTACGAGAGTTTGTTGTTTGAAATTAGAGGTTTGCTCAGATATCAATCTATGAATTTCTCTGGACTATAAGAAATACTCAAGACATATTTTGTTGAGCTCTGTAAATTATTATTGTAAATTATTATTATAGTTAAATCTTGTCAGATTTAGATCTGATGCATTACATATTCATTATGGAGTCGGAAGTGATTCCTTCTTTGTATTACATACGGAATGATAAAGTTAAAATACCCTCTTCACCTCATGTGGTGGTGAAGGTTATAAAAAGACATAAGAACCTATATTTTACTTCTTCCTTTTATTTTTTGCTTTATTACAATTTCTTCTATTACATTGGCGAAGGGAGCAGCGCGACTAGAAGACAAAAAAGAGTCAAGGCCACCATTCAAACGTAAAAAAATAACAAATAACATCAGAATACCTAAAGATTTACGTGATTTTATGGCACAAAAATTTAGTAAATGAAACGCAAAAAAATGATGAAAATATATGAAAGAAATACGATGATGTTTTAATACACACGTCTATATGTTGTTGGCTAACTTTACAGGAGTAAGAGAAGAGGGGAAAAAATTGAGATTGGATAAAACACATAAAATGTGGGCAATTGTCATTTTATGGTGCCAAAAATGGGAATAAAAAACCTTCAAAAGCACTTACAAATGTTGTTTGTTGCAAAGCTTTCAACATTTCAGTCACGAAAAATCCATCAACATATTAAAGATAATGTTCATCACTAACTTAAAGGTCTTAGAAGATATTCTCTCTGGCAGAGCCAGTCGACAGTAAGTGGTTAAGGAAATAGATTTAGGAAAGTCAAAAATTAAATAAAATATGTGAGTTGTAGGCAGGAACAATGAAACATATTACAGTTATTGGTTTTTAAAGAGACAATTTTTTTAATTTTCGTGCTTCACAGTGAAATACAAATGAAACTGAGTACAATTGAAATTTACATTGAAATATAATTTTATCTACCTACTTTTTCGTATAGAAAAATTTGCCAAAATGTAGTTATTTTTCTTATAGAAAAATTTACCAAAATGTGGCTACTTTTCTTACAGAAAAACCTGTCTTACCACAATCCGGCTATAGAAATTTCTGCCACAATTTGCCTACATTTTCTATAAAAAATTTTTGCCACGATTTGACTACATTTTCTATACAAAAGTTTTGCCACAATTTGGGTACATTTTCTATACAAAAATTTTGACACAATCTGGCTACATTTTCTATACAAAAATTTTGACACAATCTGGTCACATTTTCCATACAAAAATTTTGCCACAATTTGGCTACATATTCTATAAAAAGTTTTGCCACAATCTGGCTACATTTTCTATTAAAAAATTTGCCACAATCTGGCTACATTTTCTATAAAAAATTTTGCCACAATTTGACTACATATTCTATAAAAAGTTTTTGCCACAATCTGGCTACATTTTCCACACAAAAATTTTGACACAATCTGGCTACATTTTCTATACAAAAATTTTGACACAATCTGGTCACATTTTCTATACAAAATTTTGCCACAATCTGGTCACATTTTCTATACAAAAATTTTGCAACAATCTGACTACATTTTCTATACAAAAATTTTGCCACAATCTGGTCACCTTTTCTATACAAAAATTTTCTATAGAAAATTTTGCCACAATCTGGCAACATTTTACCATTGAAAATTTGTGGAATGTTTTCAGTTTTTTAAAATAACAACAATTGTTTAAATCCATTAAAATAATACATTATATAAACATCTCATTCTTAGAAATCATCTCCAATATTATATTAAAGTATGTTTTCCATTATGTGAAATATGCCTTTATGTCTCTTTTATGTTGAATTCATAGGAATTCTTTAAGTTCACTGTTGAGCAAGTAATTGCATTTTATTGAAGTAAAAAATTATTATTAATTCTTGCCACCATCAGGTATTTTTGCTCTTTCAAAATCAGGAAAAAAATGAATTAAATTTAATAAAGATATTTTCATAGTTACTCATCAGCAAAAGCAGCAAATAGCTTTGTGTCTCTCTGTTTTGTTTTCTTTTAAATGGAAAAAAAAACTTTTATTTTTGCAAGCAGGTGAAAGAAATTCATTCACATGCATTATGATTTTATAATTATTTATATCTTTAGTAGTGGTAGTAAAGGATATAAGGATATACATAAATATGCATATGTAGAAAATGTATAGAGGATTGAGAACGCACAAACACACACACACATACATACATACATACATACATACATACATACATACATACATACACACATGCATACACACATACATAAATACATAAATACATAAATACATACGTACATACATACACACACATGCACATACACATAGGAATATATTCATAAATGCAAAAATACAAGTTGTGCACTTGAAATTTGCAACAAAAGCTCTTTTCTGTTTCCTGTTCACATTCTCCTTGGGCTTTTATGCATGCATATACAATATAGATATATGTATATTTTTTGATACTCCTCGCAATGGACATTATATTAAAAAAAACAACAACTACAACAACAATAATGAAAAATAATAATAATGAATAAAACTGAGGAAAAAAAGAAAGAAAACACTATAAATGTGAATGTAAAAATTCTTTAAATGCATTTGTGAGTGTGTTGTATGTTTATGGCATAAGGACCACAATCTCAACATGAAAGAACACACACTGACACAACATTCAACCAAATAATAAAAACAACAACAAAATATAAAGAATTTTTGTTAAAATTATAATCAAGATGAGGTATACAAAATAATTTATCTTTATTTGGAGGCAGGAGTAAAAAGTTACAACTTGCAACACTTCAATTCAATGCAACAACACCATATAACACCTGCAGTAGAAGTTTTTATTATTTTCGTTTAAAAAGAAATGAATTTAAAAAGAAATTTCTGTATTTAAAACTTATTTTACAGACAACGTATGTCATTTAATATTTCTCTGAAATACCATTGCAGTTTTCAGTTGCATAACAATAAAAAAGTAGGATATGGTTAACAGAGCACTTCCTTTTTAACACAGACTTACAAACATATATAATTCTTTATATGCATATGCATGTAAGTGTGTATGTAAAACTGTTTGCTGTTTCTTTTTCATCATATTTTGCATTTTTTGGTTACATTTTTTTATTTTACTTATTTCTTTGGTGTTTTTATTATTTTTTTGTACTTAAATATATTGTGGCAATGTAGTAGTGCATTGTCTTATTTGTAGGTGTATGCATATGTATACGGTTTTGAAATAGAGACGAGGGTCGTATTAAGATTATTTTATTATATATGAAATCTACTTAACAGTCAAGCGGCACTTTTGCACTAGAGGTTTATTCAACCACTTTACTAGTGGTTTATAAGAACAGGAAAGTACTAACAAGTTCGGTTTATCTGGTATCTCTAGTTAGTTAAAGATACTCGTATGCAATATTTTAATTTTTTTAGACAATTATAAACATTACTGGAATATTTTTTCACAAAAAAATTAAATTTTCACTAAATTTTTAAACTTAGATTTTACAAAATTTTCGCCAAGAATGAAATTTTCATCAAAATATCAAATTTTGCATTGAAAATTCCCAATTTTGACTAAAAAGTTAAATTCACTAAAAATTTTCCTTTATATATTTTTTTAAATTAAATTTTTAAATTTTAATTTTCCACTAAAAAATTAAATAAAAAGAAAATTTCAATAAATTTTTATTTTTAATAGAATTTTACATTTTTACTAAAAATTTAAAGTTTGACAAAAAAATCAAATTTTTTACTTAAAATCCAAAAGAAATTTCTTTTTTTTATTGAAAATTCATATTTTCACATTCCACAAAAAGTTCATATTTTCACGAAAAATTCACATTTTCACTAAAAACTTGCTATTTTACTAATAATTCCTGTTTTCACGAAAAATTCGCTATAATTTAATTTTTCGCTAAAAATTCATAATTTCGAAAAAATTTTCCTTTTCACTAAAACTTCACCTTTTCACTAAAATTTCACATTTTTACTAAAAAACATTTTTATTAAAAATTCACATTTTCAGCAAAATTTTAAACAAAATTTCATTAACAACTATTTACATAATGTTACTTCATTCGCCACTTATTATTTGTATGGAGTGTACCCTTTGGTCCTATATGTCCCTTATCTTTTATTACTGCAATTTTTTAAATTTATTGTAAAAAATAAACATGTAATCAATGGTAAATATTAGCTTGGTAAGGGGACCATCACTCTCCTTGATCGTATCCGATCTTCATTTCATACAGAAAAATTGTTCCTTGAGAAAGTAATTGAAATGAAATTTTAATACTTTTTGTATGGGAGCTAGCAATCTCCCTGTTCGTCCTATATTGTATCCATTGTATAGGAGTACAACCCCCCCCCCCTGATGTAACAGAAATAACCTTTAATGGGAAATATAATGCCAATATATTCAGCTTTCTATAAGTTCTGGCTAATTAAATTTTGGAACTTTCATAGTTATTGTCGTTTAGATATGCGCTAATTGTCTAGAATACTTTTAAGCACATAAGATTCACATTTATGAAAACTCAAATTTAAAGGTTTTTAACTTTTGGTTTTATGAAGATATTTAAAAATAATTTTTCTTCCAAAAGTTTTGTCATTAGCTTTAAAAATATAAAAATATTTGACAAAAATTATACAAAATTTTGATTCACTGTAGCATAAAAACTGAGACAAAATCCGTCAAAAAAGTAAAATTTTCAACTTTTGAAGGTAAATATCTCTTAAACTATAAGAGATAATCTACCCGTGGGACGAAGCTTTTATAGGTTTTCAGTAGCAGGATAATATAAAAATAAAACTCATATAAAGATCTTTAAAATCGGTTTAGATATAAGAAATCTGGATTATTTTAAATATTTTTATGACACGAGGTGATCAAATTTGGGACCCTGTGGACCAGCCTTAGTTAGGTCCACAAAATCCAGACTCAAGAGTTAAACTCACCTACACTTCTACTATCACTATGTCAAATTTCATTAAAATCGGACTAGAAATTCACTTTTCATTTAAAACACAGTGCGCTGTCTACACGTTAAAAAATTCATTAAAATCGTCTTTATTCACTTATCGTTTTAACAAAAGTTTTAATAAACTTTTAATATCCACCTCCTACGTTCTTTACATAAATACAGGGTTATATAGTTTTCAAAACCATTTGATACCTTTTATAATTTTAATAATATATTGATTAAAATTTATTATCTAAAATCTTTAGAGAAAATTTCTTTATAAAAATTACAAATTTTATGATCAAAAGTCAGATTTTAGCAAACAATTTTAAATTGACCACAAAATAACTAAAGAGAAGAATAACAAATATTTGATACAATATTATTTTATGATTTATATAGTATATAAAAATTCATTGTGGCCTATAGATAGATAGATTTAATAGGGAGTAGAAGGATAATATTATTTTTAATTTTTACAAAAACCACAAAAGGATCTTTTATGTTTCCTATTTCCTGGCAGGTGTTTTTCTTTAACAAAAGACGATCAAAAATGAATATTGGATTGAAAAAGGAATATTTGAATACCGGAGATTATAAAAACATATAAAGATTTTAATTTTTTACTTAACCCAATAGAAGATAAAGTAAATAAAAAAATGTCGGTAGCTTTTTATGTGCATTTATTTCAAGTCTTAAAACTGTCATATTTTTTAATCACTTCTTGTGTTTTTTGGTCATTATTTTTGTCTGCATAATGCAATGACATCCTTGTCTAAAGGATTTACTGTTTTTGTTGTTGCATTTCTTGCAAATGTAAAGCAACAACATGAATTTTTAAGATTTTTTTCTTTTTTTTGAAAAACACATATACATACGCACTGGTTTTGCTTTTTGTTTTAATGAAATTTTTATACCCTACACCACCGCAGGTGGTTGGGGTATAATGCGCTTGTGCTGATGTTTGTAACATACAGAAAAAAACGTGTAACACCCACTTTTAATTATATCGTTCAACTCAGAATCACTCCCAGAGTCGTTTTAACAATGTCTGTTCCTCTATCTATCCGGCTCACTGTCCATGTAAACATTGTGAACACTCTACAGACGAATTATATTTGATATATTTTGATAAAATTTATCACATGATTTTTTACCCTAGAAAGAAGCCTATTGAAAATGGTCATATCCGTTCCAATTTTTTAGATAGCTCCCACACAAATGTCCTTCCGGAATAGGATTTTAAGGTCACAAAAGTCCTTAATATTAAGCAATTTCAATGAAATTCAACAAAAATAAATCTTATAGCATTCTTAATACTTCTAATAGGTCCCATACAACACCCTTTTCTGATATCACTTTTAAAAGCATAAGACTCACATATACATTGAGATTGTAATAATAACTGGCCAAATTACTATAAATATAGTCTAAATCGATGTACGAGGGTCGGTCTATCACTTTTTCTAGCTTCGATATAACTCCCCGAGATAATCATATTCAAACGCAAAAATTCCACATAAATGTGTCTATAATAATGTACTTCTCACTTAATCGTAAATCAAAAAAGTAATTATACGAGGGTCGTTCATAAAATTTTCATAGCTATCATATACAACCAACATTGTAGCGTAGAGTAATACATAGTCGAACTTGACCGACTATAACATGTTTACTTGTTAATATTTTAAATTATGTAAAAAAAGAATATTTTAAGGATGCAACCATTCACATTTATATTTATGTGTCTTAATTTTATGGAAAAATATTTGTCATTTTTTTTTTGAGGAAAGAACACTTTTATGGATTATTATTCAAGATTTAAATTTAAATTTTAAGAATTTAAAGTGTTTTTCTAAGTACAAGAAAATTTTAATAAAATCAAGGGATAAATCATAAAGTACCTTCGGCAGTATTACATCACACATCACTCCCCAAAATTTTAAACACATGTCCGAATAATAAATACTTTTAATAGACCTATAAGTATTATTAAATGGCTTAGTATTAGTGTATATTGTAAGTATATATACACTTTGCATTTTATGTATTTAAATTACTAAAATAAAGTCTATTTTAACCCTCACGAAACCACATGTTCCGAGTTTTTCTTTCAACTTATTCTATATTTCTCAACATATACCAAATTTAAATAAAGACTTTTGGTTAATGTAAAAAGATTTTAAAAGTACCATTGCAAAGGTGAAAGAATATGTACCAAAAATACCAAAAAGTACCATTCAGTAATTCAATGAATTAGTACAAGAAATACCATCATAAAATACCCCCCATGTTTATTCTCACCCATTTTGGACCATATATCATAAATAACATGATAACCTTTATTTATTAGAATTATCAAAATGGTACCCCCAAACAAAGTACCATATTATATATAGAAATTATAACTTAATTTTATATGTTTAAGTTAATTAAATATTATAACAAATTTAAAAAGTACGATAGACAATTTCGAAAAGTACCATAAAATGTAGAACTATATATCATTAATTTCAGAAACTAAAATTATATATCATAACAAAATGAAAAATATCTTTCGGAGATTAAAATAGTATCACGAAACCCAAAATCTTACCATATATTATAGATTTCAGTTTTTACTCTGATAATTGATAAAAAGGTAACAAAAGAGGATCAAAAAAGTACCACAACTGCAAAAATTCAAAAATATGCCGTAAAGCCTTAATTTCAGTTAATTGTTAAAAATAATTTAAGAATATCCCAAAAGTACCACAAATTCTATTATACTATGTGGATGTTAATATTTGATTTAAAATTTCGTAAAGTTTGTATTTCTACATTAATTTTTATGTAAAATATTCCCCAAAATACATAAATTTAGGTCCATTTATTTTAATATAGATGTTTTTAGGTTATTAATCACAAAAATTCAAAAAGTACCAAAAAAATATTAATAAATGTACGACAAATGTGGGGAAAATCGACTTTGTTAGAAATAAATCTGTAACTTTTGATACCAAAGGAGCTACATGGGTGTCGTTACAGCGGTGCAAATGAGGTTACATCTTATTCATTTTATAAATGTTTCTTATAGTCTTGACAGAGTTCCTAAAAAATTCTTAGCTTAACTCTTCTTCTTTTCGACTTATTTCCATTTGAATTTTAAGATTTCAAAATTTTGCAAGATCTTCTTTACTATACAATGATCCACATTCCTATAAACACATACATATTTCAAAAATACGGTTTGGCATAGATTCCATTAACTTTTTAAGAAGATCGAAATCAATTTCCTCCATTAACTCAAGGGTTGACAAGGGTATATTAGCTTCATCATTCAGTATGTAACGCCAAGATGGAATCATCTATGACTGAGACATAAAGTATATGTTCTTGCATCAAATCAAAATCTGAGTCTAATTTGCTATGACCGTCTGACTGTAAGAAATATTCTTACCTCAAAACTTCGATAGGAGAATTTTCTAATTTTTCTAAAAAGTGATTGGATTAAAAAAAGCCATAACATACAGTTATATGTACGTATTCATCTTACGAAATATTATCAAAATCGGTTAATTAGAAAAAAAGATTGAAGATAAATTTCTGAAATTTTTTTGTACAATAATGTGCTGGACCATTATTTGAACCAGCTTCCCCTTCTAGGAATAAAGCTTTAAGTCTTCAAACCACAAATTCGATTTAAATTCGAAACAATTGTTGCTCTAACTGTCTCTAATACATATAAATAATCCATATTTTAACATGGTAATATAAACATGTCATGGACATGGACTGTCTTTAAAATATATGTTATTAATTTGACCAATCTCAGTCCATACTTTGCTATAGCTCCCACATATATATTTCTAAAATACATTTCATTTCTATGGTTGCCAGAAAAGGTATCTCATCATCCCCTTTTTTTTTCTTAGAAAATCGGAAGGCTCTTGTCATAACGGTTGCTTGCATATGCTTTATACTTAATAAGATCCTTTTAGTTCTGCTCTAAATTTAATGCGGTCCAATAAAATATACATATTTAAAAGTCTCAAATTTTTTTTGTTGCTATAACACACACACACATTTTATAACGTAAATAATGTAAGAAAATAGTTATAATTTTTAATCTCTTTCATTTATTCAAACATTTCCATGGTTTAATTTTAAATAAAGAAATGAAAAATGAAATTCAAGTAATTTCTAACAATTTCGCAATCATCAATTAAAAAGGGTTATATTTCTCTTCCTAAAGACTGTCAAATCAAATAAAAACGAAATATCCTAATCAACAACCATCATTATAGCAAATGTCAAAATATTTCATCAATCACAGCAATAAATGTTTATAAATACAACAATAATAAACAAGGACGCAACAACAAAAACAACCACAACAAATAAGGCATAAAAGTAGTAACAACCGGAAAAATAAAGTGAAAAAAGCGAAACGATGAATTTTTTTATTAATGATCACCTTCAAGCAATTTAAACAAAATATCAACTCTATATTCCTCTATTACTTTTTGTAAACGTCTATAAAAATAGAAACTTTAGAGGAAATACAAAAGAATAATAAACCCTCAAATATCATTAAAATTGCCTCAGGACATAACCCATCAACCAGCCTATTGGCAACAACAATAAAAAACCAGAATTTTAAAATGACAATAAAACAAAATGTTTTAGCGTTTTCTGTTACTTTTTCGAAAAGGGGTTCAATTATTTTAAAATTGTTGCAGCAAAGACAGTAACTCCTTTAGTTTATACTCTAAGGGTTGATAAAACAATTTGAATTTTTTACTATTAGTAAAATTGACTTGTGACTCGTTTTACGGGAAAAATATTTTATTAAACATTTTCAAGTCTATAGACTAGTTTTCTGGTCTAGTCTATAGACTAGTTTTCTGGTCTAGTCTATAGACTAGTTTTCTGGTCTAGTCTATAGACTAGTTTTCTGGTCTAGTCTATAGACTAGTTTTCTGGTCTAGTCTATAGACTAGTTTTCTGGTCTAGTCTATAGACTAGTTTTCTGGTCTAGTCTATAGACTAGTTTTCTGGTCTAGTCTATAGACTAGTTTTCTGGTCTAGTCTATAGACTAGTTTTCTGGTCTAGTCTATAGACTAGTTTTCTGGTCTAGTCTATAGACTAGTTTTCTGGTCTAGTCTATAGACTAGTTTTCTGGTCTAGTCTATAGACTAGTTTTCTGGTCTAGTCTATTGACTAGTTTTCTGGTCTAGTCTATTGACTAGTTTTCTGGTTTAGTCTATTGACTAGTTTTCTGGTCGAGTCTATAAACTAGTTTTCTGCTCTAGTTCGATTTTGGTAATAAGTGGATACAGAATTAAAAATATTTTCCTTCACCTTTCTGATATCATATAGATGTCGAACTGAAGAACTCCTCTATTCTTGAGGTAAAGATAAATTTCGGATACCCTGTTCTAAAGTAAAGTGTTTTCTAGAAAATGATTTCTGCATTGATCTATATAAATGGTATTTAAAGTGTGAAGCGAGTGAGCTTTAGTGGGGAATCAAAAACTTCCCATCCACTGTTTTTCCTATGGTTTTTGACCGATTTTCAAGCTTTGTCATGAGGGAAAATTTTGCCCAATATACTGCGTAGACATTGTTTAGTTATCACTGATTGCATTACATTAGTGTTTGAAAAAAAACTAATGTTATAGTTATGCCAGAGATTCTCCAACATGTAAATTCCAAAAAATACAGTCTCGTTAAACGAGGGCTCAATGTACCCATCACACATATTTAAATAGCCTGTCAAAAATGTCTAACACCAAAACGAAAATTAAAAAATTGTAAAGTAAAATAATAAAAATCAACAAAATATCATTTTAGCACGTAAACAAATTTGAAATTCTGACATTAAACACCTAAATTGAAATAACACTTTTTTCCTATTTCATATATAACAATTTAATGTACTTTAGCAATTAGTTGATGAAGCATTAAGAGAAATTTGATACACAAACACACATAACGTAATTTAAGCATGAAAAAACAAGTTTAAATATTTTTCCATTCGGTGATTATTTTAATTTTTCCATATTTTTAAGAGGGGAGAGGAGGGTTGATTGCCCTCTATTTAGGGGGTTGTAATTTGTAGCATTTACACGTTTTATGTCAATATGTGCTAAACATTCAATAGACTAAAAATTAATTGGTGACACTTTCGTGTATTTTTCATTGATGCAAAACTGATGCAAATTGTTATTCAATTCAATCTCGGCGGAACAATCAAAACACTATTGAGTTTGAAAGGAGGAAAATAGAAACTTTAATAATGAAAAACGTTTCGATGAGATTTAATTTTTTGTATTATAAATATTGTTAACAATTGATAACATCTGGTTGAATTTAATAAAGAAAATATTTATAAACTTTAGGAATATAGTAAATAGACGATTATTTGTTGAAAGTTAAATGAAACGTAAGCATTTAAGACTAAAAGGGGGTGAGGAAGGTAAATGTAAATATTTAAACTGTATTTTGTTGAAATAAAAATCTTTTGAAATATTTTTATTAATATAATTCTGCCAACTTATATAAACTGCAAGATGGTCTGTCTAAAACAAGCGCCCTTGGCCTCCCTTTTTTCATTAAAACGTTTAACCCATTAACATTATGCCAGTTATTATATTTAATGTCAGACAAAAGACTACATTGCCAATCTGCCCATAATGAGTGACCAGCAAAAAGTACCTACTAAAATTGTTAAATATTTTCAAGAAAACCCAACTTGGTCCTACAAAAAGTTGTCCAAGAATTCATAGTTTTGTCGTCGAACTATTTCCAATATAATAAAATAGTACTGAGAGAACTTGTCCGCTGATAGAAAATCTGGTTTAGATTGGAAGAATAATCCAGACAACGTTTCTAAGAAAAATGAAACTTTTCAAAGGAGATCCCAACACATTCGATTGGAAAGGTGTCCGGTGTTCAGCTGCTCAGTGTTCAGACTATTTGACATGCAAAAGTAGAGTTAATGCAGTTTTAAAAACTTATAAGGTTAAAAAAGTTTCTGACAGGAACATTAAGATGGATGTTTAAAAAATTGTCGCAACTTCCTGGGGTAAAATTGTGTATTGCTGATGCTCGAGGGAATATTGAAGAAAAGTTTTGCTATTTGTACCAAGAGCAGCAAATTCTCCAAACTGCCGGAAGCTAAGATCAGTAAATTGGGCTCTTGTTAAAAAAGAACTAAAGTGCACAAAACGTTGTCCAAAAGTTTTAAACGTAGATGGACTACATGTTCGCGCAAAGTGACGGAATTCACTATAGAAATGTTATTGGAATGGTTATTGAAAATGGTTTAAAGATCATCGCTTCTGATTAAAACTGGAAAAAATATTTTTAATCATATAATTTTTAATCAAATAAGAAAAAATTATAAAAGTATTTTTATAAACATATATGTATGTTAACAAATTTTCTATCTCACTCCTTAATATATATACCCATTACATACACCACAATAGGTAGTTGGGGCAAAAAATAGTACTTTTCATTCAGAATAACTTCCTGACAGAGATTCCAGAATCGCTTCAGAATCACTGTCCTTCGACTGGCTGTCCTTATAAAGCATGTTCGCAAAGTGCTAAGAAGGATTTATGAATGACCCCCGTATAATTTGCTTTTCTCATTTATGCTTATACGTGCAATAGATTATTATGATACTAACATTTATGTGAAATTTGTGCGTTTTAAAAGGACTTTTTCTGGAGGGTTTCATGTTAGTTATAAAAAATTATGGACAGGCCCTCGTATAATTTTGTACAGCGTTTATAGTTTATATTTACCTTAATTTGATTAAATATTTGTACAATACTTATGTATATGTGCGATCTGCGAGTTTTAAAGTGATATTAAGAAGAATAGTTTTACGGGACCTATGAAAATAATGGACCGATTATCATATAATTTGACACATTGTTTTAGAATATAATAAAACTTATATTTGATAAATTTTGTTAAAACCGTTTTATATTTAGGAATTTTATGGAAAAAAAATCCTCATTTCGGGAGGACTATATAAAATAATGGTCTGATCTTACATGCCAATTTGTTTATATATCTTCAAAACTGCGAACTTTACTTTGCCATCAAGCTTTACATAGACTGTCGAACGGACTGAGTGATTATGATTCGAACGGTATACGTAAAAGCGGTGTTAAGCCATTCTTTCTGACCATTACAAACATCTGCATAAATAAGTATACAATTTTCTTTTCCGAACGAACTTTTTAAGCTCGTAAAGTTTTACAGAGTGTTTACGGGTATTTGCGAATTTAACCATTTTTATAAAAATTCAGTCATTAACTTAATTCACACCTCTTTCTGAATATAATCCCAATTTTATTAAGTGTAATTAAATCACAAATTATTCTCTCTATTTTGACAAAAATTTTCTTCGTAAGAAAATTTTAAATACCCTTAATCTTTTCCCATCAACATAACCCTAATTCGTGACACTTTAACTAACGATTATATAATCACTAATATTATCCTTCAAAAAATCAAAAGACAAAAAAAAAAAAAGATTATAAGAAATTTATTCAAAATCTTGTCAGCTTAAGAAACACCCCTTAAGTTTCATAAAACTCGCAGTTTATAAACACTGGTCCCCCTTTAAGGACATTTTTTGTATTTTAAATATTATTTTGGAGAGACATTTTTATTTTTCCCAATTGTAAAAAAATGACAACAACAAAAAACAAACAAAAAAATATGAAATTGAAATAGAGAAGATGAAGAAGGAAAAAATATATATTTTCGGTCTGTTTAGTGTTGATAAATAAATTATTAGCATATTTTCCATTATGTTTTCATTTTCCACTTTTCCACTCAGATGACCAGCCAGCAATAACAACAGCAACAACAATGACAGCGATAGCAGCAACAGCAATGGCACAAACAATAAATAAAAATATCAAAATGTAGAAAAAAAAGTGATGATGATAAAATTGAATTGTAAGAAAAAGTTTGGGGTAAAATAGAAAACAAACAACAACAACAAATTTTGAACAAACCACAAAACGTTTAATGTTACTACTTTTTGCCAGGTTTGAGTCCATCAAACATATACAGTGTCGAACAAAACTATTGGCACAGCAAGTGTAGTTTTCTTTATTAGCAATTTTTAGCCGAATAAAAACTGTGTTTGGAGTTACCTTTACCAATGTGATAAATAATGCAAGTTGGTTTTTAAAAAAAAAAAAAAAATATTTAATTAATTATCTAATTAATTAAAAAAATAATTAATTATTAATTAATTAAAAAATTAATTAATTAAAACTGTGGTGCCACATTGCAAATGAAGCACATCATGGGTTGAATTTTTTGGATCGTTGTCGTGTTGTAATCTGAAATTTGTTTTTAAATTTAACTTTTCTACACATTTTCTTTTATCCATAATGCCGCCTATGAAAACCAGTTCAAAAGTACACGCAGATGACATATAGACCCACACAATTACAACACCTTTGAGGTATTTGACAATTCTTAATATTCTGTATTTGACTTTCTAAGCACGGTAATTCCGGATTCATTTCGCTTGGTTTGGTTTCCCGAGTGCAGTCCATACTGCACTTTACGAACAGTAATGGGTATAATATTTTGTTATATACCTCTTGAACTTCAGCAGGAATTCCGGTAGATGTTTTTTGATAACCTACACCAGCATAAGTGGTGGGGGTATTATGCATATGTGCAGATGTTTATAACAGGCCGAAAACGTACTTCTACCACCACTTTAAAATATACCGTTCAACTCAGAATCACTTCTTCATTCGATTTAAGCTTGTGACAAGTGATAATCGTTCATTATTTCTTTTAGATGCCATAAAACCACCCTTCCAAATGTCGCTTTAATAATAGTTTTTGATCAATTTAAGACGTTTATAAGCCAAAACGCATTTGCTAAATTATATAAAGGTCGGTCCAAAACTTTTTCTAATTCCTGTAATCCGTCAAGACGTAAAAATTTTTATATATATATATGTTGGTCTCATAATAACCTAACGCACACATAAGCATAAAAAATAAAAGTAAATTATACAATGACCGTTTAAAATTATTCAATAGCAGTCATTTACAGCCAACAACTTGTTTAAGATTGTATTTAATATTTCGGACAATTTTGTTACTTTCGCGGGGATTTAAAACTTTAGGTCGGCCGGTTCAATTCGAACTTTGAAAACTTGACTATTCTTTCAAACCACACACTTGCTATACAGGTGCAGTATAATTTTACACCCACATTCGGTAGTTTCTTTTTGTTTTACGCTCATAATTAGTTTTACAGAGTTTCTTTTGAAATTATGTCAACAAATTGTAATTTTAATCGATTGGAACCGACGCAAGATCTCATTTCTGAAGTTTTAAAAATAAGTGAGTGTGCCAATACTTTTGTCCGGCAAATTGATGACTTTTTTTTAAATTACTTTATTTAAAGCAGCAAACTAAGTGTTTGCATCGGTCAAATCGCTTATGGTTGTTGTTAATTTTAATGCTATTTTCTTCTTAAATTTGGTTATAATGATAATAATTTTGTTCGTGACTGTAAACAATATTGTCAGCTAAAAAATATTTTTTGTATATATTTTTTTGCTGCGTAGCTTTTGAAAAAAAATTTGTTATATTGAAATTTATAACATAAAATCCCCTGATTTAATTTTTCAATTTAAATAATTTTTTTATTATTATTTATTGTTGTTATTAAGTTGTTATAATGCATTACAAACCAGGCATTAAAATCTCTAGCTCTCTCTCTCTCTCTCTCTCTCCAATACTAAATACTCCCCAATTTTATGGGAACTGTGACATGATAATTATTAACTTCCTGTTACTTCCGCTTCCCTTAATAACAAATCATTGCCTTGATAAATCTTTGCTTAAGTCAACAAGTTTTTTTTTTCATCTTTTCAGTCAGATTTTTTTCTAGTTCTTAAAATATTTTTATTAAATTTTGTTGTTGCTGTTGTTATTAAAAAATATTTGAAATAAATTTTGTTTATCATGTTGTTTTGCTATTTATACCCTACACCACCGTAGATGTTTGGGGTATTTTGCATTTGTGCTGATATTTGTAACATAACGAAAAAATTACGTTACACCCATCTTTAGGTATACCCTACGACTCAGAATCACTTTCTGAGACAATTTAACGATGTCCGTCCGTCTGTCTGTCCTTCCGGCTGGCCGTTCATGTAGACGTTGCAAACACTCTATAGGTAGCAATTTTTAAGATATCTTCATTAAATTTGATATATAGTACGTTATTTTGCCCTAGGGACGAAGCCTTTTGAAAATAGAGATTTTCAGTTCAATATTTCAGGTGCCTCTCATACAAATATTCTTATGGAATGAATTTTTAAGCTCATAAAAGTCCTAAATATGAAGCAATTCTAATGAAAGTATACTGATGTAAGTCTTATGATATTCGAAATTAAGGTGCCAAATTATGCGAGGGTCGATCCAATGTTTGTCATTGGTCCTATAAATCCTCCCAAATATCAAATACATATACATTGGAACTGTAACAATAATTAGCTCCTAGTAAAATTCATTTTAAAACGCATATATTTGACATAAATGTTAGTATCACAATAATGTACTGAACACTGAAGGATAAATAAGAACATTAAATTGTGAGAGGGTCGTTCATTATTTTTTCGCAACTACCATTTTTAACAAAAGTGTTAAATAGTCGAACTTGACCGACCATAACATTCTTACATGTTTTCTATGTACAAGCGAATACAAATGCCCATTATCAGTGTGAGTGTTTAAACCATATACTAATTTCTATTTTGAGTTATAAAAAATGTCGCCCATTTCCGTTTATGTTGTGTTCATTCATTGACATATGGCAAATTTATATGCAAATTTTCTCATGTTGTTTTCGAATGAAAAATGCAAACAAATAATTAAAATTTTTCTATTTAAATTTGACAATCAGAGATACCAAATATCCAAATGTTATTAGTATTTTCAGACAGACAAATATGTTGTCTGATTTTCATGTTGTTGGTGTTATATTTATTTATTTATATATTGTAGTGTCTGCTTTTAGGGGTTGTTAACACACACACGCAGTGATTTTGTAATTTTTAACAAAATCCATTATGACAAAATATAATTCATTCTTATTACAGACTTTTATCTATAATTGAATTTAACATATGAAATTTTTGAAGGAGAGATGATTTTGTGTTGCAAAATTTAATAAAAATTTATGTTTTGTTTTTTTTTTTTAGAATTAAAGTATAAAATTTGTAATAAAGTAAATAGTGTTTTATTAAAAAGTTAATGGGAAAATAATTTAAATTATTCCTTCTATTTGGGTTGCACCTGGCCCTGAGCTCTGTATACAAAAACGATATGTAAGAATTTTTCTGATTTTCAATAATTTAAAAAAATCCCACTCTTCATAATCATGACAAAATTTTAAGGCTGTGCCGAGTTTTAAATACCCTCTACAAATATTTTATTTGCATAAAGTAAGTTGAAAAAGTCTTCATACAAAAGAGTGAAATATGTGAATTGGTCCATATTTGAAATCCAAATCCAAACCATATTCCGAGAAAGTTATAACCGATTATGGCCCGATAATTGTCAAATTAGATTCATATATTAAAAACGATAAAAAACTAATTAATAACATATATTCAGAGCAGTTACGAAAATTAATATACCGCATTTCAATGGAATTGGTCTTTATTTAAGAGTTTTTAAAGCTTAAAAACCTATTTCAGGTAAGGGTCTTTTATGGGATCTTAAAGAAAATATGGATCGAAATTGATTATTTGGGGCAAGAATGCCGAATTTCAATAGAATTGATCTATATTAAAAAGTTATATAAGCTTAAAACGGTCCTCAACCGGAGCTATAGCAAGATATGATCAAATTAGTTACCTGCGAATTTCAATGGAATAAGTTTTTATTTAAAGAGTTCAGTAAGCTTAAAACTATTTTCCGAGAAGTGGCCTATGTAGGAGTTAGGTCAAATAAGGACATCAGCGCAATCTAGTTTCTCTTGTGTTCATTTCTATATCAAAATAAATTTCTGAAAATTATATTCATAATTGTCATCTACACAACACACTGATTTTGCTTATTTATTTATCTATCCAATTCTGATGAAAATTTTTTTAAAAATTTAGAAAAGTTATTTTTCAAAAGTTTGAGGTTGTCTCAGATATGGTTCCATAAATTCTCTGCTATTGGATTGATATAGCTGGTTCAAAATAGGAAACTACATAGGAAAACAGCAAACAATGCGGTCAAATTTCAGCTAGACAGACTGACATAGTTAAAGTGATTCAGATTTTGATTTGATGCAAGAATTTATATACTTTATGGGGTCTTTGATGATTCCTTTTTTTTCGAGACACATCACCACTTGTGGCGGCGGAGAGTATTAAAATATCATATTTATAAAAATATCACAAAGCAGAAATAAAAAGGAATGACAATTATATTACTTCGATATAGACCGATAACTGTGATATTAATAAAATAAAATTTCTTGGTACACGCAGAGAAATGTCATTTCGTAATATGTTTGTTGCAACCCACTAACAATATTTTTTATTGGCATGATAATATTTTTAGTAGCGAACACAATATTTTAGTTACGATAACAATATTTTTAGTGGCGATAACAATAACTATTTGTATTAATGTAAAATCACATTGTGAATAAACAAACCTTTTATTACAATAACAATATTTTTATTGGAAATATTGAAATATTGTAATTTCTAGTGATGATAAGCAGAACTATTGTTATGAATGCAAAATCATAATGCGACTCAACAATTTTTTTATGAACGGTAATAATATCTAACAACAATTGTATGTTGCTTCTTATTTATGGTTACAGCAAACATATTTTTTCTCTCCGTGTAGCAGGTAATTTTTATAAAATTTTACCGGGTGTAATACTCCTTATTTACATTATTGACTACTAATATCTTTGAAACTGCATAATATTTCATATAGAAGTTACCTTTAAAGGAGAACACAAAATGAAAGAAATAAAATCATATTCGAAAAAATACATTGAATTCAGAGCTTATAGTCCTACAATTCAAACTATGGATTGGAATTCAAAGTTTTGTCTAATTGGCGCAAATTGATCCAAGTAAATTAGTTTAATTTTTTATAGATGCTTCAATTTAATAAATAATTGATTTTTAACTTTATTTATTAAACTGATTTTGCCATTTTTTAAAGAAAAATATATCAGCGAAATAGAAAACAGCGTGACAAATTTTGAGCTTAACCAGACGAATAAAAGTGAGTTTAATTCATATTTTGGACTGAGGCAGGAATAAAGTGAACATTAATAAAGACGATTCTGCTGGTTTTAATAACCAATAAAAAATAATCAGTCCAAAATTCAGTAAGCTCTGATAGTAAATTTTCATTTAATCGTGACAAAAATTTTGATATTGATTTGATATAAGAATTTTGATAACTGATCCTTTCTTAGAATTACACACACCACTTTTCTCATATTTGTGTTAATTTCCTTTCACTTCCTATCAGTCACACATTTCTGGAAAATACATTATTAACCAATTTAATTGAAGTAAATACTTTTCAAATTTATTTATTTTCCTCTTTTCTTTAGAATCACTTTAGTTAACTCAATATATATTTTTTTCGTTCATAATCAGCTTAAAATTTTATCTATTTAAAACCATACATCAATAAAATGTCATTAAAATCTTAATACTTCAACACTTAAATATCAAATACATACGTATGAGTATACTAACAAATACATTTAGACAAAAACAAATACTTATACACACTTCTACTAAAAAAAACTCATACAAATAAACATTAAAATTTCAAGGAGTAAATAAACTTATTATAAGTACAAAAATCCACTTAAAAACTACTCAGACGATTATGTGTAAATTACTTTAGTTATATAAATTTCATTATTATTTGTATGTATTTGTATAACATCAACAAATAATAACAAATAATCAAATCTTTTCATAGATGACCCTTCTGCAGGATATATTTTTCGTTATTGAGAAAAAGGAACAAATTTACTAACAACAAAAGCTTTAGAGTGAATCCATCAAAAATTTTATTTATTGAACAAATGTAAAGAGCAAATATTAAAACACATATAATGGGAGTTAGAAAATATTACACAGAGAAAAATAATTGTGTTCTTAAGTACAAGCTATTAGAAAACGTGGACTGATGAATAGTGTATAATTTATTAAAAGTTCGTCTAGAGTAGTCGTTGATTTCGTTAGAAAATTCCATGCTAACATAGGTTCGAGAGAACGGGGAATGTATAGTCTGGTTGACTTGGCTTACAGAAATCTTTATTCGGTACGATTTTACGATCCATCCTAGCTTGCAAAGTGGCTGAAAATGATTTCTTCGTAAGTTCAACGGTACACATTATCGGTATTATGGAGGTTGGATTTTTGCTCATTATGCTACGCTACGGAATTGTGCAACAGAGTCACGCAGAGCTAGAAGATCTCTGATAAAGTTGGCAGAACTAGAAGATTACTGTGGGTGATCCTGATGAAAAGAAGACCATGGATATTCTAAAATTGGGGAAAGCCAGTATGATGGATATACTAATTGGACATTACACTCTACAACAAGTTAATCGAATAAGTATCACAGACGACACCGAACGTATGTCACTATCAAGCCTTTTCACCCGAGAGATAAACAACTTAAAATGGTTGAAGACATTAATTGGAAGCACTGAAAGCAATATCTACATGATACTAAATTCCTATAATCTTATCCTTTTTCAAAGACCATTAGCGTCATGAGATCTAAAAGGGCTGCAATCCACAACCAATTCAATTTCAAATTTCAAATTAGTCTGAAATTTGATGATAATATACTTCCGACAACACTCCAATTGTGGAAAATCATACTTTTTTCCAAGTCTTATAATGTGGTCTTTGTAAAAATAAAGTTGAAGGTTGTTAAAGAATAATATGTAAGAAGATTAAAGAGTCCATTTAAAAACTTTGAAGAATTTGATTTTACACAAAACGAATTTTATATTACAATTTTTTCAACCCACAATTTTTCCAAGTGTATTTACCCCTTAAAGATAGACTACCCAAATTTTGGTTTTGTTGCAAATTATATAAAAACCCCAATAAAAGCAATTTTGCCAAAACTGAAGCAAAAAAAAGGAGCAGCAAAAAATCAACGTACAAAAAAATTCCTTAAGGAATTACTACGGTTTTGATTCTAATAATAAAAAACCATTATCAATGGGCAAATGCTTATAACACATGGACCTCCGGAATAATGCATTAAACTAACACCAAACGAGAAAGAGAGCAAAAACACACACACCAGTGGAAAACCAAGAAGAAAATAAATGAAAGAAAACAAAAACGAATATTTTTTCTATTAAAAAATAAGAAGAAAAATAGAATGAGAAAACCCGGTAAGATGTTTTTAGCAGGGTTTGGTTTTATTACTGGTTATTGTTGGTCTCAATCCAGAAAAGAAAGTTTAGTTGGGTGAAAATAGAAAGAGGGAGGATGGAAAGAAACTAAATTTACAAATATTTAACAATTGTTATTATAGAAACGCAAAAAAACTGAATCAAAATAACAATGAACTCAATAAACTTCATCTATTGAACTGTTTGGCTGTAAACATACGATTACGGTATTAAATCAGTAATCAGGCAAACGCTATTTTGAACTTCAAAGATCATAATACTCGGGGGAAATTTACAAACAATCAAAAAAAAAAAGCTCAACATAAAGATTCGAATATTAAAAATAGTAAAAGAAAAATGAAATCGAAATATCTATTGAAAATAGATATTAAAGAAAAATCTAAATCTGTTGAAGGAAAAAAAGGCTAAAATTAAAATAATAAAAGAAAAAATATTTTTACATATTTTCAGAGATTCAATTCCTTAAGATGTTTGTGAAAATTATATGTAAAATAACTTCAAATGATTTGTTGCACTGTAATTTGAATAATAATCAAAGAAAATTATGAATTAAGGAAAATATAAGAAAATTCCACACATTTATGAAGAAAGAATAAATTGAAAATTTGAATTGAACTAAATTTGGAAAATTTAAATATTTTTATTAAATTCGAAGTTAAAACATTTTTACAGCAACAATATAAGTTTAAAAGATTTCATCATCTTATACATTTATAAAAGTATTATGTTGACAACAAAAGTAAAATATTTTTATAAAACAGAAATCTAATCAGATTATATCACTATATAACATTTCTCCCACACATTATATAGTTAAATATCATTATACCATGTCTACATCTAACGACGTCGAATAACCATAACATGGTTATATTAATATGTTTATTTCCCTATAATGAAATCTTCAGTGATTAAAGTTTTTATAAACAAATTAAAATATTATGTTTCCCTGACGCTAAGTGGTTCCGAAATGACACTTTTTTAGAATTAATTCTGTAACATTTGAACTGTAAGAATTATTTAAACACAATTTCACATAATATGAACTGAGGTATTTAGGAATAAATTTGGAGGAACAGAGATCCCTATGTGTTCAGTGGCGCAATAAATGATCCCCCAAATTGGCCGGTGTTAGTTAAGGCAAAGAATTTTTATACTTCTATAAAAAATACGCTTTTTAGCTTTTACTTTTTTCAGTTGGCAGGAACAATTTAAGTCGTAAAGTTTGTTAAAAATATGTGCCAGACTCCTTATGAAGTTTAGAAAAAAATTGCTACAATAAAGTTATATTAATCTGAATTTGGAACTTGGGAACAATTTCTGGTTTTAATTTTCTAGCTTTTATTCACAAATAAAACCACAAACTTACTTACTTACATACTTAATTACTTACTAAAAATGAAATTTATGAACTTAAGATACCTTATTCGGGAAGTAAGACTTATGTTGATATTACAGTCAAATGGTCTCACTGAATGAAAGTAAATATTACCCAACAACAATTGTGGTGCTGCACAGTGTAAATAATATATATATTTTTCTGACGACTTTTGTGATGGTCTCAGATATCGGTCTATAACTTTAAGCTATAAGATCGATACTATTTGTTTGAAATAACAGTATCAAACGATTTCACTTGAATTCCGACAATTGCCTATTCGTGAGAAGGATTTCAACAAGCAGACGGACATTGCTAAATCGGCACAGATTTTGATATGACTCTGGATTATATATACTTCCCTTATAATTGAATTTTTCACTATAAATGTTTTTTCTCTTAAAATTTAATTCTTCAATAAGAATTCAATTCTTTGCAAAATTTTGAAAAACTGCTTAGAATCACTTTCTGAGTCGATATAACCATGACCGCTTGACGTAGTTTTGAAATTGATTCTAATTGGTTCATTTTCTCAAGAATGAGGTTTTAAGACCATAATAATTGTAAATATAAAATTATTTTGTTGAAATAAGTTGTAAAAATCTAATGTTGCAATGTCTAAAAGGTCATTCAAGCTTATATTATTTGTTCCTATGAAGGGAATTTTGTAACATTAAAGTATACAACAAATGTAAACTTCAAATCTCCAAAATGAAAGCAATAATTTAAGACGAAACTTTAAAGCCTACTTTTAGATGTATCGTATGCAACAGAATATAAATCAATGGACTCCTAAAAGTATGCTCTAATTTTATTCCTCTCAAAACGTATATTTTTAAAATCTAAAGCCTACTTTAAGGCTTTTATATGAAGTATTACCATTTAATATATGTTCTAATATGTTTTTTTCTAATTGTAATTTTCTTTTACTACTGAATCCTTAAGTTTTGTTTATATATTCTTTTATTGTTCTTTTCTATCTAAATTTAACTTAAACTTACTAATTTTTCAAAAAAATTCCCTTTTTAGTTCTGCTAAACTGTTGTAAAACCCTTATTATTCATCTTCGATTATTGCCAATATTGTTTAGTATTCAGTTTTCCATTGTTCTCGTGTTATGTTTAACGCTAAAACTTTTCAGTTTTACAAGCAGCTTTAGAGGAAACACATACACAGACTCAAACCCTCCCACACCTAAACACTTAAAAGTCATTCAGAAATAGTTCTTATACACTTGAAGGAACAAAATGATTTTTTGTCTATTTCTTTATTTTTTTTCAGAAAAATATTCGATACTAGACGTAACTGTCATCATTGTTGTAACGTGTATTGTTCAATTTTATTTTATCGTTGAATTTTATTTGTTTGAAAATCGTTTCAGTTTTTTTTTCTTTGCAACATTTTCTTTCAATTTTCATTTTTTTGCAATTTTTTCCAGTTTTGGTAACAATTCATTGTCATTTGTTGAATTTTTGCTTTTGTTGTCGTTTAAAAATGAAAGCATCATTTTATAAATAAAATCAGCCTTTGCCAGGTGTGCTTCGCTGTACTTAAGTCTCTTAAGTCCTGGATCTCTAAAGAAATTTCACAAATCACGAAGTGCATTAATAAATTTCATGCAGTGGGGATTTTGCCAAATCCACCTGATCGTGTCCGCTCTAAAATTTTCCAATAAACCGTTTGATAGTAAAGTGACAAAAATGTTGCTTTGAGAAATTAATTAGTACGAAATTTTAAAACCTTCATTTCAATAGTTCCTTAGATATTGGATAATTAAAATTGTTTTGTGGGGGCTACCTCTCCCCATGATCCTATCCGCCTCACATTTTGTCCAGTAAAACAGTTCTAAGAGAAAGAAATCTAATACTCATGCATCAATAGTTCTTCACATATCCTATAATCAATATTTGTTTTGCATGGGGGACCCTCCCCCTGGTCCTACCCGTCCTATATTTTTTTTAGTAAAACAGATGCTTAAGAAATGGATTAGGATCAAATTGAAGAAGTCTCGCTGTTAAAGTTCTTTAGATAATCGATAATTAATATTTATATATTTTTTATGGGGGGTACCACTCACCCTGGTCTATCGAAATTTTATTTTTTACCGATGTAACTTTCAAATATATATTAGGATCAGTCTGTGAAATATTCAGCAAAATTGGACCAGTAGTTTAGCTGTCTTTAAGCCCCAAACAGGTAAACAAACTAACACGGATTCATTTTTATATATACAGATAAAGAAAAAATGTGATAAAATATAAAGGAAAACATTGTATGCGAATTGTCTTTTTTATGATTTAGTTAAGGAAAGACTTGAAGTGTAGCGTAAAAGAAAAGAAAACAATCGTTGAGTGGTGTGGTATGTCACCAATTTACTTGCAGAGATCTCGAATTGGAGGGTTTAAATGTTGCCAGTAAAATGAAAATGAATTGTATGATATTTTCATATAAAAGTATATTGATATTCGTTATCATTGATATGTTCATATACATACAATTTTTTATATTTATTTGTTTTCCTCTCAGTTTTTGTTTTTTCGAGGAAGGAATTATTGAATTGAAAATGGTATTATTTACTTTTGTAGTACAAAATATTCTTTCTGGATTATGTTTTAAGCTGTAATATTATTTTTTATATTTATTCCCTAAAGTACTTTAGCGAAATTTGTATTCCTTAAATATTATTGTTAATATGGGTAATCGGGATATATAAATACATTGTTTACTTATGTATTTCAACATTCTCGCTCGCAAAGTATGCAACAATTTGTATTCAAAAACAATTACCCAAAAGTATGTTATAATAAACTAAAAACTAAAAATGTGTTATATTAAAATCTAAAGCCTACTTTAAGAGGTTTTATATTAGAAGCCTAATTTGAGGTGTTTGACATCATGTAAATATACGTTTTTACAATTTTACAATTTTTACTAAATAGAAAAATTGCATACTTTAGGGATAATAACAACTAGTCACATAAATTGCTAACAAAAAAAAATACTTCAACAAAAGCCTGACATACATTCTATACATTATGCTGAATTTTAACAAAACTCTTTATTCCATCCACAAAATCTACATTTAAATAGCGAAAATGTTTGTGTTTTGCGAAAAAAATAAAAACAGCAGAAATAATATCTGGTATTTAGTGCGAGTAGTAAATGTGTTACTTGTCAACACTAATGCTTTACTTAACGGAAATTTATTTTATTGTCAATTCATCAATTTAAACATAAAATATTTGTATGCCATCGTATATGACAGTGAATATATGTTTGTGTCAGCTCAGTCAGTCAATTGTATTTGTAAAAGTTTTGTCATTTACGAAAAAAATACTTATCATATATTGAACGGTGGGGTAGAATCAGAATTTTTTAGAAACATAATTGGTTGCTGGGTTTTATTTAAAATTTAATATAGACAAAGCAGGAAATGGAAATATAGTGCGCTAAAATATTCAATCTCATTACTATCGCTTTAGCTACATTATTTAAAAGGTAGACGAAGGCATGAAATATAGAGCGACTGTAGTGAAATTTGGTTTTATGATCTCTATTTTTCTAAAACATGTCTTGTCAAACAAATAACTTCATTTAATTGTGAATTATGAAATATGAATTAATCTAAAAGAGTGCGAGTGATACTCGCAGTATTTAACAATATATTTTTGTTTATATAAATATTAAATGTACAGACTGTTTTTTGAAATTTCTTAAAGATTTTTTAATTTCAAATTTATTGAAATGTTTTATTACATATATTTATGAACTTAAATACCTCTGCGGAAAACATTTATATATAAATCATTCGAAATATGGAAACGATCATTAATATATCACTAAATTTGTGGCATATAGGTCATTAACAACGCAACAAATGTACGCTGAAATCTGTTGGAGTGGACTGACATCTTTAGTCCGTGATTTTGTGCCGACCGGTATACTTTAAGGGAACTTTACTATGCGATATTTAAAATATAATTCTTCTCCGGATACTTTGCTCCGTGCCCTATCTAAAAACTACATATATTATATATTTCAGGGGCGGGCTACAAAATACCTATTTCAAGCATCTAGGTTTCGAATCTATTTGCAGGCAAAGTAGTAAACGTGATTTACCAATATTAAAAATGTGGCAGCTGGCCAATCCAGCTTTAGATTTATATGGAGATAAACATAATGATTCAGCAAGCAGTGGTAATTTAATGCAACAACTCTTACCTTATCTGCTGAAGTAGCTGCATTAAAGCGAATGATATGGAATGGAAATTTAGGAAAATTTTTCAATATATGTAATATTGAAAAACACATAGAGGGCGTTGTTCTGGATAATGACAGATGCGAAACTGCATTTATTATAATTTGCATTTTTTTTATTAAAAGGTCTACATAACGAGCGCTAAGAAATTCACTTTATTTGTCTTTAATCGGTACACATGTATAAGAATAAGTTCATATGTGAATTTCAATTTTATTAGAAACACGTTTGAGAAATTTGTCTCAGATATGGTCTTTAATTCTTGCTACTTTAAAAATAGCAAAAACAACAATGAAAAGTAATTAATAGTGTGGTAAAATTTTATTAAATTCGTATATACTATGGGTGTGAAAATCTAAGAAACACACGTATATTTAAAGTCCATTTAAAAGAAAATATGAACAGAAGAAGAACTGAGAATTAGGAAGATATATCGATTTTTCTTAATCTTTTTCAACATATAAATGTCAAAATATTTATCGAGTCCAGAAAAAAACAATGTAAATTATTGAAAGCAATTGTATGAGTTGAAGAAAACTATCAGTTTAAGACCCAAAATCGGGCCTAATGTGAAAATTGCCGTGCAATATGGTCTTATATTCTAGAAATATGCCACCAAGCCAATATTCTTAATGAAATATAATTCGAAATAAAAAAAATATCCAATATGAGGCGTATTATTTATTGACTCTATTTCGAGAAGGGCTTCATAAGGGACCTATAACAAAATTTGGAGCGATATTCATCAATTTAGAAACATATTATTAAAGACAGTTAAAAAACAATTGTGCCAATTATTAAAAAAAATTATTAAAATTTTACTTCTATAACTTTTTGCTTTTTGAAACCTTTTAGGACAACGACAAACAATATTAAATTTCATTGATTTCGGTAATGTTTTTCAACAGATAGACAACAGATAGACGGACGTATATAATGACTCAGATTTTTATTTGGTTCAAGATACATATGGATGCTAATAAAAACATGGACTTGAAAGCAGAAGCAGTGGAAATTATTCAAATCTCCTTGTCACCCTTCTCAATTTTATTTCTCAACAATATTTGCCTCTTTTGTCCACTGTTCATTGTAAAGTTTACATGTCAA
>PYHX02000467.1:106294616-106382671 GCA_004302925.2 Cochliomyia hominivorax
TAGAACTGAACTGGAACTGATCTAGAACTGAACTAGAACTGAACTAGAACTGAACTGGAACTGAACTGGAACTGATCTAGAACTGAACTAGAACTGAACTAGAGCTAAACTAGAACTGAACTAGAACTGAACTGGAACTAATCTAGAACTGAACTGGAACTGATCTAGAACTGAACTAGAACTGAACTAGAACTGAACTAGAACTGAACTAGAACTGAACTAAAACTGAACTAGAACTGAACTAGAACTGAACTAGAACTGAACTAGAACTGAACTAGAACTGAACTAGAACTGAACTAGAACTGAACTAGAACTGAACTAGAACTGAACTAGAACTGAACTGGAACTGAACTGAAAAAAATGTGCTCCAATAATGTTTTGAGACCTAATTCATGCATTTTTAAATCGAGTCACAAAATCAATTTATATCCTTAAATTATTCCATGTATAAGAACAGGAAAAAGAAACAGATCATAAATTCTTGATATTATTTTCATTACAATCAAATTAAGTCATAATATAGAATTAACAATCAAAAATTATCAAATTTTTACTTTTATGAAGATTATTTAACTTAAAACACTTAATCATCATTAATATTACTGTATGGCATTTTATAGACATGAAATTCCATCAAATATTCCACAAAAGATACTCACAATTTCATCATAAATATTAAGTATTTTGTGTGAATAACGCGTGAGTATCTTAAATTCAAAATAATATTTATCATTTGGTCATTATTCTGGCTTTATTTAAGCACGAATTTTATTACATTTATAAGACACATTTGAAGTGTGAATAAAAAATATAAAAAATCTAAGTATTAACAAGTAAGAATGCTGTAAACGGCTGTGCCGATTTTTCTAAACCCTCCACCACAAATGCGTGTGAAGTAAATCCCTTTCACATGCACTCACAGATAAATACAATATATTAACGTTTTCCTTAAATATGACATAGAACACTTAATGAGTCATAAAATCAGGTATATTTTTGACAATAACTTTTTTACAACTGAAACGATTTTGAAAATTTTTGAAATGGTAATGAAGTACATGTAGTTTAATGTTATGTCAAAATGAAATATAATGGCAAAATTTTATTCTAATTTATCAATTAAAAATTTACTATTTTACGAGAGTTTTTTGTCTGAGGTTGGCTCAAATATCGATCTATGAATTTCTCTGGACTATAAGAAATACTCAAGACATATTTTGTTGAGCTCTGTAAATTATTATTATTGTGGAAGCGAGCGTGCCAAGAGCTGACATACAAATGGACACAGTTAAATCTTGTCAGATTTAGATCAGATGCATTACATATTCATTATGGGGTCGGAAGTGATTTCTTATTTGTATTACATACGGAATGATAAATTTAAAATACCCTCTTCACCTCATGTGGTGGTGAGGGTTATAAAAAGACATAAGAACCTATATTTCTCTTCTTCCTTTTATTTTTTGCTTTATTACAATTTCTTCTATTACATTGGCGAAGGGAGCAGCGCGACTAGAAGACAAAAAAGAGTCAAGGCCACCATTCAAACGTAAAAAAATAACAAATAACCTCAGAATACCTAAAGATTTACGTGATTTTATGGCACAAAAATTTAGTAAATGAAACGCAAAAAAATGATGAAAATATATGAAAGAAATACGATGATGTTTTAATACACACGTCTATATGTTGTTGGCTAACTTTACAGGAGTAAGAGAAGAGGGGAAAAAATTGAGATTGGATAAAACACATAAAATGTGGGCAATTGTCATTTTATGGTGCCAAAAATGGGAATAAAAAACCTTCAAAAGCACTTACAAATGTTGTTTGTTGCAAAGCTTTCAACATTTCAGTCACGAAAAATCCATCAACATATTAAAGATAATGTTCATCACTAACTTAAAGGTCTTAGATGATATTCTCTCTGGCAGAGCCAGTCAGAGTGCTTTCGACAGTCAGTGGTTTAGGAAATAGATTTAGGAAAGTCAAAAATTAAATAAAATATATGAGTTGTAGGCAGGAACAATGAAACATATTACAGTTATTGGTTTTTAAAGAGACAATTTTTTTAATTTTCGTGCTTCACAGTGAAATACAAATGAAACTGAGTACAATTGAAATTTACATTGAAATATAATTTTATCTACCTACTTTTTCGTATAGAAAAATTTGGCAAAATGTAGTTATTTTTCTTATAGAAAAATTTACCAAAATGTGGCTACTTTTCTTACAGAAAAACCTGTCTTGCCACAATCCGGCTATAGAAATTTCTGCCACAATAGAAAATTTTGCCACAATTTGTCTACATTTTCTATAAAAAATTTTTGCCACGATCTGACTACATTTTCTATACAAAAGTTTTGCCACAATCTGACTACATTTTCTATAGAAAATTTTGCCACAATCTGGCTACATTTTTGATAGAAAATATTGCTACATTCTGGCTACATTTTCTATAGAAAAATTTTGCAACAATCTGACTGCATTTTCTATACAAAAATTTTGACACAATCTGGTCACATTTTCTATACAAAAATTTTGCCACAATCTGACTACATTTTCTATAGAAAATTTTGCCACAATCTGGTCACATTTTCTATACAAAAACTTTTCCACAATCTGGCTACATTTTCTATACAAAAATTTTGCCCCAATCTGGCAACATTTTACCATAGAAAATTTGTGGAATGTTTTCAGTTTTTTTAAATAACAACAATTGTTTAAATCCATTAAAATAATACATTATATAAACATCTCATTCTTAGAAATCACCTCCAATATTATATTAAAATATGTTTTCCATTATGTGAAATATGCCTTTATGTCTCTTTTATGTTGAATTCGTAGGAATTCTTTAAGTTCACTGTTGAGCAAGTAATTGCATTTTATTGAAGTAAAAAATTATTATTAATTCTTGCCACCATCAGGTATTTTTGCTCTTTCAAAATCAGGAAAAAAATGAATTAAATTTAATAAAGATATTTTCATAGTTACTCATCAGCAAAAGCAGCAAATAGCTTTGTGTCTCTCTGTTTTGTTTTCTTTTAAATGGAAAAAAACTTTTATTTTTGCAAGCAGGTGAAAGAAATTCATTCACATGCATTATGATTTTATAATTATTTATATCTTTAGTAGTGGTAGTAAAGGATATAAGGATATACATAAATATGCATATGTAGAAAATGTATAGAGGATTGAGAACGCACAAACACACACACACACATACATACATACATACATACATACATACATACATACATACACACATACATACATATATACATACATACATACATACATACATACATACATACATACATACATACATACACACATACACATAGGAATATATTCATAAATGCAAAAATACAAGTTGTGCACTTGAAATTTGCAACAAAAGCTCTTTTCTGTTTCCAGTTCACATTCTCCTTGGGCTTTTATGCATGCATATACAATATAGATATATGTATATTTTTTGATACTCCTCGCAATGGACATTATATTAAAAAAAAACAACAACTACAACAACAATAATGAAAAATAATAATAATGAATAAAACTGAGAAAAAAAAGAAAGAAAACACTATAAATGTGAATGTAAAAATTCTTTAAATGCATTTGTGAGTGTGTTGTATGTTTATGGCATAAGGACCACAATCTCAACATGAAAGAACACACACTGACACAACATTCAACCAAATAATAAAAACAACAACAAAATATAAAGAATTTTTGTTAAAATTATAATCAAGATGAGGTATACAAAATAATTTATCTTTATTTGGAGGCAGGAGTAAAAAGTTACAACTTGCAACACTTCAATTCAATGCAACTACACCATACAACACCATATAACACCTGCAGTAGAAGTTTTTATTATTTTCGTTTAAATAGAAATGAATTTAAAAAGAATTTAATGTATCCATTAGAAATCATTTTTAATAGGAAATATGATGCCAATATATTCAGTAGTTCAGCTTTCTATAAGTTCTGGCTAATTAAATTTTGGAACTTTCATAGTTATTGTCGTTTAGATATGCGCTAATTGTCTAGAATACTTTTAAGCACATAAGATTCACATTTTTGAAAATTTAAATTTAAAGGTTTATAACTTTTGTTTTTATGAAGATATTCAAAAATAATTTTTCTTCCAAAAGTTTTGTCATTAGCTTTTAATAAAATCAAAAATATTTGACAAAAATTATACAAAATTTTGATTCGCTATGGCATAAAAACTGACACAAGATCCGTTAAAAAAAGTAAAATTTTCAACTTTTGAAGGTAAATATCTCTTAAACTATAAGAGATAATCTACCCGTGCAACGAAGTTTTTATAGGTTTCAGTAACAGGATAATATAAAATAACACTTATATAAAGATCTTTAAAATCGGTTTAGATAAAGAAATCTGGATTATTTTTAATATTTTTATGACACGAGGTAACCAAATTTGGGACCCTGTGGACCAGCCTTAGTTAGGTCCACAAAATCCAGACTCAAAACTTAAACTCACCTACACTTCTACTATCACTATGTCAAATTTCATTAAAATCGGACTAGAAATTCATTTTTTATTTAAAACACAGTGCGCTGTCTATACGTTAGAAATCGTCTTTATTCATTTATCTTTTCAACAAAAGTTTTAATAAACTTTTCATATCCACCTCCTATGTTCTTTACATAAATACAGGGTTATATAGTTTTCAAAACCATTTGATATCTTTTATAATTTTAATAATATATTGATTAAAATTTATTATTTAAAATCTTTAGAGAAAATTTCTTTATAAAAATTACAAATTTTATGATCAAAAGTCAGATTTTAGCAAACAATTTTAAATTGACCACAAAATAACTAAAGAGAAGAATAACAAATATTTGATACAATATTATTTTATGATTTATATAGTATACAAAAATTCGTTGTGGCCTATAGATAGATAAATTTAATAGGAAGTAGAAGGATAATATTATTTTTAATTTTTACAAAAACCACAAAAGGATCTTTTATGTTTCCTATTTCCTGGCAGGTGTTTTTCTTTAACAAAAGACGATCAAAAATGAATATTGGATTGAAAAGGGAATATATGAATACTGGAAGTTATAAAAACATATAAAGATTTTAATTTTTTACTTAACCCAATAGAAGATAAAGTAAATAAAAAAATGTCGGTAGCTTTTTATGTGCATTTATTTCAAGTCTTAAAACTGTCATATTTTTTAATCACTTCTTGTGTTTTTTTGGTCATTATTTTTGTCTGCATAATGCAATGACATCCTTGTCTAAAGGATTTATTGTTTTTGTTGTTGCATCTCTTACAAATGTAAAGCAACAACATGAATTTTTAAGATTTTTTTCTTTTTTTGAAAAACACATATACATACGCACTGGTTTTGCTTTTTGTTTTAAATAAATTTTTATACCCTACACGACCGCAGGTGGTTGGGATATAATGCGCTTGTGCTGATGTTTGTAACATACAGAAAAAATCGTTTAACACCCACTTGTAATTATATCGTTCAACTCAGAATCACTCCCAGAGTCGTTTTAACAATGTCTGTTCCTCTATCTATCCGGCTCGCTGTCCATGTAAACATTGTGAACACTCTACAGATAATTATTTTTTGGTGTATTTTGATGAAATTTATCACATGCTATTTTTTACCCTAGAAAGAAGCCTATTGAAAATGGTCATATCCGTTCCAATTTTTCAGGTAGCTCCTACACAAATGTCCTCCCGGAATGGGGTTTTAAGGCCACAGAAGTCTCACATATACATTGAGATTGTAATAATAACTGGCCAAATTACAATAAATATAGTCTAAATCGATGTTCGAGGGTCGGTCAATCACTTTTTCTAGCTTCGATATAACTCCCCGAAATAATCATATTCAAACGCAAAAATTTCACATAAATGTTTCTATAATAATGTATTTCTCACTTAATCGTAAATCAGAAAAGTAATTATACGAGGTTCGTTCATAAAATTTTCATAGCTGTCATATACAATCAACATTGTGGTGTAGGGTATTACATAGTCGGACTAGATCGACTATATCATTTTTACTTGTTAATGTTTTAAATTATGTAAAAAAAGAATATTTTAAGGATGCAACCATTCACATTTATATTTATGTGTCTTAATTTTATGGAAAAATATTTGTCACTTTTTTTTTTTGAGGGAAGAACACTTTTATGGATTATTATTCAAGATTTAAATTTAAATTTTAAGAATTTAAAGTGTTTTTCTAAGTACAAGAAAATTTTAATAAAATCAAGGGATAAATCACAAAGTACCTTCGGCAGTATTACATCACACATCACTCCCCAAAATTTTAAACACATGTCCGAATAATAAATACTTTTAATAGACCTATAAGTATTATTAAATGGCTTAGTATTAGTGTATATTGTAAGTATATATACACTTTGCATTTTATGTATTTAAATTACTAAAATAAAGTCTATTTTAACCCTCACGAAACCACATGTTCCGAGTTTTTCTTTCAACTTATTCTATATTTCTCAACATATACCAAATTTAAATAAAGACTTTTGGTTAATGTAAAAAGATTTTAAAAGTACCATTGCAAAGGTGAAAGAATATGTACCAAAAATACCAAAAAGTACCATTCAGTAATTCAATGAATTAGTACAAGAAATACCATCATAAAATACCCCCCATGTTTATTCTCACCCATTTTGGACCATATATCATAAATAACATGATAACCTTTATTTATTAGAATTATCAAAATAATATCCCCAAACAAAGTACCATATTATATATAGAAATTATAATTTAATTTTATATGTTTAAGTTAATTAAATATTATAACAAATTAAAAAAGTACGATAGACAATTTCGAAAAGTACCATAAAATGTAGAACTATATATCATTAATTTCAGAAACTAAAATTATATATCATAACAAAATGAAAAAATATCTTTTGGAGATTAAAAAGTATCACGAAATCCAATATCATACTTACTTGGGACCGTATATTATAGGTTTCAGTTTTTACTCTGATAATTGATAAACAGGTAGCAACAGAGGATTTAACAAGTACCACAACTGCAAACATTTAAAACTTTGACGTAAAGCCTTAATTTCAAAAATAATAAAAATAATAAAAAATAAGAATTTCCCAAAAGTACCACAAATTCAATAAATTCAAAAAGTACCATAAAAATACTAGTAAATGAGCGAAAAATGTGGTGAAAATCGAAATAAATCTGTAACTTTTGGTACTAAAGGAGGTACATGGGCGTCGTTATAGGGGTGCAAATGAGGTTACATCTCATTCATTTAAAAATGTTTCCTATAGTCTTGACAGAGTTCCTCAAAAAATGCTTATCTTAACTCTTATTCTTTTCGACTTATTTCCATTTGAATTTTAAGATTTCAAAATTTTGCAAGATCTTCTTTACTATACAATGATCCACATTCCTATAAACACATACATATTTCAAAAATACGGTTTTTTAGATTCCATTAACTTTTTAAGAAGATCGAAATCAATTTCCTCCATCAACTCAAGGGTTGACAAAGGTATATTAGCTTCATCATTCAGTATGTAACGCCAAGATGGAATCATCTATGACTGAGACATAAAGTATATGTTCTTGCATCAAATCAAAATCTGAGTCTATTTTGCTATGACTGTCTGACTGTTAGAAATATTTTTACCTCAAAACTTCGAAAGAAAAATTTTCAAATTTTTCTAAAAAGTGACTGGATTAAAAAAGCCATAACATACAGTTATATGTACGTAATCATCATACGTACAAAATCAAAATCGGTTAATTAGGACAAAAGTTACGCGCTATAATATGCATAATTTTGATTCACCCCAAAATCTGTGTGTTATTGAAGATAAATTTCTGAAATAGAACACATTTTTTGTACAATAATAAACCCGTTAATACTATAATATGCTGAGCCATTATGTGAACCAGCTCCAGTATAAGGCTTCTTCTAGGAGAATTCAAACCACAAATTCGATTTAACTTCGGAACAATGCTCTAACTGTCTCTAATACATATAAATAATCCATATTTTGACATGTAATATTAACATGTCATGGACATGGACTGTCTTTAAAATATATGTTATTAATTTGACCAATCTCAGTCCATAATTTGCTATAGCTCCCACATATATATCTAAAGTACATTTCATTTCTATGGTTGCCAGAAAAGGTATCTCATCATCCCCTTTTTTTCTTAGAAAATCGGAAGGCTCTTGCCATATCGGTTGCTTGGATATGCTTTAGACTTGATCCTTTCAGATCTGCTCTAAATTTAATGCGGTCCAATAAAATATACATATTTAAAAGTCTCAAATTTTTTTTGTTAATATAACACACACACACACATTTTATAACGTAAATAATGTAAGAAAATAGTTATAATTTTTAATCTCTTTCATTTATTCAAACATTTCCAAGGTTTAATTTTAAATAAAGAAATGAAAAATGAAATTCAAGTAATTTCTAACAATTTCGCAATCATTAATTAAAAAGGGTTATATTTCTCTTCCTAAAGACTGTCAAATCAAATAAAAACGAAATATCCTAATCAACAACCATCATTATAGCAAATGTCAAAATATTTCATCAATCACAGCAGTAAATGTTTATAAATACAACAATAATAAACAAGGACGCAACAACACAAACAACCACAACAAATAAGGCATAAAAGTAGTAACAACCGGAAAAATAAAGTGAAAAAAACGAAACGATGAAATTTTTTATTAATGATCACCTTCAAGCAATTTAAACAAAATATCAACTCTATATTCCTCTATTACTTTTTGTAAACGTCTATAAAAAATAGAAACTTTAGAGGAAATACAAAAGAATAATAAACCCTCAAATATCATTAAAAAAAATATCATTAAAATTGCCTCAGGACATAACCCATCAACCAGCCTATTGGCAACAACAATAAAAAAACCAGAACTTTAAAATGACAATAAAACATCAAAATGTTTTAGCGTTTTTTGTTACTTTTTCGAAAAGGGGTTCAATTATTTTAAAATTGTTGCAGCAAAGACAGTAACTCCTTTAGTTTATACTCTAAGGGTTGATATAACAATTTGAATTTTTTACTATTAGTAAAATTGAATTGTGACTCGTTTTACGGGAAAAATATTTAAATAAACATTTTCTAGTCTATAGACTAGTTTTCTGGTCTAGTCTATAGACTAGTTTTCTGGTCTAGTCTATAGACTAGTTTTCTGGTCTAGTCTATAGACTAGTTTTCTGGTCTAGTCTATAGACTAGTTTTCTGGTCTAGTCTATAGACTAGTTTTCTGGTCTAGTCTATAGACTAGTTTTCTGGTCTAGTCTATAGACTAGTCTATCGACTAGTTTTCTGGTCTAGTCTATCGACTAGTTTTCTGGTCTAGTCTATCGACTAGTTTTCTGGTCTAGTCTATCGACTAGTTTTCTGGTCTAGTCTATCGACTAGTTTTCTGGTCTAGTCTATCGACTAGTTTTCTGGTCTAGTCTATCGACTAGTTTTCTGGTCTAGTCTATCGACTAGTTTTCTGGTCTAGTCTATCGACTAGTTTTCTGGTCTAGTCTATCGACTAGTTTTCTGGTCTAGTCTATCGACTAGTTTTCTGGTCTAGTCTATCGACTAGTTTTCTGGTCTAGTCTATCGACTAGTTTTCTGGTCTAGTCTATCGACTAGTTTTCTGGTCTAGTCTATCGACTAGTTTTCTGGTCTAGTCTATCGACTAGTTTTCTGGTCTAGTCTATCGACTAGTTTTCTGGTCTAGTCTATCGACTAGTTTTCTGGTCTAGTCTATCGACTAGTTTTCTGGTCTAGTCTATCGACTAGTTTTCTGGTCTAGTCTATCGACTAGTTTTCTGGTCTAGTCTATCGACTAGTTTTCTGGTCTAGTCTATAGACTAGTTTTCTGGTCTAATCTATAGACTAGTTTTCTGGTCTAGTCTATAGACTAGTTTTCTGGTCTAGTCTATAGACTAGTTTTCTGGTCTAGTCTATAGACTAGTTTTCTGGTCTAGTCTATTGACTAGTTTTCTGGTCTAGTCTATAGACTAGTTTTCTGGTCTAGTCTATAGACTAGTTTTCTGGTCTAGTCTATAGACTAGTTTTCTGGTCGAGTCTGTCGACTAGTTTTCTGGTCTAGTCTATCGACTAGTTTTCTGGTCTAGTCTATCGACTAGTTTTCTGGTCTAGTCTATCGACTAGTTTTCTGGTCTAGTCTATCGACTAGTTTTCTGGTCTAGTCTATCGACTAGTTTTCTGGTCTAGTTCGATTTTGGTAATAAGTGGATACAGAATTGAAAATATTTTCCTTCACCTTTCTGATATCATATAGATGTCGTAATTCCTCTATTCTTGAGGTAAAGAATAAATTTCGGATACCCTGTTCTAAAGTAAAGTGTTTTCTGGGAAATGATTTCTGCATTGATCTATATAAATGGTATTTAAAGTGTGAAATACCATTTACATCCCATTCCCATCCACTGTTTTTCCTATGGTTTTTGACCGATTTTCAAGCTTTGTCATGAGGGAAAATTTTGCCCAATATACTGCGTAGACATTGTTTAGTTATCACTGATTGCTCTTGGGTAAAGATGCCCTGGGATAGTTTGATCTGTGTTGTTAAATCATTTTTTTAATGACAAAGTTCGATAATATTTATGGTTTTCAATTTGCCGTCCATTGAATACTAAATTATGTGGACAGATCTATACCCACTAAAAAATTACATTAGTGTTTGAAAAAAAAACTAATGTTATAGTTATGCCAGAGATTCTCAAACATGTAAATTCCAAAAAATGCAATCTCGTTAAACGAGGGCTCAATGTACCCATCACACATATTTAAATAGCCTGTCAAAAATGTCTAACACCAACACGAAAATTAAAAAAAAAATTGTAAAGTAAAATAATAAAAATCAACAAAATATCATTTTAGCACGTAAACAAATTTGAAATTCTGACATTAAACACCTAAATTGAAATAACACTTTTTTTCTATTTCATATATAACAATTTAATGTACTTTAGCAATTAATTGATGAAGCATTAAGAGAAATTTGATACACAAACAGACATAACGTAATTTAAGCATGAAAAAACAAGTGTAAATATTTTTCCATTCGGTGATTATTTTAATTTTTCCATATTTTTAAGAGGGGAGAGGAGGGTTGATTGCCCTCTATTTAGGGGGTTGTAATTTGTAGCATTTACACGTTTTATGTCAATATGTGCTAAACATTCAATAGACTAAAAATTAATTGGTGACACTTTCGTGTATTTTTCATTGATGCAAAACTGATGCAAATTGTTATTCAATTCAATCTCGGCGGAACAATCAAAATACTATTGATTTTGAAAGGAGGAAAATAGAAACTTTAATAATGAAAAACGTTTTGATGAGATTTAATTTTTTTGTATTATAAATATTTGTTAACAATTGATAACATCTGGTTGAATTTAATAAAGAAAATATTTATAAACTTTGTTAGGAATATAACAAATAGACGATTATTTGTTGAAAGTTAAGTGAAACGTAAGAGTTTAAGACTAAAAGGGGGTGCGCGGTGAGGAAGGTAAATGTAAATATTTAAACTGGATTTTGTTGTAATAAAAATCTTTTGAAATATTTTTATTAATATAATTCTGCCAACTTATATAAACTGCAAGATGGTCTGTCTGAAACAAGCGCCCTTGGCCTCCTTTTACCGTAGTTCTTTCCGTATCGAGGGTGTTTAAGAAATAACCCGACATTGACTTAAATAACGAGATCGAAAATATCTAATAAAACGTTTTTCATTTAAACGTTTAACCCATTAACATTATGCCAGTTATTATATTTAATGTCAGACAAAAGACTACATTGCCAATCTGCCCATAATGAGTGACCAGCAAAAAGTACCTACTAAAATTGTTAAATATTTTAAAGAAAACCCAACTTGGTCCTACAAAAAGTTGTCCAAGCATTCATAGTTTTGTCGTCGAACTATTTCCAATATAATAAAATAGTACTGAGAGAACTTGTCCGCTGATAGAAAATCTGGTTTAGATTAAAAGAATAATCCAGACAACGTTTCTAAGAAAAATAAAATTTTTCAAAGGAGATCTCAACAAATTCGATTGGAAAGGTGTCCGGTGTTCAGCTGCTCAGTGTTCAGACTATTTGACATGCAAAGTTAGAGTTAAAAACTTATAAGGCTCAAAAAGTTCCTGACAGGAACATTAAGATGGCTGTTTAAAAAATTGTCGCAACTTCCTGGGGTAAAATTCTGTATTCCTGATGCTCGAGGGAATATTGAAGAAAAGTTTTGCTATTTGTAACAAGAGCAGCAAATCCACCAAACTTCCGGAAGCTAAGATCAGTAAATTGGGCTCTTGTTAAAAAAGAACTAAAGTGCACAAAACGTTGTCTAAAAGTTTTAAACGAAGATGGACTATACGTTCGTGCAAAGTGACGGAATTCACTCTAGAAATGTTATTGGAATGGTTATTGAAAATGGTTTAAAGATCATCGCTTCTGATTAAAACTGGAAATTTTTTTTGAATCATATATTTTTTAATCAAATAAGAAAAAAATATAAAAGTATTTTTTATAAACATATATGTATGTTAACAATTTTTCTATCTCACTCCTTAATATATATACACATTACATACACCACAATAGGTAGTTGGGTCAAAAAATAGTACTATTGATACAGTATAACTTCCTGACAGAGATTCCTGAATCGCTTCAGAATCACTGTCCTTCGACTGGCTGTTCTTATAAAGCTTGTTCGCAAAGTGCAAAGAAAGATTTATGAATGACCCTCGTATAATTTGCTTTTCTACATGCCAATTTTAGATAGATATTAAGATACCTTCTGCACAAATAAATATAAAATTTTCTTTTCCGAACGAACTTTTTAATCTCCCAAAGTGTACGGGTATTTGCAAATTTAACCATTTTTATAAAAATTCAGTCATTAACTTAATTCACACCTCTTTCTGAATATAATCCTAATTTTATTAAGTGTAATTAAATCACAAATTATTCTCTCTATTTTGACAAAATTTTCTTCGTAAGAAAATTTTAAATACCCTTAATCTTTTCCCATCAACATAACCCTAATTCTTGACACTTTAACTAACGATTATATAATCACTAATATTATCCTTCAAAAAATCAAAAGACAAAAAAAAAAAGATTATAAGAAATTTATTCAAAATCTTGTCAGCTTAGGAAACACCCCTTAAGTTTCATAAAACTCGCAGTTTATAAACACTGGTCCCCCTTTAAGGACATTTTTTGTATTTTAAATATTATTTTGGAGAGACATTTTTATTTTTCCCAATTTAAAAAAAAAAATGACAACAACAAAAAACAAAAAAAAAATATGAAATTGAAATAGAGAAGATGAAGAAGGAAAAAATATATTTTCGGTCTGTTTAGTGTTGATAAATAAATTATTAGCATATTTTCCATTATGTTTTCATTTTCCACTTTTCCACTCAGATGACCAGCCAGCAATAACAACAGCAACAACAATGACAGCGATAGCAGCAACAGCAATGGCACAAACAATAAATAAAAATATCAAAATGTAGAAAAAAAGTGATGATGATAAAATTGAATTGTAAGAAAAAGTTTGGGGTAAAATAGAAAATAAAAACAACAACAACAAATTTTGAACAAACCACAAAACGTTTAATGTTACTACTTTTTGCCAGGTTTGAGTCCATCAAACATATACAGTGTCGAACAAAACTATTGGCACAGCAAGTGTAGTTTTCTTTATTAGCAATTTTTAGCCGAATAAAAACTGTGTTTGGAGTTACCTTTACCAATGTGGTAAATAATGCAAGTTGTTTTTTTTTCAAAAACAATTCTTTAATTAATTATCTAATTAATTAAAAAATAATTAATTATCCCTCTAATGCTTCTTTGGATTGAGATCTGAAGACTGTGTTGCCACATTGCAAATTAAGCACATCATGGGTTGAATTTTTTGGATCGTTGTCGTGTTGTAATCTGAAATTTGTTTTTAAATTTAACTTTTCCGTACATTTAAATTAACTGTTTTATTCATAATTTAAATTAACTGTTCACCGGCATCCGCAGATGACGTATAGCCCCACACCATTAGAACACCTTTGAGGTATTTGACAATTCTTAATATTCTGTATTTAACTTTCTAAGCACGGTAATTCCGGATTCATTTCGCTTGGTTTGGTTTCCCGAGTGCAGTCCATGCTGCACTTTACGAACAGTATTGGGTATAATATTTTTGTTATATATCTCTTGAACTTCAGCAGAAATTCCGGTAGATGGTTTTAAAATATAAATATATTTAAAATATACCGTTCAACTCAGAATCACTTCTTCATTCGATTTAAGCTTGTGACAAGTGATAATCGGTTCATTATTTCTTTTAGATGCCATAAAATCACTCTTCCAAATGTCGCTTTAATAATAATAATAATATTTGATCAAATTAAGACGTTTATAAGCCAAAACGGATTTGCCAAATTATATAAACTTTTTCTAATTCCCGTATAACTCTCCAGATATAATCCGTCAAGACGTAACAATTTTTATATATATATGTTGGTCTCATAATAACCTAACGCACACATAAGCATAAAAAATAAAAGTGAATTATACAAAGACTGTTAAAAATTAACGGTCAACGACTTGTTTAAGATTGTATTTAATATTTCCGACAATTTTGTTACTTTCGCGGGGATTTAAAACTTTAGGTCGGCCGGTTCTATTCGAACTTTAAAAACTTGACTATCCTTTCAAACCACACACTTGCTAAACAGGTGCAGTATAATTTTACACTCACATTCGGTAGTTTCTCTTTGTTTTAGGCTCATAATTGGTTTTACAGAGTTTCTTTTGAATTTATATCAACAAATTGTCATTTTAATCGATTGGAACCGACGCAAAATCTCATTTCTGAAGTTTTAAAAATAAATGTCCGGCAAATTGATGACTTTTTTTAAATTACTTTATTTAAAGCAGCAAACTAAGTGTTTGCATCAATCAAATCGCTTATGGTTGTTGTTAATTTTAATGCTATTTTCTTCTTAAATTTGGTTATAATGATAGTAATTTTGTTCGTGACTGTGAACAATATTGTCAGCTAAAAAATTTTTTTTATATATATTTTTTTTTGCTGCGTAGCTTTTGAAAAAATTTTGTTATATTGAAATTTATAACATAAAATCCCCTGATTTAATTTTTCAATTTAAATAATTTTTTATTATTATTTATTGTTGTTATTAAGTTGTTATAATGCATTACAAACCAGGCATTAAAATCTCTAGCTCTCTCTCCAATACTAAATACTCCCCAATTTTATGGGAACTGTGACATGATAATTATTAACTTCCTGTTACTTCCGCTTCCCTTAATAACAAATCATTGCCTTGATAAATCTTTGCTTAAGTCAACAAGTTTTTTTTTTTAATTTTTTCAGTCAGATTTTTTTCTAGTTCTTAAAATATTTTTATTAAATTTTGTTGTTGCTGTTGTTATTAAAAAATATTTGAAATAAATTTTGTTTATCATGTTGTTTTGCAATTTACACCCTACACCACCGTAGATGTTTAGGGTATTTTGCATTTGTGCTGATATTTGTAACATAACGAAAAAAATATGTTACACATCTTTACATCTTTAGGTATACCCTAAGACTCAGAATCACTTTCTGAGACAATTTAACGATGTCCGTCCGTCTGTCTGTCCTTCCGGCTAGCCGTTCATGTAGACGTTGCAAACACTCTATAGGTAGCAATTTTTAAGATATCTTCATCTATTTTGCCCAAAGGATGAAGCCTTTTGAAATAAGAGATTTTCAGTTCAATATTTCAGGTGCCTCCCATACAAATGTTATTCTAAAATGAGGTTTTAAGCTCATAAAAGTCCTAAAAATGAAGCAATTCTAATGAAAGTATGAAAGTATACTGAAGTAAGTCTAATGATATTCGAAATAGATGTACCAAAATTATGCGAGGGTCGATCCATTGTTTCTCATTGGTCCTATAGATCCTGTCAAATATCAAATACATATACATTGGAACTGTAACAATAATTAGTTAAGTTAATAAAGATAACAGTAAAAATCGATGTACAAAACTATTCGGGGTTCAGTCCATAATTTCCTCCAGCTCCTAGTAAAATTCATTTTAAAACGCATATATTTGACATAAATGTTAGTATCACAATAATGTACTGCACACTGAAGGATAAATAAGAACATTAAATTGTGCGAGGGTCGTTCATTATTTTTTCGTAACTACCATTTTTAACAAACGTTATGTTGTGAAGTATTAAATAGTCGAACTTGACCGACCATAACATTCTTACATGTTTTCTATGTACAAGCGAATACAAATGCCCATTATCAGTGTGAGTGTTTAAACCATATACTAATTTCTATTTTGAGTTATAAAAAATGTCGCCCATTTCCGTTTCTGTTGTGTTCATTCATTGACATATGGCAAATTTATATGCAAATTTTCTCATGTTGTTTTCGAATGAAAAATGCAAACAAATAATTAAAATTTTTCTATTTAAATTTGACAATCAGAGATACCAAATATCCAAATGTTATTAGTATTTTCAGACAGACAAATATGTTGTCTGATTTTCATGTTGTTGGTGTTATATTTATTTATTTATATATTGTAGTGTCTGCTTTTAGGGGTTGTTAACACACACACGCAGTGATTTTGTAATTTTTAACAAAATCCATTATGACAAAAATATAATTCATTCTTATTACAGACTTTTATCTATAATTGAATTTAACATATGAAATTTTTGAAGGAGAGATGATTTTGTGTTGCAAAATTTAATAAAAATTTATGTTTTGTTTTTTTTTTTTTAGAAATTAAAGTATAAAATTTGTAATAAAGTAAATAGTGTTTTATTAAAAAGTTAATGGGAAAATAATTTAAATTATTCCTTCTATTTGGGTTGCACCTGGCCCTGAGCTCTGTATACAAAAACGATATGTAAGAATTTTTCTGATTTTCAATAATTTAAAAAAATCCCACTCTTCATAATTATGACAAAATTTTAAGGCTGTGCCGAGTTTTAAATACCCTCTACAAATATTTTATTTGCATAAAGTAAGTTGAAAAAGTCTTCATACAAAAGAGTTTGGTCCATATTTGAAATCCAAATCCAAACCCTATTCCGGGAAAGTTATAATCGATTATGACCCGATAATTGTCAAATTAGATTCATATATTAAAAACGACAAAAATCAAATCAATAACATATATTCAGAGCAGTTACGAAAATTAATATAAAGCATTTCAATGGAATTGGTCTTTATTAAAGAGTTTTAAAGCTTAAAAACCTATTCCAGGAAAGGAATCTTTTATGGGATCTTAAAGAAAATATGGATCGAAATTGATTATTTGGGGCAAGAATGCCGAATTTCAATAGAATTGATCTATATTAAAAAGTTATATAAGCTTAAAATGGTCCTCAACCGGAGCTATAGCAAGATATGGACCGATATTCATCAAATTAGTTACCTGCGAATTTCAATGGAATAAGTTTTTATTAAAAGAGTTCAATAAGCTTAAAACTATTTTCCGAGAAGTGTTTATATACGAGTTAGGCCAAATAAGGACATCAGCTCAATCTAGTTTCTCTTGTGTTCATTTCTATATCAAAATAAATTTCTGAAAATTATATTCATAATTGTCATCTACACAACACACTTATTTTGGAGTATATCAACATTTTGCATATTCTGATGAAAGATTTGTTGAAAAAAATAGAAAAGTTATTTTTCAAAAGTTTGAGGTTGTCTCAGATATCGTTCCATAAATTCTCTGCTATTGGATTGATATAGCTGGTTCAAAATAGGAAACTACATAGGAAAACAGCAAACAATGTGGTCAAATTTCAGCTAGACAGACTGACATAGTTAAAGTGATTCAGATTTTGATTTGATGCAAGAATTTATATACTTTTTGGGGTCTTTGATGATTCCTTATTTTGGAGACACATCACCACTTGTGGCGGCGGAGAGTATTAAAATATCATATTTATAAAAATGTCGCAAAGCAGAAATAAAAACGAAAGACAATTATATTACTTCGATATAGACCGATAACTGTGATATTAATAAATCGTTAATATTTATGGAATTCTTGGTACACGCAGAGAAATGTCATGTTCGTAATATGTTTTTGCAACCCACTAACAATATTTTTTATTGGCATGATAATATTTTTAGTAGCGAACACAATATTTTAGTTACGATAACAATATTTTTAGTGCGATAACAATAACTATTTGTATTAATGTAAAATCACATTGTGAATAACAAACTTTTATTACAATAACAATATTTTTATTGGAAATATTGAAATATTGTAATTTCTAGTGATGATAAGCAGAACTATTGTTATGAATGCAAAATCATAATGCGACTCAACAATTTTTTTATGAATAATAATATCTAACAACAATTGTATGTTGCTTCTATTTATGGTTACAGCAAACATTTTTTCTCTCCGTGTAGCAGGTAATTTTTATAAAATTTTGTGTAATACTCCTTATTTACATTATTGACTACTAATATCTTTGAAACTGCATAATATTTCATATAGAAGTTACCTTTAAAGGAGAACACAAAATGAAAGAAATAGAATAAGGTCATATTCGAAAAGAAATACATTGAATTCAGAGCTTATAGTCCTACAATTCAAACTATGGATTGGAATTCAAAGTTTTGTCTATATTAACCAAGCAAATTAATTTAATTTTAATTTATAGATGATTCAATTTAATAAATAATTGATTTTTAACTTTATTTATTAAACTGATTTTGCCATTTTTTAAAGAAAAATATATCAGCGAAGTAAAAAACAGCGTGACAAATTTTGAGCTTAACCAGACGAATAAAAGTTAGTTTGATTCAGATTTTGGACTGAGGTAGGAATAAAGTGAACATTAATAAAGACGATTCTGCTGGTTTTAATAACCAATAAAAAATAATCAGTCCAAAATTCATTAAGCTCTGATAGTAAATTTTCGTTTAATCGTGACAAAAGATTTTGATATTGATTTGACTAAAGATGTTTGATGACTGATCCTTTCTTAGCATTACACACACCACTTTTCTCATATTTGTGTTAATTTTCACTTTCACTTCCTATCAGTCACACATTTCTGCAAAATACTTTATTAACCAATTTAATTGAAGTAAATACTTTTCAAATTTATTTATTTTCCTCTTTTCTTTAGAATCACTTTAGTTAACTCAATATATATATTTTTTTTTCGTTCATAATCAGCTTAAAATTTTATCTATTTAAAACCATACATCAATAAAATGTCATTAAAATCTTAATACTTCAACACTTAAATATCAAATACATACGTATGAGTATACTAACAAATATATTTAGACAAAAACAAATACTTATACACACTTCTACTAAAAAAAAACTCATACAAATAAACATTAAAATTTCAAGGAGTAAATAAACTTATTATAAGTACAAAAATCCACTTAAAAACTACTCAGACGATTATGTGTAAATTACTTTAGTTATATAAATTTCATTATTATTTGTATGTATTTGTATAACATCAACAAATAATAACAAATAATCAAATCTTTTCATAGATGACCCCTCTGCAGGATATATTTTTCGTTATTGAGAAAAAGGAACAAATTTACTAACAACAAAAGCTTTAGAGTGAATCCATCAAAAATTTTATTTATTGAACAAATGTAAAGAGCAAATATTAAAACACATATAATGGGAGTTAGAAAATATTACACAGAAAAATAATTGTGTTCTTAAGTACAAGCTATTAGAAAACGTGGACTGATGAATAGTGTATAATTTATTAAAAGTTCGTCTAGAGTAGTCGTTGATTTCGTTAGAAAATTCCATGCTAACATAGGTTCGAGAGAACGGGGAATGTATAGTCTGGTTGACTTGGCTTACAGAAATCTTTATTCGGTACGATTTTACGATCCATCCTAGCTTGCAAAGTGGCTGAAAATGATTTCTTCGTAAGTTCAACGGTACACATTATCGGTATTATGGAGGTTGGATTTTTGCTCATTATGCTACGCTACGGAATTGTGCAACAGAGTCACGCAGAGCTAGAAGATCTCTGATAAAGTTGGCAGAACTAGAAGATTACTGTGGGTGATCCTGATGAAAAGAAGACCATAAATATTCTAAAATTGGGGAAAGCCAGCTTAGTAGTATGATGGATTTACTAATTGGACATAACACTCTACAACAAGTAAATCGAATAAGTATCACAGACGACACCGAACGTATGTCGCTATCAAGCCTTTTCACCCGAGAGATAAACAACTTAAAATGGTTGAAGACATTAATTGGAAGCACTGAAAGCAATATCTACATGATACTAAATTCCTATAATCTTATCCTTTTTCAAAGACCATTAGCGTCATGAGATCTAAAAGGGCTGCAATCCACAACCAATTCAATTTCAAATTTCAGATAATTTCAAATTAGTCTGAAATTTGATGATAATAAACTTCCGATAACATTCCAATTGTGGAAAATCATATCTTCTTCCATGTCTTATAATGTGGTCTTTGTAAAAATAAAGTTGAAGGTTGTTAAAGAATAATATGTAAGAAGATTAAAGAGTCCATTTAAAAACTTTGAAGAATTTTGATTTTACACAAAACGAATTTTATATTACAATTTTTTTCAACCCACAATTTTTCCAAGTGTATTTACCCCTTAAAGATAGACTACCCAAATTTTGGTTTTGTTGTAAATCATATAAAAAACCCCAATAAAAGCAATTTTTGCCAAAACTGAAGCAAAAAAAGGAGCAGCAAAAAAAAATTCCTTAAGGAATTACTACGGTTTTGATTCTAATAATGAAAAACCATTATCAATGGGCAAATGCTTATAACACATGGACCTCCGGAATAATGCATTAAACTAACACCAAAAAGGAGAGAGAGCAAAAACACACGCCAATAGAAAACCAATAAGAAAATAAATGAAAGAAAACAAAAACGAATATTTTTTTTTTATTAAAAAAAATAGAATGAGGAAAACCCGGTAAGATGTTTTTAGCAGGGGTTTGGTTTTATTACTGGTTATTGTTGGTCTCAATCCAGAAAAGAAAATATAACCAGAACAAATGAAGTTTAGTTGGGTGAAAATAGAAAGAGGGAGGATGGAAAGAAACTAAATTTACAAATATTTAACAATTGTTATTATCGAAACGCAAAAAAACTGAAGCAAAATAACAATGAACTCAATAAACTTCATCTATTGAACTGTTTGGCTGTAAACATACGATTACGGTATTAAATCAGTAATCAGGCAAACGCTATTTTGAACTTCAAAGATCATAATACTCGGGGGAAATTTACAAACAATCAAAAAAAAAAAAAGCTCAACATAAAGATTCAAATATTAAAAATAGTAAAAGAAAAATGAAATAGAAAAATCTATTGAAAATAGATATTAAAGAAAAATCTAAATCTGTTGAAGGAAAAAAGGCTAAAATTAAAATAATAAAAGAAAAAATATTTTTACATATTTTCAGAGCTTCAATTCCTTAAGATGTTTGTGAAAATTATATGTAAAATAACTTCAAATGATTTCTTGCACTGTAATTTGAATAATAATCAAAGAAAATTATGAATTTAGGAAAATATAAGAAAATTCCACACATTTATGAAGAAAGAATAAATTGAAAATTTGAATTGAACTAAATTTGGAAAATTTAAATATTTTTATTAAATTCGAAGTTAAAACATTTTTACAACAAAATAAATTTAAAAGATTTTCATAATCTCAGACATTTTAAAAGTATTATGTTGGCAACAAACGTAAAATATTTTTTATGAAACAGAAATCTAATCAGTTTATATCACTATATAACATTTCTCCCACGCATTATATTGTTAAATATTATTATACAATGTCTACATCTACCAATGTCGAATAACCATAACATGGTTATATTAATATGTTTATTTCACTATAAAATAATCTTCACTGATTAAAGTTTTTATAAACAAATAAAAATATTATGTTTCCCTGACGCTAAGTGGTTCCGAAATGACACTTTTTTAGAATTAATTCTGTAACATTTGAACTGTAAGAATTATTTCAACACAATTTCACACAGTATAAACTGAGGTATTTAGGAATTAATTTGGAGGAACACAGATCCCTATGTGTTCAGTGGCGCAATAAATGATCCCCCAAATTGGCCGGTGTTAGTTAAGGCAAAGAATTTTTATACTTCTATAAAAAATACGCTTTTTAGCTTTTACTTTTTTCAGTTGGCAGGAACAATTTAAGTCGTAAAGTTTGTTAAAAATATGTGCCAGACTCCTTATGAAGTTTAGAAAAAAATTGCTACAATAAAGTTATATTAATCTGAATTTGGAACTTGGGAACAATTTCTGGTTTTAATTTTCTAGCTTTTATTCACAAATAAAACCACAAACTTACTTACTTACATACTTAATTACTTACTAAAAATGAAATTTAAGAACTTAAGATACCTTATTCGGGAAGTAAGACTTATGTTGATATTACAGTCAAATGGTCTCACTGAATGAAAGTAAATATTACCCCAACAACAATTGTGGTGCTGCACAGTGTAAATAATATATATATTTTTCTGACGACTTTTGTGATGGTCTCAGATATCGGTCTATAACTTTAAGCTATAAGATCGATACTATTTGTTTGAAATAACAGTATCAAACGATTTCACTTGAATTCCGACAATTGCCTATTCGTGAGAAGGATTTCAACAAGCAGACGGACATTGCTAAATCGGCACAGATTTTGATATGACTCTGGATTATATATACTTCCCTTATAATTGAATTTTTCACTATAAATGTTTTTTCTCTTAAAATTTAATTCTTCAATAAGAATTCAATTCTTTGCAAAATTTTGAAAACTGCTTAGAATCACTTTCTGAGTCGATATAACCATGACCGCTTGACGTAGTTTTGAAATTGATTCTAATTGGTTCATTTTCTCAAGAATGAGGTTTTAAGACCATAATAATTGTAAATATAAAATTATTTTGTTGAAATAAGTTGTAAAAATCTAATGTTGCAATGTCTAAAAGGTCATTCAAGCTTATATTATTTGTTCCTATGAAGGGAATTTTGTAACATTAAAGTATACAACAAATGTAAACTTCAAATCTCCAAAATGAAAGCAATAATATAAGATGAAACTTTTAAGCCTACTTTTAGATGTATCGTATGCAACAGAATATAAATCAATGGACTCCTAAAAGTATGCTCTAACTTTATTCCTCTCAAAACGTATATTGTTAAAATCTATAGCCTACTTTAAGGCTTTTATATGAAGTATCACCATTTAATATATGTTTTAATATGTTTTTTCTAATTGTAATTTTCTTTTACTGCTGAATCCTTAAGTTTTGTTTATATATTCTTTTTATTGTTCTTTTCTATCTAAATTTAACTTAAACTTACTAATTTTTCAAAAAATTCCCTTTTTAGTTCTGCTAAACTGTTGTAAAACCCTTATTATTCATCTTCGATTATTGCCAATATTGTTTAGTATTCAGTTTTCCATTGTTCTCGTGTTATGTTTAACGCTAAAACTTTTCAGTTTTACAAGCAGCTTTAGAGGAAAACACATATACAGACTCAAACCCTCCCACACCTAAACACTTAAAAGTCATTCAGAAATAGTTCTTATACACTTGAAGGAACAAAATGATTTTTTGTCTATTTCTTTATTTTTTTTCAGAAAAATATTCGATACTAGACGTAACTGTCATCATTGTTGTAACGTGTATTGTTCAATTTTATTTTATCGTTGAATTTTTATTTGTTTGAAAATCGTTTCAGTTTTTTTTCTTTGCAACATTTTCTTTCAATTTTCATTTTTTTGCAATTTTTTCCAGTTTTTGGTAACAATTCATTGTCATTTGTTGAATTTTTGCTTTTGTTGTCGTTTAAAAATGAAAAGCATCATTTTATAAATAAAATCAGCCTTTGCCAGGTGTGCTTCGCTGTACTTAAGTCTCTTAAGTCCTGCATCTCTAAAGAAATTTCACAAATCACGAAGTGAATTAAACAAATTTCAGGCAGTGGGGATTTTGCCAAATCCGCCTGACCGTGTCCGCTCTAAAATTTTCCAATAAACCGTTTGATAGTAAAGCGACAAAAATGTTGCTATGAGAAATTAATTACTATCATTTTAAAATTTGATTTGTAGGGGGCTACTTCTCCCCCCCTATCCTATCCGCCCCACATTTTGTCCAGTAAAACAATTCTAAGAAAAAGAAATCTAAATACTCATACATCAATAGTTCTTCACATATTCTATAATCAATATTTGTTTTGCATGGGGGACCCTCCCCCTGGTCCTACCCGTCCTATATTTTTTTCAGTAAAACAGATGCTTAAGAATTGGATTAGGATCAAATTGAAGAAGTCTCGCTGTTAAAGTTCTTTAGACAATCGATAATTAATATTTATATATTTTTTATGGGGGGTACCACTCTCCCTGGTCCTATCGAAATTTTATTTTTTACCGATGTTACTTTCAAATATATATTAGGATCAGTCTGTGAAATATTCAGTAAAATTGGACCAGTAGTTTAGCTGTCTTTAAGCCCCAAACAGGTAAACAAACTAACACGGATTCATTTTTATATATACAGATAAAGAAAAAATGTGATAAAATATAAAGGAAAACATTGTATGCGAATTGTCTTTTTTATGATTTAGTTAAAGGAAAGACTTGAAGTGTAGCGTAAAAGAAAAAGAAAACAATCGTTGAGTGGTGTGGTATGTCACCAATTTACTTGCAGAGATCTCGGAATTGGAGGGTTTAAATGTTGCCAGTAAAATGAAAATGAATTGTATGATATTTTCAAATAAAAAGTATATTGATATTCGCTATCATTGATATGTTCATATACATACAATTTTTTATATTTATTTGTTTTCCTCTCAGTTTTTTTTTCGAGGAAGGAATTATTGAATTGAAAATGGTATTATTTACTTTTGTAGTACAAAATATTCTTTCTGGATTATATTTTAAGCTGTAATATTATTTTTTATATTTATTCCCTAAAGTACTTTAGCGAAATTTGTATTCCTTAAATATTATTGTTAATATGGGTAATCGGGGATATATAAAATACATTGTTTACTTATGTATTTCAACATTCTCGCTCGCAAAAGTATGCAACAATTTGTATTTCAAAAACAATTACCCAAAAGTATGTTATAATAAACTAAAAACTAAAAATGTGTTATATTAAAATCTAAAGCCTACTTTAAGAGGTTTTATATTTAGAAGCCTAATTTGAGGTGTTTGACATCATGTAAATATACGTGTTTACAATTTTTACCATTTTTACTAAATAGAAAAATTGCATACTTTAGGGATAATAACAACTAGTCACATAAATTGCTAACAAAAAAAATACTTCAACAAAAGCCTGACATACATTCTATACATTATGCTGAATTTTAACAAAACTCTTTATTCCATCCACAAAATCTACATTTAAATAGCGAAAATGTTTTGTGTTTTGCAAAAAAAAAATAAAAACAGCAGAAATAATAATCTGGTATTTAGTGCGAGTAGTAAATGTGTTACTTGTCAACACTAATGGTTTACTTAACGGAAATTTATTTTATTGTCAATTCATCAATTTAAACATAAAATATTTGTATGCCATCGTATATGACAGTGAATATATGTTTGTGTCAGCTCAGTCAGTCAATTGTATTTGTAAAAGTTTTGTCATTTACGAAAAAAATACTTATCATATATTGAACGGTGGGGTTGAATCAGAATTTTTTTAGAAACATAATTGGTTGCTGGCTTTTATTTAAAATCTAATATAGACAAAGCAGGAAATGGAAATATAGTGCGCTAAAATATTCAATCTCATTACTATCGCTTTAGCTACATTATTTAAAAGGTAGACGAAGGCATGAAATATAGAGCGACTCTAGTGAAATTTGGTTTTATGATCTCTATTTTTCTAAAACATGTCTTGTCAAACAAATAACTTCATTTAATTGTGAAGTGGTAATTTAATGCAACAACTCTTACCTTATCTGCTGAAATAGCTGCATTAAAGCGAATGATATGGAATGGAAATTTAGGAAAATTTTTCAATATTACATCACACATAGAGGGCGTTGTTCTGGATAAGGACAGATGCGAAACTGCATTTATTTTTATTAAGACGTTTACGTAAGGAGCGCTAAGAAATTCACTTCATTTGTCTTTAATCGGTACACATATATAAAAATAAGTTGATATGTGAATTTCAATATTATTAGAAACACGTTTGAGAATTTGCCTGTTTTTGTGTCAGATATCGATCTATAATTTTTTCTACAGAAAACAGCTATAAAATAGCAAATAACAATGAGAAGTAATAGACAATGTAGTCCAATTTTATTAAATTCGTATAATTATTGGTGCAATACATGAACATTTTAAAGTCCATTTACTGTTCGTTGCAAATTAGGCAATATCGATTATTCTTGATCTTTTTCAACATACAAACGTTTTAAGTCAAAATATTTATCGAGTCAGGAAACAAAAATCTGCCGATTTTAACTACCCCACCACTTAAATTATGAAAACCCAAGCATGAGTTGGAGTCATTGCACGAAAACTATCAATATGTGGCATATTATGTATTGACTCTTTTCCGAGAAGGCCTTGCATAAGGGACCTATAACAAACATTCATCAATTTAGAAACATATATATAAAACAGTTAGGAAAGAACAATTGTGCCCATAGAATTAGTCTATATTTAAGAATTTTATCATATTTTTAATAAAAGGTTAAATAATGGACCCAGCCCAATGTCCATTATATCAAAATAAATTGTTGTAACAAATTTCAGTATTAACATTTTGTGTATTTTAATTTTTTTCTGGTCCGATTTTGGTAAGTCTTTCGCGGTGATACAGTTATTTTTTATGAAAAATTTAGAAAAATTCTACTTCGGAATTTTGAGGATGTCTCAGATATCAGTCTATAACTTTTTTGCTATTTATATGATTTGATCGTTATTAAAAAGGAAACAATTTAAGACAACGGTAAACAATGTGAATTTCATTGAATTCGAACAATGTTTTCAACAGACAGACAGACAGACAGACGAACGTATACAAATTTACTCAGATTTTTATTTGCTTCAGGAATATATACGGATGCTAATACAAACATGGACTGGAAAGCAGAAGCAGTGGCAATTATTCAAATGTCCTTGTCACCCTTCCTCACTTTTATTCCTCAACAATATTTGCCTCTTCTGTCCCACTGTTCATTGTAAAGATTTACATGTCAATTATTTATGCACCAAACCAACTAATGGGACTACGTAGGGTTCAGTGGTATGGATTGGCTGCTCTATTGCACAAGTTTTACATACCAAACCACATTTGCAACAGCTACAAATAGTAATAAAATGACATTTAACAATAAAATGACAACAACAATTTAAAAAATTGCAAAAACACAACAACAAACAAAACAATTTAATTTTTGTAGAGAAATTTTCTTTTAGAAAATAAAAATTGATATAAATTATTGTTCATGAAAAACTGACAAAATCACGCACAACTGATTAAATTTTAACATTATTTACTTTTGTAATGCAAAAAAAACCATTATTGTTGAAGGTAAATGACTGATGGTTTGCTTGTTGCAACTGCAATGAGGGATTTTTTTAATGTTTATTATTTAAATACTGGCGGCTTATTTTTGTATTGAATATGTGATTTTTTTTTTTTTTTTGGTATTTTCGTCTTATTTGCAAATATTGGCAAACAACACAAACATCAGCTTACAAATCATTGACACGTGACATGAGCGTGTGTGTGTCAGCATTGCACTTTAGAGCACAGTAGCTTGATTGTGTGTAAAGGATTATAGATTTTTAAATTGAAATTAAATTTAAGACATAAAATATGTTGTTTCAGCAAAATTACATAAATTAGATTTTGGGATGGAAAATTGTATTTCACTCTGTAAAATAAATTCGAAATATTTACTGGGGAAATAGTACATCGCATGGCGGAATAACTCAGAAGAAAACTGACGCAAGATGGCGTAAAGTTTTTCACAATCAAAAATATCAAAAAAAAAATCATTATAAATTCAAAATTTAATTTTTCACAAAAATTCAGTTTTTCACTAAAAATTTAATTTTTCACTAAAAATTGAATTTTTCACTGAAAATTTAATTTTTCACTAAAAATTCAATTTTTCACTGAAAATTTAATTTTTCACTGAAAATTTAATTTTTCACTGAAAATTTAATTTTTCACTAAAATTAAATTTTTTACTAGAATTCAATTTACACATAAAATTTTCGTTCCAAATTTAAATTTTTGTTTAAATTAAATTTTCACTAAAAATTCAATTTTTTTAATAAAATTAAAACTTTTCACAAAAAAATCCAATTCCCAAATTAAGTTTAAATTTGCACAAAAATTGAAATTTACGTAAAATCACATTTTCACCAAAATTTTATTTATAAAAAATTTTCTTTTTAATAAAAAAAAATTCACTTAAACTCGTATTTTTTTAGTTACAATTTTACGAAAGCTTTTTGCTTGAACTAAGAGGTTGCCTTAGATATCGGTCTAATTATTTTAGTATACTGAACCGATTTTTCGGATTTTAAATAACAAACTTCTCAGGAATATAAAAAATACTCAGGCCTTACTTCATTGAGCTCTGTACATTGTTACAGACGTGAGACGAACAGACAGAAGGACATAGCTGAATCGTTTAGGATTTGATTTGATATATAGACTATAGGATCTGTGATGATTCCTTCTTAGCGTTACACTTAGAGTGGCAAAAAAATTATAGCCTCTCTATTACTTATGGTGGTGGAGGTATAAAAATTGAGTTTTACTATAAATTAAATTTTTCACATTTCACTAAAACAAATCATATTTTTACTTAAAAAGTCAAATTTTCACTAAAACATCAACCAAAAATTAAATTTTTCAATAAAATTGAATTTTCACTAAAAATAAAATTAATTAAAATGAATTTTACAAAAAAAATTAATTTTAACAAAAAATTATTTTTTTTAATTTTCACTCAAAAAATTATGCAACACTCTTTACATTTAAAATCACTACAAAAGTATGCAATATTTTTACAGCTGTATTATTACCAAATTAAAGGATACTTAAGGGGTTTTGTATAACTAATCAAAGGTGTTTAGAAATAAAACTGTGCCAACAAAATGATCTTATATTTAGAAGAATAATTTGCAATATTTGATAGCATTTAAAATCACTAATAAGTATAAAGTTGTAAATGTGATATTGCTCGCCCCAATGTAATATGCTATAAATTCCTAAGCAAAAAAATTTTATAGGAAAACTTTGATCACATTTTAAAGCTCTTAGTGCATAGTTGTCTAAATTCCCGGTAATGAATTTCAATTTGAAAATAAACTGTTACACTGTGTTAGTGATCATTAAATTATATTGACGCATAATACACCACCATTTTTTATTGTAGAATATTTTGTTTCCTGAAAAATATTTTCTTACGGGGGAAATAATGTAACGCTTATGATACGCTAAGAGGATAAAAAAATTCAAGATATAATGTAAAGTAAAATTATAAATCATTTTTACTAGACTGATATTAAAAATTTCACTGGACAGTCTAAAATTATTAGTCTCACAATCACAAAAGAGACTTGTATACATTTACTGACTCGCCGCAATACAGCTTGAAACTATAAAATGGTTGAACATATTTCGGTGTGATATCTGATAGTATCCCGAGGAATGTTGTTTTTCTTTTAGGATCTACGTGGATTTACTGAACAAAATGCTCAGATTTATGATAGTAAGTTGAATAAAATGTTCGCTGGATTTCCAATAATCGTATATGTAAATATTATTTATATAGAAAAGTGTTGGCTGTGTATGCATGCATGCTTGCATACACATATACAAGTTTTATAATGTATGTATTTAGTTGACAGACAATATGTGTGGTTAATGTAAATCATTTGTTAAATACTATTTTATCACTCAATCTGGGGTTTTTCAGTTGTTGTAGTTGTTCATCAGTTATTCCACTTTTTTTGTGCAAATTTTTGTTGTTATAAAAAAAATATATAAATAAAAACCTGGCACGCGTCATCATGTTAATAAATTGTCAATTGCATTAAATTTTATTTAAAAAACAGTTAAACAAAAAAGTAAAACACAGTTTAAAAAAAGCATTTACCAAATGAAATTTACAAACAGATTTTTTCACCACTTTTTCAATCATTAACAATTTTCCTTACACACACATGCACGCACTGACTCTCACACACGTACTTTACTTTAGATTTACGCAAAAATGAGAAAATAAATAAATTATTTTCAATTTTTTTTGCATTCAGTGTAAATATTTTACAATACAAATCATGTTAAATCAGGCTGATGAAAGCTGTCATTTATTACAACAACAACAAAACATAAAAATAAATGCAAAAATATGTAAATAAGAATATATCAAGTAAAAAGTTATAGACGGTAATGTCCGACTACTTAATGCCCTACAACACATTGATGGTTATAAGTGACAGCTGCCAATAATTTTTGAACCACCTTCGTATTAAGGTAATTTTTATTTTATGCTTGAGGGTACAGCATACTAGTACTAACATCCATGTAGGATAAGTGGGTTCTAAAAATATTTTTCCTGTGTCAGACCCTCGTAAAATTTCGCACATCGCTTTTTGTTTATATTTGTTTTGATTTCATCAATTCTTATTACAATATTAATGTATATTTGAGTTTCAAGCCCTTCAAGGTGATATTTGGAAAAGGGCGGGGGTGGTGTGGTTTTGTAAAGGACCTATGAGAAATAATTGACAGATTCTGGTATAATTTACCAAATAATTTTTTAATTTGTGCCAAATTCCATTGACATAGATTTATATTTAGAACCTATTTGACCATAAATCCCCATTCCGGGAGAAGCATATGTATGTGGTGTAAAATAATGTACCCATGATCACCAATTTCAAAAGACGTTGTCCTTGTGCCAAACTTGACATGTGCTGAATTTCATTAAAATATTTTTTAAACTGCGGCCTGCATTTTGTTCACAAGGTTTACATGGACAGCCAGCCAGTCAGACGGACATTGTTAAATCGACTCATCAAATGATCCTGAGTCGAACAATATACTTTAAAGTGGTGATAGCATAATTTTTTCTGTCCGTTACAGTTTAAGCACAAACGCATAATACTCCAACCACCTAATGGTGGTGTAGGGTATAATAAAATAAATTATTGTTGTTAAGCTTTTAGGATTTCAATTAAATAATGATGACAATCATTATCCTTAATATAATCTCTCACTTACACACACACACATACGCATTGTAATTGTGTTAGCTGGTAGGTAGGAGTGAGTTTGCATGAATGTTTGTGAGTGATTATTTGTGTTGTAGTTAATTTCTCCCACTATTTGTTTGTATTTATTCAAATCATTTATCTCTCTTCCTCTGTTATTTTTCAATACTGATCATATTTAATTCATTAGATTATTTCTCAACACTTTTGTATAAATTTTCATTTTCGTTACATTTTTTTTAAACAAATTCTTAAGATTTTAATCCTGAATTTATTTCTTTTTCTAAACAGCATCTTATCACTGTAAAAGACTCATCGTTTGTAAGGAAAATTGCTTAAGGATTTTCCTGTAACCCATCGATAAGTGAGTGAATGCAAATGTTTCTTTTGTCTGAATGAATGACAGACTGTCTGTCTCAACAATATTTTGTAACGGTGACAAATTGACAGCTTTTTGTAAAAGCTTTTTTTCTTAAAATTTTTCTCTTTTTTACGTCATAGTTGCTGCTTAAAATCTTTGTATGCCAGAGTCTGTATTTAGAGGTTTTTTGTACATTTTACATGAAATTGTTGTGAGGTATTTTTTCCAAGGATTAGTATTCTTTTGTGTTAAAAAATGTGTTACTTTCTAAAAAGGAGGTTAATTATATCATTTTGTCATTTAGTTGATAAATTTTTCATGTTTGTACTTTCATTATAGTAATATTTTTGGACTTAATATTAATTGTTATCATCGTTATTAGGATTATGCATTTCATAATCCCGTATCTATGATAGAAATCGATAAAGGACATTTTTAGTCTTTGCGTGTTTGCTAAGCACAATCTCGATATATACTTTCGATTCATGATTTGCCTTGTTCTGTTCACATCATAGGTAAACTACAACTCACAACAAGTATGTATCTCCACTCGGCCAAGTGCATAAAGTGCTTGACGATGGTTCCACTATGAAATTTTATTTTTTTGTTTATTATCAAAATAAATTCCGGGTAATATCAGAAAATAGAGCCAGCGTTATCTGCTCCTCCTTTAAAGACCAAAAAACAAATAATGTTAGAGACCTTATGTATTCTCAGATATCGGCCAATACCTTTTCCTAATGAAGCGACATTATCTTACTGATTTAAAGTAGCAAATTTCATCCGGAAACAATCAAATTTTATGATCGGAAAATATATACCTAATGGGGTCTTAGACTTTTCTATACACTAGACGTGTGGCAGAAAAAATAAGCGTTTGTTTCTAACATGTGTAATGCTACGAAGAAATCATCTTAGACCCCATAATGTATATATGTTTTGCATCACATCATAATCTGAGTTGATCATTGAAAAAAAAATATTTTTTTAAACATGATTTATACGAAACGGGATTTTAGGTACTTCTGTATGGAAAAGTGGTATTGTAACTATGGCAAATCTTCAAAACTCTCCATCACAAATTCGTATGCAGTAAATATCTGATGTTTCGTACATTCACATTCACATTCACAAATGCAAACAATATATGAAAGCTTTTCACAAAATAATGAAGAAACACTAAGATTACTTATATATGTGGCCAATATCTTTTTATATATTATGGAGATTGTACTTGGTTTTAAATAGAAAACTTCTCAGGACAATGACAAATATTAAGGCCAAATTTCATTGACCTTTGTCAATTAATGTGGATGTGAAAGTACCAGCAACAAACAGCTTCAGATTTGGACTTGATGCAAGAATATATATTATGCAGAATGACAAAAATAGCAAAAATTCGAAATCTTTAATTCTTTATTCATTTTGTACAAAAATTTCGAAACTTGTAATTGTGTGGTTTTCACAGATACCAAGTACTTGTATAAAAAGTTGTTTCTGTCAAATATTCATACAAAATCTTTTAAATGAAAACGAAATTTTTTATTGAACTAAACTATTTTTTTTTATTTTCTAATAAATCTTGAAAATGTCAACTTTTAATTAAAATAAATGTTTACATGTTAATTAGTTGCACCCTCATATTTATCTTCAGCTTTGTTCTTATGAAGTCTGCTCATATTTTGACTAAATCATAAATTAAGTCTGGACATTGGTTCAGCTCACATTTGTAACAATTAGTAACAGATAAGATAAGAAACCCCTTTAAAAAATGCACATATTTAGACTTTAGATATTTGTGGAAAATTAAATTCCACACGCTATTAAATAATAAATAAACACAACAAAATGGGTATTAAACCCAATAGAGGCCCCAACCTCCCCTATTCAGGAAAGAAACAGAGAAACACTTGCAACAATAATTAAACTAAACTTAACAAAACAAAGGGTGCAACTAATTAAATACATTTTTCTAATTTTAGTTTCTCTTTTAGTTAATAAAAACACATTAAATTAAAACAAAAATTAAATACTTAAAACACACATGAAGTGTGTTACAGTTGTGCCCGTTTTTCCTCTTCTCGCTCTCTGAAAAGAACTAATGAATAGAAAAATATGTTTAAGAACCCTTGACAGAATTTTTTTTTCGTTATACCCTGCACCACTACAAGTGGTGAAGAGGGTCTATTAATTTTTTCATTCTATGTGTAACGTTAAGAAGTAAACATTTCAGAACCCATAAAGAAAATATATATACAAGCCTTTACTAGTTGTAGTTTGCAGCACAAACATTCTCCTCAATCCAAGATCTCGAAAGAAATCGCAATGTGTATTAAAAAAATTCTATGCAATGTACATTTTGCCAAATGCCTCTGGCTTTGTGCGTTCGAAAATTTTGTTTAATTTTTACATTGCATGGGAGCTACCTCTTCCCTTGATAATAACCATCCTAAATTTTGTTCAGTAAAACTGTTTGGAACCAAAATTTTGGAACTTTCGCTGAAATAGTTGCTTAGATATTCCATAATCATTATTTCGCTCCCCTTGGTCCTATCGGTTCTAAATTTTGTTCACTAAGCATTCCTAGAGATGGTGATTGGATTTTGAGAACTCTTGCTGTTATAGTTCTTTAGATATTTGATAATCATATCCATTCTACATTTTGGCCTGTAAAAGAGTAACTTAAAAATTTATTGGGACCAAATTTGAAAACTCTCGGTGTAGTGGTTTTTTAAAAATTCAATTAGCAATATTTTCATTGTATGGAGGCTACCTCTCCCCCTGATCATCTCCGTCCTTCATTTTGTCTTGTTAAATAGTTTCTTTAAAACGTTATTGGGACCAAATTTTAATATTCTCGATGAAGTGTTTATTTAGATATTTTATAATCAATATTTACTTCGTATAGGGGGTATGTCTCCCCTGGTCCTATCGAAATTTTTTATAGCCTAGCTTACTTTCAGGTATATGGGAATCATTCTGTGGAAATTTCTAGTAGTTTATCAGATTCACTTTTATATATATAGATTCTTGCATCACATCAAAATCTGAGTCGATTTAGCAATGTCCGTCTGTCTGTCTATCTGTAAAAATAATGGTCCGAATTCAATAAAATTTGACCACATTATTTTTGTCCTAAGTAGTTTCCCATTTAAAACCAACTAAAAAAAAGAACTTTTAATTTCTAACGAAATATAAAGAGATTCAAACAAATATACAGTTATATGTTCTTGATTATAGTGCAAAAAATCATCAAAAATCCGATCAATAAAAAAAGAGTTAAAGGCGAATTTTGATACACCCTAAAATCTGTGTCTGATACGGGTTGCAATTTTAAGATAATTTACTGCAATTTGTCATATACATTTATTTCAATACAATAAGAACTTATTATATGACCTATGGGGCCATTATTTGACCTATTTCCCATATAACTCCACTTCCCGGAATATGTTTTATAGCTTATAAAACTCTTAAATATGAACAAATTCTAATGAAATTCGGCACAATGAAATGTCTGATTTTATTAAATATATGCTATTAATTTTATTTATATGGGTCCTTATTTTGATATAGTTCACATATCAGACCCATTCGCAGGAAAATAGTTTTGGGCTTATAAAACTGGTAAGTAAAAATCAATTCAATTGAAAATCGACAATATTTTTTCTAACATTATATAATATAAATTATTAATTTGGAAATTATCAGTCCATAAATTAAAATAGCACCCATATAAAACTAGTTAATAGTGAACTCAATTATTTGTCTGCCCTGTCTTGAATCTATATTATTAATTTTATTAACATCTGTCCATATTTTGCTAGAACTTTCATATAATGTCCCTTTCCGGAAAACGGTGTTGATCCTATAAAACTATTATATCAATAAACATTTTTAAACTTCCTTTATATATGAAACTCGTATGACAATCATTCTTTATAGTCCCACTTTCCGGAATAAAATATCAAAATAATCAGATAAATAGATAACTATCTTGGGAAGTGAATGAATAGTGGTGGAGGGTATTGAAGATTCGGCACAGCCGAATATGGCATTCTTGCTTGTTTTTATTTGAATTTTATTTTATTTTATTTTATTTTATTTTATTTTATTTCATTTAGTTTTGGAGTTAATTCTAGGAAATAGTGTTAAATTAGAAAAAATGTTAAATACATCACTTATATTTACTTTGTTGGTATTATGGGTTGTTTTTGGGTTACTGACTGAAGCTTTTATTCCGCTTTACATTTGCTCTTCTGCTCATTCACCCCTTAAATGTTGTTAAAAGTGGATAAATGCACTTTACACTTTCCACTTTCTTTTCATTGCGTTTGAAAGCAATTAGATGTTGTAAAAAAATGCAAAAAAAAAAACAAAACGCAGAGCAAAATAAAATGAAGCTGAAACTAATATGGGATTTTTTTTGTTTTTGCTTAAAACCTAAAGTCTGTCGGAGTCTATATGTTTTGTAGCTAAAAATTCCACACATATGGTTTTTATGGGAATTTCAAGAGTTGAAAATTGTTTTATATTGTTCGCATTTTTAAGTTTTATGGTGTAGAAATAATAAACAAATGCAATTTTTTCCCTTTTTTTGTTGTTTTTTTTTCTCCACATTTAGTTGTTGGAATTTTCTAAAGCTGAAGATTAAATATTTTGAAAATTAAATAGTTTAATGTTTTTTATTATTGCCGTTGTTGTTGTGTTTTTATTTGATGACAATAAAAAGTGCATTCAAGTGTTAAATTTGAGGGACTAAAGTTGTGTCTATAAAACCATTTAGCAAGAGTTTACAAATAATCGATTGTATGGAGGTGAATTTTTAATATTGCAACATGTTGCACAGTGGTAAAGACGGTTGAATAATTTGTAGACTAATTGAGAAAATATACATCTAAATATAACAACTATATATAAAATAGAACATCTATATATTAAAAAGAATATGTATATATGTACATATTGATTCCAAAACAACTGGGTCGTTTTTCACCGGATGATTCAATATACGCGAAAGTAACATAGGTCATAAAAAATTCCGATAGGAGCAGATGAACGGATACCATCCATACAAAGCAAATAGTGATTATCGAATATATACATGATCATGTAAAAGTTCTGAAATTTGGTCTCAATCACTTTCTCAAGGATTTGATAACCTGAATAAATTGTAGTACAGATAGGACTAAGGGGATGGGATACCATACAAATCATATATGGATTATCGCATATCTAAAGAACCATAACATTTTCAAATTTGGTCCCAATTTCTTTTTTTGATACACATTGGAATTTGTGTAAAATTTTTCGTGATATAGGAGTGAAGCGCGCCGGGTAAAAGCTAGTATCAAATATAAATATTCTCTATGCACAGAAAAGCAAAATCATCGCTGAACATAGCTGATGTGAGATTGAAAAAATTTTTATCCAGTACATGTTAAAATCATTTGTCTCAAAAATTGCATTTATAATGACACAATATTCAAATAATATTTTTCTATAAAGCATAGAGCATCCTATCCGAAGGACCATAAAAAATCAAATTACACTCAGAAAATCAGCAATGTGATTCAGTTATGATCCGCTTCATATATAAAAATAATACAATTAATGATCGGGAAATAAAAGATTTGTATGAATGTATGGTCCTTCGGACTGAAAATAATAAAAGTTGAAGATTTTATATGAAAATTAGTACTACTGTAGGAAAAACGTTTTTCTGAGAGTTATATGGGAGCTACGGGAAATTATAGACCGACCGTTGAATGAAAACAACGATTCCTGTTTATTATTACCAAGTGAGTATATACCAGATATGAATATGTCATAATTAGGTTTTTACTTTTTAAAGTGTTTTTCAGAATATCAGACCGATCCGCATAAAATTTTACGTTCACGTTGTTTCAGTTTTTTTTATTACTAAGTTTCTACAAAATGCACAAGCTCTCTCCTGCAACATTTCAATCAGTAGTTTAAAATGTGTCATATTTTTCATTATTGATATACTTTTATTAGCAAAACGATCTATTAGATACTTGAATGAACTAATGTTACTAAAGAGTGTCTTACTTGATGGCAACATCTTCCGTTATTTCCTCATTAAATTAAATTTGATCCAATCAGTACTTTAGAAAATACAGACAAAATAAAATAAATTTTATTTCCCTCCGACTGGTCAATATTTACACCCAGAACATGTCATTCCATAAATAGCTTCCCTTGTGACCCATTATGAAAATCTCGTTTTAATTGCCTTAATTGGTAATGTTTAAACGTCAGCAGATCACTCCATATCATAGCAAAGTATCAACTAAATAAGTTATCTGACAGATCAGGATCAGTTTTGTTATTTTCCTACATAATTAACTTTGATATGATTAATACTACGGAAAGTCACAATCTCTTTGAAGTTTATTTTCTTGTGCTTTCCAGTTGGATCACCCTGTAGCTCAGCTGTTTTATTACAGGGTACCTACAAAATAATTTCTTTCGAAATTTAAGTCCTTTTTGATATTTTAAAAAATTTGGAGTAAAATTTCACTAGTATTTCATACTCGTATTAAACTTAAGTCCCTGAATCTATTTAATATTATTACAGGGTGTCTATAAAATAATTGTTCTGAAATGTTAAGAATCTTTTTTGCAAATTTTGCAATTTTAATACGATTTGATAAGAAGTTTGATTGATTTGAAATCGAAAGTACAGACTCTTGAGAATTTATTTATCGATAATTGTTAACCTTGAGAACTCGCAGCTGATCTTGTAATATCACAGGATGTTTACAAATATATACATTTATTTAATTAATTATTCATATATTTAACTTCAGTCTGATCCCAAATTTAGGATTATATTTATATAATTATATAATTATAGTAAAAAAAACTTTTATGATGTGTGTCTAGTCAGGGATAATTTGATTTGAACGATAATTAAAGTGCAAAAATTAATATACGAATTTTTACTTTGGAAAAATACTGACAATTTGTTCTAAGAAAGTGATAAAATATTTGGATTATAAAAATAATATTTAAAAAATATTTCTTAATACAAATTTAATTTTAGCGAAACTTTGTCGAGCCATTGAGAGGTCTAAGTCAAAAGCATATTTTTAAAACATATAATTCTTCCAAATTAAATTTTCTCATCCTCTAAACCACTGTGTTCCTATTACAAAACACATAACAGGCGTTGCAACTCTAACAGCCATAACAATGACAAACGAATACAAAAACATAGAAAAAAAACGCTATAGAAAATATTAAAGCGCTAAATTTATTTTCACATGACTGGTCATGAGTCTATAGTCATTGTTAAAGGAGATAATAAAAAATTTCCTATTTTATTAAAATACATTCAAACAAACACATACACATATATACTCAAACCCTTACACATCCTTGAACAATCACAAACAGGATCAGCTATTAACCACACTTGCTGCAAATATTGAATATTGAACAGTTTTATAGATTTTATGACTTAATATCTTCGCAACAACGAAAAATAAAAATGAGTTAATAGCAATTGATTTTCAAAAGTAGAGACTCAATGCCAGACAAGATTGTAGGAACAACTAACAATCTACAGGAAACATGTCCTTGTGGAGGAAAAATTTAATCCTGATAAAAACAGATTATTTCACTTTTTTTAGTATTATTTAAGAGAAAAATGATGATTAAGCTTAATTTTTTAATTACAATGTCGTTAAAATTTTTGAAATTATTCATATACCCTACGATGCATTATATAATGAGAAAAAGAGTTTGTCATTTTAAGTGTGATAAAAAATCTTATAAGATTTTGTTTCGCTTTACTTAAAATCCGAATTCAGATTGGTGTCTGCCTTTTGCCATAGTTTGCTGTTGCTATGCTGAAAATCGGTTCACCATAAAAGAATATAGACCTTAAAAAATTAAAAATGATTTTTTAGCAATTTTTTTTAAATCATTTTTTTATATTTCTCGAGGTGGAATTCCAATCATGAGCACAAGCTCGCTTTAAATGACTTCTATTCAGAATAACAGCTGGGCCATGGAAGAAATTTTAAAAACTATAATACTTCTCGATTAAAGCAAGGAGAAGGCTAGTGGTATCAATAAAAACCAAACCGTTTTCTCTGAAATTGTCCTGTTAAAATTAGTACTCAGAATCTAAGCAAATTTCTAATTTTTAAACACAATTCTAAAATTATGGATACAAAACAATTTTAATTTGTGAACATGAAAATGGCTTCATTAGCACATCATGGTTAAGAAGTTATGTTTCTTAAAGATCGGAACCTCACTTTTACATAGATTCATATCGAATTCGATCAGTATTTCCGGAAATACATTTATGTTCGTATAACAATTATTTTTAAATTTTATTTCACAAATTTTTAGTAGTACAATTCTTATTATTACACGGTGTATTTTCGTAGACACAGCATGATTTAAAATAAATATTTGGAAATAATTCTACATGGATGAAACCATTTTAGAGGATTTTATTTCGAGGAGTACAGGCTTCTAACGGGTTCGTCACAAATTCTTAATAAAGTTTCAAAAAAGTATTCTAAAATAAGTAAAAAGCCATAGAAATATATACAAATTCCTTGAAGGGAACTCAAAACTTTAAAAAAATAAAAATTTTTGGACTACAGGATGACCTGAAAGACAACTTTGTCGGTGCTAGTATGAAAAGTATTTAATAAGTCAGGTGCCGCAAGGATTGTGCGAACACGGCTGATGACGCTGTTATTGATTGTACTGTGCATTTTACAAAATCCATGCTGGTCACTAGATTCGGTTAAGCGACTGTTTAGCTGGGAGAGAAGAAAGGCCTCAAGAGTCTTCGCGACAGGTGACAAGAGTGAAATCGGCCTCTATGACTGTGCAAATAAGGAATTTGCGTCTTTCCCGGGTAAGGACCATCTAAATTCGCTGTCTCAATTTCAATAGCTCATAATAAACACATCGATTTGATTCTACTATATTTATAGCATTACCTTTAGGTCAATGGAATGATGCTACAGAGTTGATTTTTTTGAATGGCCTGGCCGAGTTTTCTATTTGGGATTTTAAAAATGCATCAATGCATCGTCATTGGTAACAAAGACTTCTTTTTGAAGAGTTTAAGCATCATTTTCAATATTCAAAAACGACTTTCAACATATTTCGGCTGCAAACCATATAAGACTAAATGTCCTTGATCCTTAATGTAATATACTAATGTTTAACATTTATCTCTTGCTTTTGGAAAATAAGCTTAAAATTCTTCCACTGAAAACTGGAGTTTTTCATTAATATATCGACAAGGTTCAAAAGGCACAGAATTACTTCCGAATGAACACATAACTAAATCGTTTTGAAACAACTGTTATAATAAAGTGTGAGAGAAACTCTAAATATATTCAATAGAAGCACAGGAAGATCTATCCATAGCTGTAGTGGTTTCCATTATGCAGTAAAGAATTGTACTATCTCAGTATCGAACTTCTCCTGGTGTTTTTAGTGATACTTAAGAATTTCACTAAATTTCTTCCTATTTGTTATGTTTTATACGTTTTCCCCATAGTAACATTCGAAAGATTTCGTTATATATTATTTTTTGAAAATAACTCTTTTTTTAACCAATTTGATCTGAAGTAGAGTTCATAATCCAAATGCATTTTCTGCTGGGCTGCCCTTATAATAACAGGGCGATTACTGAGATTTGGATATTTTGGATATTTCCGTATGGGAAAGTGAGAATTTTATTAATTCTCTGATTCACCGAAAAATTTATAAACATCATTAATGTTCGAAATTTGAAGTTTTCCCTAAATGTATAATGTCAAATGACTTTGCACTTAGTTTTTCTTTAAAATTTTTAAATCTTAAAGTTCTAACGTTTTCGTAGATACGAAATATGTGTGCAATAAAATTACATCTTAACAGCAAATCGAACTTAAACTGCATTTTTAATGTATTTTTAGATTCATTTCCAAAAAATCAAAGTTTCCTTATGAGGGTATCGAAAATTCGTCACAGACGAACACAGTGTTCTCAAATATTTTTTTTTCGCTTTTAATCCATTTCAGTTATATAATTGAAGTTCATAAAGATGTTGATAAGGTAGTTGAAGCATATTTTTTGCAATTATTAAGTCTTAAAAAAAAAAAAACTTACGAAGTCATAATGTGCTCTTTGCCTTCAAATTCCTCCTTTTTAAGCAATTCATCATTAAATCTACATTAAACTCATTTCTTGCAAATTTATATTTTATAGGATTTTTGTTTTTGTTGTTTGTTTATACTTTTTGCAAATTTTTATATCTTTTTTTCAGCATTATTTTCTCTTTTTGTTGCAAATTATCATCAATGAGCCTTATATGTGCATGTTTTTCATAACACAAGATTTAGATTTATCTTTTTTCAAAAATCTCTCTCTACTTAAGTGCTTAAAATAACGTTACTTTTATCATCATCATTCCTCTCATTTCGTTATATTTGCTTCTTCTATTTTTTCGCATTTGTGTTTGATGGGATTTTTTTTAAGTTTATGATTTTTTTAAAAGCAGTTCCTTTGATCCTGGTATAGAGATAAGTGCAGTTTTTTATTTTTTCATTAAAAATTGCTGCTGCTTCTACTGCTTCCACTTCAGTTTCTCTTGCATTTTATTCATCCCTTTTGCTTTCTTATCTCTATCTGCATTAAAGTCTTTATTTGGTTTTAGTGAATCACAATTTTTTTGTATTTCCAGCTTTTCTACAATATGATGTATTAAATAAGAGTGTTCGACATGTGTTTGGTTTTTAACTTTGAACTGCACGTTTTTCTTAAACTGTTGTTTATTTCAATAGATTTTTCTAACTTTATCTAGTTTCGTCTTTATGCCCTGGACAATAGAGTTTCTTTCTTTCTTTCTATTAAATTTAGAAATTATTTTATGTGAAAACTTAATAAAAACAAGTAAGAAGTTTTTGTCGTTCGAGCCCGACTATTTAATACCCTACACCACATTGTTGGCTGTTAGTGTTAGCTACCAAAAATTAATTAACCACCCTCGTATAAAGGCATTTTATAATTTATATTTAAGAGTAGGGGGTATTATAAAGTTACTAACATTCATGTGAGATTAGTGCGTTCTACAAGGACTTTTTCTGTGGGCGTGATAGTTGGGGGCTACAAGAAATAATGGACAAACCCTCGTTAATTTTTGCACACCAATTTTTTGTTTATATTTTTATTGATTTGACCAATTTTTTTAAATACCAACGTATCTGTGAGATTTGAGCACTTAAAAGTGAAGAAGTGGGCTTGTAGGGGATCTATGAGAAATAATGCAGTGATTCTCGTATAATCATAAATTAATCATAAAATTAAACTGTGCCAAATTTCATTAAAATCGATTTTTATTTAGGACTCTTGTGACCTCAAATCCCCATCCCGGGGGAAGCATTTGTATGGGGGCTAAGTGAAATAATGGACCCACCATCACCAATTTCGATAGGCATCGCCCTAAGGCCAAAAAATAATGACACACGCCAAATTTCATTAAGAAAGCTTTAAAACTGTGTCTTGCATTTTGATCACAAGGTTAACATGGAGAAACATCCTACCAGTTAGATGGACGGAAATTGTAAAACCAACTCAGTAAGTGATCCTGAGTCGAAAGGTATACTTTAAAGTGGTAGAACCACATTTCTTCCTGCTCGTTACAATTTTTGCACAAACGCATAATAGCTCAACCACCTTTGATGGTGTAAGGGTAAACAAATTGAGACATGATTGTCTCGAGTACAAACTACAAAATTACATAAATTCTTTTGGTTATGTCTTAACTTTTGGAGTTCAATGATTTTTAGTAAAAAGAAAATTAAATAATAATTAAGAATTCAGCTCTGCCAAATCTTTAATGCCCTACACTTCGATCAATTGAGAAATAATTGTGAGAACATGTTAATGGTTCCTTAGTCAGGGATACCACTCCATCATATCTTATTCTAAAATTACGTAATCTATAATGACTTGATATTATTGCTTCATAAAAGCGCTAAAATTCATAAAATTACCTTTAACAGTTTCAGAGTTGATTTAACATAAATAATCGTTTGTAAAGGGATTTTCCCATCAAAATTTATTCGTCTCTAATGTTGTGCTTTAAAAATTTCAGAAATATAAATTATTACATTATTATTCGCTTCTTAGTGGAATACCACTCTCCAGTATCCTACACCAATTTTAGTGATAGACATATGCAACATTAACAGTTTCATTTGTAAGTGGGATACCTTTCTTGGATGTCCCATAGCGTAAGGATTGTAACTAATTATTTAATAAGTCTGCGACTAAAGGCTGTCTCAGATATTGGTTAATAATTTTTTTACTGAGCCGATTTCGCCGATTTTAAATAACAATCTTCTAAGGGATAATTCGGCGAAATTGAGCTTGTTATTCCTGTGGATATGAGGATGCCAAAAACAAATGGACAAAAAGACTGACGGATATAACATAATCGACTTTGATTTTAATTTGATGTAAGGATATACATATTTACTAATTGGGATCTTAGATTATTCCATCCTGATATTTCTAAAGCAATGACAAAGTTATTATACCCCATCACCCCATGTTAATAATCGGATTAGTTCCTTATAAGGGAGCTATAGTAGAACATAAACTGAGATATAACTCATATTAGCAAAATAGACTAAATATATTTTTTAGAATAACAATAAAAAATACAATATTTTCGAAAAGGGGCCTTATATGGGTTATATAACCAAATTTGGACCGATATCTGTGCAATAAATTATTTTGCAATTAGTACAGTTAGAAAAAATATTGTGATAAATTTCAATGGAACAGTTAATTTTTTAGAGTTTTATAAACCTTATTCCGGGTAGGGGCCTCATACTGGAAGTAGGTAAATTTATAATATTTTTTTTCTTATACCAAAATGTAAATATGCTGCGAATTCCGAAAATTGTCTTCAAAATTTTGGGAGTATTAAAATTTTACATATTTTAAATCCATTTATTTTTATTTATTATTTATTTATTTATTTATTTATTTATTTATTTATTTATTTATTTTAAATTTAGAAGAGCTTTTTATCGAATTCTGAGATTGTCGTAGATATTAGACTATAACGGTTTTGCCTTTTAACCGATAAAGATAATTTTAAACAAGAAAGTTCTTATGTCAATAAGAGATTGTTTGCCCAAATTTCATAATGGTAAATATCGAATTCGATTTGGATTTGATATGTGAATATATACATTATATGGGGTCTTACATCACTTATTCTTGGCATTAAATACTTAATAAACACTCATTACCATTACCAAAAATGAGGTTCTAATATAAACAAGCTGAGACCTGGTGCGTTTTGTCGCTCTTATAAATATAAACAAGAACTAACTCTTCTCTGATCGTATTCATCCTAAATTTGGTCCAATAAAACTGTTCTTCGGGAATGTAATTGATGTGAAACCCTAGCATAATTCCATATATCTGCGTTAATTAGTATTTGAATTTTTGATGCTACTTTCTTCCACAATAGCTGGTACTTGAACTGTTCCCCCTGATTTGTCCTCATTTTGTATAACCTAATAAGTTCTTAATTCACCATGTCAATGCCGGATGGTACAACTTCAAATTATTTTGCTTAACCAAAATTTATCAAACTTGAAATGGAAAATTTTGTATAGTCCCTGCCCGACTGCGGATCTATAATCATCCAAATTTAATTAAGTTTATAAATTACAGGATTATAAAAAATTTCTATTAAAAAGCTTTATTAATGCACTTAAAAATTATTGACGAAAGTGGGTCTGCCGGTCATTTCTAGATCAATTTACTTGAAATTCCTATTATCCCAAATCCGAGAAGACATTTGAAATGGAGCTATCTTTATTGGACAGATCATCATCAACTATAGGATTTATCCTTTAGTAAACCATGGTGATATCGCTAAAATGGCAACCTGTGTAGTGTTAACAACCTGAATGGAGCCGTTCAGACAAAGGAATATCGCTAAAGGAACTTGATAGGAAATTAGATCGATCGAATTAATCTACATTCTCGCATAACAAACATCTGCACAAACTCCTAAATTATGGATATTTTACTAACATTTCTAAGAGCACAATTTCCTCTTTAATTATCTCTTCACTAATTTAGTTCTCAATTTCAAAACAAATAATTCAATCGTTATCACTTTTAGCCACAAATTTTCGAAAATCAAATATTTTATACTTAACGCCAAAATATTTCCCTAAAGAGTTTTTAATTTTCTCATAAACAATTGTTAGTGTTACAAATGCGAAACTAACTGCTGTTCATTTAATATTTAACACACCTTTATTTTTAGCCAAATATATACTCAGACTATAAACATGTTTCCCCCATTACAACAATACAGCAACAATAGAGCCATTGTTATTGTAATGGTGATCAATTTAATGACTTTATTTGTTGCTTATAGATTGAAAATGAGTTTAAACGATTTGGAAACTATTTCGTTAATGAATTTATTACTATTTAATGTTAACTGAACATATTTTCTAATAGGCTGCTAATAACAGAATAGTAGAGGAAAAAAGAAGAAAATTCATCCCTTAAAATAGAAGCAATAGCACACTAACACATATGGCAATACAAATGATGACCATCTCATATATTATGTTTATAGCACGCGTAAAATGTAACAAAAACACACATTTAAACTTCATATTCAGACTCAACCGAAATGGACTCAGTTCTGAAGTCATATTAAAGAATATAGAGAAATAACCTTTTTTGGTGTTAACTCAACAGGAGTTACTAATACATATACGGAATGTTAAAGAATAAGGGGATGTATTAGTTATGAGAATTACAACAACAACAATATATTAAACAATATTATTAGTTTAACCTCCAAAAAAGGAAAAAAAGTGGACTATTATTTTTATTTATATTTCAAATTCATTGGGTTTAAAGGACAATCCCTATATTATGTCTAACACATGACTCTTGCCAAAGTAAAAGAGGAAACATTAAGGTCTTTGAGTGGGAAAGCAAAAAAAAGCAGTTGGTTACTTTATAAAGCCTGCGAGTCCTTAACGCCGAAAAGGTCCTTTTGTTACTGGAGGTCTCTTTTAACTAATGCTCATACAAAATAGCAGCTAGAGTAATAATAATAATAATTCTAAATGACCATTACCCCCTATTGAGAGATAAATATTATTTTTTTTCTAACTTCAATTCCCTTTCTATTGTTTTTGTTTTGTTGAAAGCGCGCAAATATACGCGTGTGTTTTACAAACTTCGGCTAACTTGGTAGACATGTAACACGTTCATACAGTTGTTACTTTAGAAGCGAGAGAGAGCAGAAAAATAACATCAAAAAGCAGCAGGAGCCGGTGTTGGCGCATAGTGGGACAGAATGCAAATTTAAATTAGATTTTATTGAAGATTATTTTTACAGAATTTTTAGTAAAACAAGTAGTAAGTGATAATCGTTAAAACTCGACCATATGATACCCTACAACGCAATGTTGGTTATAAATTTTACATACAGAAAAAAACTTAAAGCAAAATCAACATTGAACATAGTTGATTTGAGATTAATTTTTTTTTTGATTTAGTTTAAATTAAACGTTTTTACTTTTATGGTGAAATTAGAATCTTGCGATATTGTTATATATAAAATTATTCAACGATTGTATATTAAAGTTTTTCTGTGTGTAATTATGAAAATATAATGAACGTCCTTCGTAAGTTTTATTTTTATTATCGTAAAATTAATATTTACATGAAATTTATGCATTTTAAATAAATTTTTGTGGGGGGTTAAATGGGAGTTACAAGAAATAATGGACTGACCCTCGTATAATTTTGCACATCAATGTTTAATTTTACTAATTTAACCAATTATACCAACGTTAATGTGATATTGATGCTCTTGAAAGTAATAATTGGAAGTGGCGTATACAAGACCTATAAGAAGTAATGGAACGACGATAATTTGGTATATCGGTTTAAAATATCATAAGACTTATAATTGTCAAATTTCGTTATAATTGCTTTATATTATGACTCCAAATGTACCAGAAATATTGGACCAAACATAGCAGGTCTTAAGTCAAAAAAATAATATGTATAAGATTTCATCAAGATATGTCAAAACTTTCGACCTGCAGAGTGTGCACATGGACAACCGGACATTATTACATTGACTCAGTGATTCTGAGCCGAATGGTACACTTAAATGTATAACGCTATTTTTGGTATGATACAAATATCAACACATTTTTTACGTTGGCGTAGGGTATAAAAATGAAAAATTTGTTTTTAATGAAAAATTTGTTTTTTATTGAAAATATGAATCTTTTTTAGTAAAAATATTTTTTGTGAAAAATTTATTTTTTTAGTGAAATTTCGAATTTTCAAATTTTTTTTTTTTTTTTTTTGTGAAAATTAATAATTTTTTGAAAAAATTTGATTTTCTGTCGAAAATTCTAAGTTTCAGAGAATAATAAGAATTTTCGTGAAAAATTTAACTTTTAGTGGAAAATTTATAGTGAAAATATCCAAAAAGTCAATTTTAGTAAAAATTAAAATTTAAGTGAAAATATTAATTTTTAGAAAAAATAGATTTTCGGGTAAAAATTTCTAGTTTTCGTGAAAATTTTAGTTTTTCGTCAAAACTTTTAAGAAAGATCTAAATTTAATAAATTTTTTCTTTTTTAGCTTGAAAAAATGTTCTTTTGTCCCACTGTCTTCCATTTATCATGTTAAAACAATCTGTTGTTGGTGTTATGTTTTCCATGAGTTAAGTTTTTTGTATGTGGCTGCCGGGTTTGTTGGTCTGTTGAAATTCATATTTCGTTAAAATTTATCCCAAAAATCTAAAAAGCCAACAAAACAACTGAAAATATAGTTGATTCACCATAAAGGGTTCAAATGTCGTGTTTACAAAACATCCATTAAAATTAAACAAAAAAACAGAAAAAACCCAAATGACTTTTTGGCGGAAGTGACTAGTGAACAACTTGGTAGTTACCGCGTGTTAATTAAAAATGAAATGATCAAAGATCCCTTTCTTTCTAAGTAGAGGGAGTTATGAGGGGGTGCAGTTTGTGTGTATGAGTCTTTATGTATGTATGTGTGTAATAAATTTTCTATAAAACTCTATTAGAAATTAATGGCTTTTTTATTATTTTTATTACACAAAAACTTTGTTGTATTGTATTTTATTTAGGTGTGTATGTATGCATGTATGCGTGTATATGCGTTAGTGTTAGATACAAATTTTGCCGACTTTTTTCAACAGAAAAAAGTATATAATTCAATATTTTGACAGTTTGTGTTGTTGTTAACTTTTGTTTTGCTTTCGACAAATTTTTGACCAGAATAATTTACAAAAACAAATATTATTGTTGTTGGGATCTTGAAAAGGAAACCCAAAAAAGCAATTAATCTTTTACTAATAAAAAGGTACAATTTATTCGATTTTCAAAGATAATTTATAGAAGAAAAAAACAATTAATGGATAAACGAAATAGTGAGAATATTGTAAAAGGAAGTTAATTGTGAGAGAAATGGGAAAAAAAATAAATCAATTTTATTTATGAAATAATGGCGGTAGGTCCTTTAATGACGTAATCATTAATTTTTTTCTTAATAATTTTCTTAATATATCTGATTGACTTCATTTTCAAACCAATTCCAGTCTGACTGGTTTCCAAAAAATCTTTTCCAATTATGTGGAAAATATGAGTAAAGAATATCCCACCTTTGTTCTATTCTGAAATCTCTTGTTTTGGAAATTAGTTTCAAAGACACAAAATAGTTGCCGACCATGGATATAGACATTGAGTCCATTCACTCGAAATTGAAGAATAAACTGAACCAAAAGGGTAGTAAATATAACGAGGATGGATGTAGAATTGAAAAAAAGAAGGTTAAATATCAGCTAATGAAATCTTTATTCATTACAACAAAAATTTTCGTTAATTCTTCGTAAATTCTTCAAATTGACGAAAAATTGTCAATATGATTAAATATTATTCTCAAAATAAATTCTTTATATTTTTATTAAAGTTAAATTTACGACACGTAATATTCTTTTAGCCTCAGGACGAAGCCTATTTAAATACGTGATTGCTGGTATATTATTTATTTTGGGCCCCATAAAAATGTCTACCCCCACCCCGAATTTGGACCAGAGAAGTCGTCGGACATTCTACTCGTCGGACATTCTACTCGTGTTAGATTGATTGTTATCTTTAAATGAATCCAGTAATAATAAAATCTTCTGTGATCATCTTAACCAGTTTTTACAGTTTTGGAGATATCCTTTTGATTCCATTAAAATAACGGTATGAATATTCGGATATGTTACACCCTTGTAAATAGAAGAATAGATTGCTATATTCGGCTGCGCAATACCCTTCACAGCAAAACATGTAAAGAAACTACATTTATAAAATATCTTCTCTTGAATTTGGAGATTAAATCAGATATCGGTCTATATCTCTTAATATGCACAAGTGGTTTTAAAGAGAAAACATCTCAGGATTATAACAAATAATCTAAAATAATCCATATTTCACTGAGCTCTGACAGTTACGGTGGACTTGAGCGATTCAACAGCAAACAGAAGAACATATTTAAATCGACTTAAAAAAGCTAAAAATAACAAGAACAGACATAAATAATTTTCTTCCAAAATAAATTACTCAAATTAGGATTAAAAAAATTGCCTTAAATATGTCTTCAACAAAAACCCAAATATGTTGACCAAAACACAAAAAATACGATCTTAAGATTACGATAAGGAAATTCACAAAATAAGTGACACATTACCAACAACAACATAAGTAACAAAGAAGGAAAAAATAATAACTTTGAAGAAAAATGTCCCTAAAAATAGCTAAGGAAACGGAAAAGACAAGACAATACACACACATACACCCAAACGAAACAACAAGCACAGATTGATTGTAACAAGATAATTTTATTTTAAATAAATTTACTAAAAAAAAGGTAAATTGAGCTTAAATATTACAATAAAAAGATTAAATCTAAAACTCTTAAACAATCTTATTTAGTTAAAAATAATGAAAAAACAAAATAAGAAACAAACCCCAACATTAAACAAAAAAAGTAAGAATGTTATATTCGACTATGCCGAATCTTCAATACCCTTCACCACCAATAAGTGCGAATCAAATACGTTATGTTTCCTACATACACAACCATACATGCACTCACAGATGTATACAATATAAAAATGATTTTCTTCAATATAACACAGAAACACTTGAGTCATAAAATCAGTTCATAAATTTTCATTCCTCTGAACCGATTTAGAAAATTTTTTTTGAAATGGTAATGAAGTACATACGTCAATGTAAAATTAATTAAAATAAAAATAATTTAATATTTTTTCAGTAAAGATTTTGCTTCATAGATAAAAAATGTTAATTTAACATTGTTTCACAGTGCATACAGTATCTTGAGAATAATTTTGAAATTTTATTTCTTAAAAGTAATTTTAATAATTTATCGTTATAATATAATATAATATAATATAATATAATATAATATAATATAATATAATATAATATAATATAATATAATATAATATAATATATATATATAATATAATATAATATAATATAATATAATATAATATAATATAATATATAATATAATATAATATAATATAATATAATATAATATAATAAATATAATATAATATAATATAATATAATATAATATAATATAATATAATATAATATAATATAATATAATATAATATATAATATAATATATAATATAATATAATATAATATAATATAATATAATATAATATAATATAATATAATATAATTTTTATATCAATATCGAAAGAATCTAATATGTACCATATTATTTCACCAAAAACATAAAAACGTTTAATTTTAACTAAATTAAATAAATATTAAATCTCAAATCAACTATGTTCAATGTTGATTTTGCTTCATGTTTTTGTTTGTTCATTAAGCTCTGTCAATTATTTGAGACGGACGCACATAACTTAATGGATTATTATGGAGTCTGAGATGATTCCTTCCTTACGTTACACACGAAATGACAAAATTAATAAACCTTCTTAACGACTTGTAATGGTGGAGGGTATAAAAAAAAGGATTTCACAAGGACATCTTAAATGTTAATCATTATTCTCAAGAAGAGGGAAAAAAGAAATTTGTGTATTATAAAAAACAAAAACAAAAATAAAAAACATCTTAAAAGAATGAATTACTTGCACCAAATTAAAAATAAAAGAGGAACAAGAAATCAACGTAGCAAACACGCAACAACTTAATTATTTGCTCTTGTTTTTTAATTGGTTTAATTAATTTATACTCAACAATTTATTTTGTAAAACGAATTTTTGTTCTGTTTCCATTCTAAAAAGGAAAAACACACTCACACACAAACATTTACATATAAAATAAATTTCAGTTGCCATGATTATGCAGCAAAATTAAAGGGGTTATGGGTTCTTTTTGTATTCTTAAAAAAAAGGTACTGAGATTTTTCTGCTCAAGAGGAAAAGGAGCGAATAAAAAACGCTTTAGAGAAGAAGCGCTTTATTTGTTAGACAAGAAACGAAGCTGGAAAAGCACTTGAAATTATAATTACAAAGGAATTATTTATTTAGGAATCTAATCAATCTAAAGTGTCATAATTTGTGGGTTAAATAAATGTTTTGTACATAAACATTTTTTAAGACGTTAATTAAAAGAAAGTCAGTAAAATATTTATTCATATTGAATTAAAGTTGTGTATTTTTAAACCAACATTAGACACAGATTAAATGAGGTAAATATAACTGATTTTAAATGTAAAAATATTAAAATGTAGAATTAATTCTCTTTTGGGATAAAATATACAAATTCGTCACTTTTTGGAACTTTCAAACAGATTTTGTTATCTTGGACTAGGTCGAGATATTGGCCTCAATATTTTCTTTGTTTGATAAATAATTTTGTTTTTAATAGAAGAAACCTTGAACTAGATCGCGGCAGAAGTATTAAAAAACTGACTGAAATCTGGAAAAATTAGTAAAATTTAAATGCAAATAACTTGAAAGCTATAAAGTATATAAGCATGTTTTTATAAGTCTCGACTAGGTCCACAAAACCAAGATACCCCAATTTGGTGTCTAAAGTCAATCCAATTCATCTAACCGATCGAGTGTTATAGGTTTATTTCAAAAACAGAGAACATGGAATTTCAACTTTGTAATAAACTTTTGAAACTCTCAATAAATCTTTTATTCTGGCAGGATATTGAAGTCAATGCAAATAGTTCGGATGGAAGTTTTAATTCCATTATATATACTATTTAACGGTTATTTTAAATCAAAGTCATCTTTATAGATTTAATTTAGAAAGACGACTAAAACTTAGGTAATTTGTACATTTTGAAACATTTAAAAATTATTAATAAAAATTTGTACTTCGGACTTAAATTTCTGAAAAATTTCGGAGAACAATTAATGGTGAAATGGTCGGTGAAGGAATGAAAAATCATGAACTGGCCCTCATTTCCAGAATTGTAAATTAGACTGATTCCCGTGAAAATTTTCTTGTCGTATAAGTCATAATTATTATCACAATTCCAATATTTGTGTCTTAAAAATGATTTTTGAAAAAAAGATATGAGAGCTACGATAATTTGTGAACTTATATTAAAATTTGACATGTGAATTAAAGCTAATACAAGACATTTTTGCGAAATCTCAAAAATTGTGAAAAGTGTTAACGTTTGTTTGGACAACCAGCCAGTCACCGTTAAATAGAATTTTATAGTGATTCTGAGTCGACGGCTATAAGTACAATAGATGTAACGCCATCTGCATCTTAAAAACTTAAGAATCAACTCACAAGACCCAAAACACCTGGTAATAACAAATTTGCGTCTGCTGGTGGCCGTAAGTATACCCCAGTAACCCTGTTTATATACAAAATAATTTGACTTATCTTATTCGAATATTAACTAAACAGGAAATAATTTTATATTCAGATTCGACATGGTTACATTAAAGACATATGTGCCATATTTCATTTTTAGGAGTTTTTTAGACTTAAATCCCTATTTTAGGGAAGTTATTTTATATGAGTTTTAGATGATTCTAGCATGGACCCTGTTAAAACGTAATTTTTGGATTATGATTTCAGAGCAAATTATCTTTAAGATTATAACAAACATGACACACATATGTTTCGGGTGCATCAAAATTTTTAAGGTTTTTCGTCAGATATCAGATAAAATTTATTCTAATGGACTAGTATTAATGATCTCAAATAGAAAACTGACCTATTTTAGTCTATTTTAGTCTTGAAAATGAATGGAAAGACATAATTGGATGATTCCTTCTTGGCGTTACACTCGAATAACAAATTGAATAAATTCCATAGTCCATAATAGACTATAGATCAGGTTATAAACAAAGGTACAGAAAAATATAAATTTAAATATGATTCAAGAAATTGTTGTATCAAACCCCTTAATTTAAGTAGAAATAAATCCCTTCAAACCTCTTAAAACAAGACTCTTCAAATCCAATAGAAAGTCAGAAATTAAACAACAAAAACGGATTAAATGTTCATTAACTGATAATTTTTCTTGGTCATTAAATCGTCTTTTTTGTAACTTAAACTAAGTAAAATTTTTTTAATTCTCTGATTTTTCAAGTGAAGTGTTTAATGAGTGACACGTGACAACAATGAGAAAATAAAAAAAGGAAGAAAAATTTGATAAAAATATTTTTTCTTTCTTGCAAAATAATTAAAATAAATGAAAACTTTATAAAAAAAATACTAAGAAAATAAAAATCCTAAATATAATTTAATAAGGGATAAATTTCAACAGATTTTTTCTTTTATATCGAAGAAATTACTTAATCCAACTCATCATTGGAAAAAAAACTTCTAAAAAGGCAAATTTATCTTACAATTTTTTGTATCTTTTTGGAATTTCACCATTTTCTTTGAAAGTAAAAAAGTAACGTATTTTAGTGATGACACCTTTAAGCCTATAAAAATATTTTATTCAATATCTTTTGCTCAAAATACGACTATAATTCACCGCAAGAACAAAAATGAAAATTAATGGCTTCTTTAGACCATTCGAAAGGAGGGAAAAGAAGATGCATAGAATACAAAATACAACCAAAATAAAATGCCCATAAAAATAAGGAAGTCTATTTGTAGAATTGAGAAGACATCCATTGAATAAACATGAATTCGTTTGTATTGGTCTAGAATCTAGAATCCAATATAAAAAGAGAAATCATAAATTATGGGTTTGATATTTGGAAAAACACCCAGAAAATTCTTAAGAGGAATTTAAAGGAATTTTATGTTTTGCAATTTGAAAGAAACTGAAATTTTTATAAATAATAAAATTTAAAATGAAATAAGAATTTAAATGTTTAAAATGGATTTTTGTAAAGATTTTTTTAAGGATTTACAGGATTTAAAAATAAGAAAAGGATTTCGTTTGTAAAACTTAAATTAACAGCAAAATAAAATGGACAACCAACACTCAGTCCATATAATTTTAAATCTAATGATAATAACAATTTCATTCCCAAAAGAAATCATTTTCCATAAGCTTTAACTCACCAGGGAGTGGACAATTTGTTTGACCCCATTTAATTCTGTTTCATGACTGGCAAATAATAAGGCACAAATCCTGTCTAGCAATAACAATAATCATAATTTTTATATCTCATTTTTTAGCAAATTTTTGCTTACGAATATTTTCCCCAAGAAAAGTGGTCAGAGAAAAGTATCCATTACAATTGCTTGAGTGATTTTTCATAGAAATCAAAGGGTTGGAAATAAAACGTCTCATGATATAATTTTTTATTACAGAAATCTGTCTGGAATTTTAAGATAATATAATTTGTTTTGAGGAATTTATTTGAAACTTAAATTGAAATTTGATATTCCATTCTTAAAACAATTTTCAAGGGAATGAACATCCCCCATTGAAGTAGTTTGGGTAAACTGGTCATAACATACTAAAAATGAAACACAAAAAGTAACCACGTTTCGGTAAAGTTATTACCGAAATCGCCTCTAGTCCACACAGAAGACTGGAAATATGGTTCAGACAATATATTTTAACATAATTCAGAGTTAAAAGTTTGTAAACAGATTAGAGTCAAGACATTGGATTTCACTTAAGATTTTCAGGAAGTGTACTAGACTCTTTTTCAGACAATAAGTAAGAATACATTCGAGGTTAGAGTAATATCCTATACTAAAATCCAGTTAATAGAGTACGGACTACAGTCCATATTACTGCCTTCTGTAGTCTATAATAAAGGCGCTTTTTGTTTACGGCAAGTGGAAACCAAAACAGTCGGATTTTCTAATTAAAATCACCACCATCGTCAATACCAAAAATGTCCACTGTAGTAGATATTACTTCAGGGTTTGGTTTTTCTATTAGGACGTCGGGATAGCATGATATATAGTGATCTCAGCTTCCTTTTCCAACCCAGTACTTCTATCTCATGTCAAGGGGGTTTAATGGTTTATTGCCTCCCCCATTCTCAATTGACATAAGGGGTTCAGTATTTGCTTTGCTCCCTTGATACGTTGTATCAAAAATAAATTAATTTCGACATTAACAGCAATCTTCTATCATTTGAGCTATGAAGATAATCCTATAGGAAAACTCCTCTAAAGTCCGGTAATCCTAGATTCCTCTGGAATATTAAATTCCAGTATGCCATTGTATATTACATTCCACAACAGTGGTCCAAGAACTGATCCCTGAATAACACCGGTCGAACTCCGATAGAATTATCTGCCCTCATCGATATCGCACTACAGGATATTCATTAAATAATTTGTAAACATAATCTGCAGTAATTTTTGATTTAATATTTCGGAATCCACACTGTCTCTCTGAGATTACAGACTTTATTAGAAAGTACATAATTATAATTTGAGGCTGAAAACTGCTCCATAATCTAAATTTAGTTTTTATTTAAGACTAATTTTTAACCTTCTGATATAATTTTTTCCAAATTCACTCATATTTTTAACAAAATTATATTTCCTTAAAAATTTATGTTCCAAATTCTTTAATTCCGTTAAAAACCACTACGGATGATTGTTTTATGAATTTTTAATAAGAACTCTTTCTCAATTGCATTCTCCACAAACGTCTTAAAATATATGAAAACACTTAATACTATTTTACAAAATTTATATCAATAAGTTAAAAGGCCTTTCCGTCTCCCTCCCCTCAAACCCTCAAGAAATACATTTCAATATTGAATTCATAAAGAACAAAATTTAACATTGAAAATTAAATTTAATAATTCCATAATTCACACATACTTTTTCATATATTTTTTATTTATTTATTTTTATTTTTATTATTATTTTTGTTGTTGTTGCTCCTTTGCTTATTGATGCAAGAGTATCACTATAAAATCTTTACCCTTATCACACAATTTTTATAATGTGTCTGCCACAAAGAAACCAATATGAAAAAAACAACAACAATAATTTTTTCACGCCAACACCCCTTTTTTAACTGGGCAAATTGAAAATATGAAAATGAAAGAAAAAGGAAAATATTCAAGAAAAATCCCAAAAAAAAAATTAAAAGAAAAAACAAGAAACATAATGTTGTACTTGAAAAAGGGGAAAAAGCAATAATTATGCATCATTGATTTTATAGTGGGCGTTGGAATATCAATAACAAGCCAAAAAGTTAATGCAAGCCGGGAAAAGGAGTAAAAATGGTTGTAAAGAGAGATAAAATAAAAGGAAAAATAGTCAAAATGATATGAATCAACCAAAGAGTTTTTTATGTTTTATTCTATTTTTTGTGGGGAGAAATTCACTTTGTGTGTGTATGTTTGTATATGTGTGCGTGTTTGTGTCAGTATAATTCTTGAGCACAATATAAATATAAAGTACCAAAAAGCATTATCATCTCTTCTAGCCACATGGGGATACTTTCCAACTTGCACTACTGTATCATCTTTATCATCTCCATGGTCGTTGAATTATTTGATTAATATGTGAGTGTGTGCTATTTTTAAACGAGGGTCGTATTTAATTTTATAGAGTATGAAAATTTAGTCTGGTAGTGTGAAGAGATGAAGGCTGTTCTCTAGAGTATAGTCTAGTTTAGCTTTTGGACTGTTGCCAGCACCACTAAGGAACAGTCTTAAAAAATTCAACGACTTATTGGAAACACTCTAGACGGAGAAGCAGATGAGTTAGACTCTTGTTGAATGTAGAGATCTTAATGACATAACCAACAGCAGAAAATATTCACAGGTAGCAGTTTGATATTCGAAAAGCCTATCGATGCGGTACCTCAGAAAGTTTTGGGAGCAGGATAATTAAATATTGGATAGACAGTATGTAGGTCTTGACGGGTTGCATTGTGAAAAATTGAGTCTATAACGGCGAAAAGAATATGTTCGGTATTTTGGAAAGCACTTTGTCTAAATATGAATCACTGCGCTGCGGCTCAGGACTTACTCAGCCAGACAAGCAGTAAAATGGATATTGATGTGACAAAAAATGTAATCGAGAAAGACGGTAATATGGACATATCTTAACAAAGATTTTAAAGAATTGAAGAAATATTCTGGAAACAGTTCGTAGGAGTGTAGATAAAAGGAATATACTTCTACAGTTGCTGCATATCCTTAAACAACTCTCTGAAAGAGTTTAGAATTTTCGTGAACAAGGCTGGGAGGATCAGTGTCTTCCTAAGACTTGGCGGTATTTCTTCACGAATTTGGAGAAATGATAAGCAACACATTACAGATGCATTAAAAATGGCATATGATATTGTCATCCCGGATTCGATCTGACAACAGGAAAACGTGTTACTGGTTGAAATCGAAAAGGGAAGGGAAGGGATGGAAATCAGAAATAGCAATTATGTTAAAAATCTAGACTACTAGATCAAAAGAGATTAATGGAAAATCATTTTCCGGAAGGCTATCAAGGGTATGGATGCAACCTCTAGAAAGCGATTAAGATGAGTAAGCGGGAAAGCTTAATGCAGTTGTGTCGAGAAGTTGATCTGAATTAATGGGGAGAGTCTTAGTGGTGTCATGTCTAAAACGTCAAAGGTCACCACATCTGATGTGCTCAAGTATCTAATTAAGTTTCAAACTTATTATTTAGTTTAATATCTGGTCTATTATATAATTTCGTATCTGAAGTATATTTCAGTATAAAACAAAATTTATTGCTTTATGTAAAACCATATAACTCATACTGTTCTCAATTTTGTTGGCAATAGATTGGTATTTATTTAATATTTTCTAGATCTGCTTTCAATATATATTTAAGCTGACAAATCCTCTTATTCTTCATAATGATAAGAAATTAAATGCCATCACGACAATATGTTTTCATTCCAACTCTTTTCTATATTCATAACAAATTTATCCTACGACCCTCGCTCCAAATTAAAAGGAGCAAATGTTATAAACAAACGAACGCACACAATTTCACAACAACAAAAAATGAACAAATTATGCTTCCTTGCACACACACGCACTGATACTCACACACATATATAAAACGCCAACCAACCTAAACAACATTCTCAACCCTTTTGGAATAGATATTTGTCGAAGGTTATTACATCATCCTCATTACCTCAGTACTATTACCTCTGCTCTCCCCATTATTTTTCGAAACGAAGTCGTCGTCGTCGTTGCTGTAGTCGCCATCATCAAAGTAAAATAAAACAGGGGAAAAAGTACAAAATAAACTCATTCCAAGCGTTAAAGTTACCACGTGAAAAGTCAGACACTTTGTTGTCATAAATTATAATACGGAAAAAATAAAGATCAGGGAAAAAGAATCTAAAATAAACTTGCACTTTTCTTTACTGGGTATTTTAGTAAGACCAAAACGAGTAAACGATGATATGCCAAATACATATATACATATATTGAAATATATACGCACACACACACACACACTTATCCTTATACACGTATAGATATGCAAACATTTTGCAAATAACCCTGAACTGAAACAACTTAGGCCAAGTACTTACAAGATTTACAAGAGTATTAGAAATAATTTTTGTTCTTAAACTTTTTACGCGAATCTAAGAAATAACAAAAACAAAAATGATGAAGAAAAATTTGAAAATAGAATGAGCAAAAGCGAACATTGAAGAACTCTAGTGGTGAGTTATTGAAAAGTGTAGAAAATATATGAGTTAACGAATACCGACGAAGACAGTGGGATAAAAGGTATTCATAAACGTATGTGTTATAAGGCTTGCCTTGAGTCCGATTAGTGTCTTTTGTGGGCTTTTGTACCGCTAAAAACCAACTCCATCGCCAACAAAATAAGTTATAGTCAAAACTATGGTGTAGTATAATATCTATATTATAGGTTATTTAAATGCCGAGATTAAAGAAAAGTTTCGTTATGAGACTAAAGACATTTTAATTTTCTAGACGAAAAGCAGGTTTAGTATCATGACTATAGATAAGTTTAGGTTTAAGTCTTTGAACTAGCTCAATACAAACTTGTTACAAAGGGAGATCGAAAAATACTTCACATATATATATTTGAATAAAAAGGAAACCACCAATTAAATATTTTTATAATTTTTTAATGAAATTTTGAACTTTTTCGTAAACCGTTCAATTAACATTTTTACAGTGCTTTCTGTCACTTTACCGTTTGAAATCAAACACACTTTTGGAAAAATTTTTTTGAGATCTCCAATTCTTTTTTAATTAAGCCCAGTATCTCTTCACTGACCTTAGCTCCAGGCATTTTGGAGGATTTGCCTCTCTTGGTACAAATACCATATTACTTTTCTAGTACCACTCAGGGAGTTGTTTAACCTGGTGGCAGGATGCCGAGTTAGGCTTTGAAAAAGTGGATACAATAAAATGGAAGCGGCCGTTTTTGTAAACATTCCATGATGTAAATTTCGGTTATAACATATGTTTGGTTTCTTTTGTCGCATATTGCTTGCCTGACCAGAATATTTCATTAGAAAATTTCACTTAAATTTCTGTTCTCTGTTTTTGGCCTCTAAACTTTTAGCAGCGTTTCTGTCAGGAACTTTTTGACCCTTGTATGGTTTCTAAACCTGAATTAGCTTTTGTATTTCATACCTAATTGTCCGAGCGCTGAGCTATCAAGATTGCTTTCTTATCGGATGTATTGAGAGTCGTATTGGAAACATAATATGAACCATTTTTCCTAACTGAACCAGGTTTTCTTTCAACGGACAAGTTCTGGTACTGTTTAAAAACATTAGAAGTGGTTTGATATGTTTTATAAAGGTAACTTGATAACAAAGTCAAAGTTTCAATGAAAAACGTGTGTTAAGAACTTTTCAATCTAACTCTTTAATTGTTTAGATTTTAAACTATATATAGTTTGGGATCTCGACTGTAGTTTGGAATCTCGACTATAAAATAGGTAGTCGAGGACTTTAATATTTTAAATTAATTATAATTAAGATTATTTTGCAGAGAATATTTAAATACGTGTAATTTTACTTACGTAAGTAGTTTTATTCTCCACTTACCTGAAATGAAAAAGAAGGAAAAATATATGAATATAATTTCAATATTACGCATCAAATCGCTAAATCCCACTGTTCATTAAAAGATTTATGGATATTTTAGCAAAAAAGCAATAACATGTTTTCTAAGACTGAAATAAACTTAAAGGATGCGCTGCAGCCACAACTCTAATAACATCTAAAGTTAAGAAATAATAATTTCTTTGTTTGTAGCAGCACAAACAAACAAACAAAAAAAATGACTACAATATTTTTTAACCCTCATAATTTTCTAACCAAAAAATAATAATAACAAATATTAAAGAATTTTTTTGATTTCATATAATCCGCGCTGCATGTTTATTCATACGGGGGAAAATTTGAAAAATTTATTTCGAAAAAAACGTCTGTTTAGTTTTAAAATTAAAAAAAGTGGAAAATGCCACATTAAGCCCTCTTAAAAGAAATTTCCCCTTTATTTCTCTCCTTCCATTTCAACTTTTACAACAAATTCATACATAAGAAATAGTAAAACATATGAATCACAATTTCATACCAAAAATTAAAAATTATGATTTAAACAAATAAATTTTGACGAAGTTAAAAGCGAAACAAAGGGAAAAAGCCACAAAAAAGCACCAGACAGTTAACAAACAAAATGCTAGAAAAATTGAATTTAGCAAAAACAAAAATAGAATATTTTTGAAAATATTATGGAATTCATAAATATTCATATTTATTTCTCAGGATTTACATACAAAATAATGTTATTTCTTCAATAAAACACGTGCAGAACATGATTTAATAAGACTAAACAATCACTGAAATTGCTTTCAAGAATGTTTATTTTGCTTATTTTAATATAATTAAATAATTGAAGGGTATTGAAGAATAAGATAATCGCAATAAGTTCAACTACTTTGAATCCTGGAAATGAAATGCGCAATTCTTTGTAACAATTAATTCAAATTCAAGTTAAAAAAAAAATAAAAATACTGGACTTGAACAGAACAAGTACTGCACTCGAAATGAACTAAAACTGAACTTGAACTGAATTATAACTGAACTAGAACTGAACTTGAACTGAACTTGAAATGAACTTGAAATGAACTTGAAATGAACTTGAACTGAACTTGAAATGAACTTGAACTGAACTTGAACTTGAAGTGAAAAAGAACTAAACTTGAACTGAATTAGAACTGAATTAAAAGTGATACTTGAATTGAATTAGAACTGAAAAAGAACTTAGCTAGGACTGAACTAAACTTGAACTTGAACTGAACTTGAAGTGAAAAAGAACTGAACTTGAACTGAACTTGAACTGAATTAGAACTGAATTAAAACTGAATTAGAACTGAACTAGAACTGAACTTGAAATGAACTTGAACTGAACTTGAACTGAATTTGAACGAAAAAAGAACTTAACTAGGACTGAAATTGAACTGAACTAGAACTGCACTGGAACTGAACTTGAAGTGAATTAGAACCGAAAAAGAACTGAACTAGAACTTAATTAGAACTAGATCTGAAGTAAACTGAACATGAACTGAACATGAAATGAACTTGAACTGAACTTGAACTAAACTGAACTTGAACTAAACTGAACTTGAACTAAACTGAACTTGAACTGATATTTAACTTGTCCTGAATTAGAATTTAACTAGAAATGAAATAAAACCGAACTAGAAATATATTGGAACTCCATTAGGAATTGAACTGGAACAAATCTTTAATTTTTTTTCTTCCAAATGTTATTCATGTGACGTTTATGAGTAACATAAAAATTATTAAAGGAAGTTATTAAAAATGTTATCTAAACATATTTAAAGTTTAATTATCATTCTTTTCTTAAATTTCCTTACTTGCTTAAAGCTCCTGCTACCATCCTCCATATTAAATTTCATCTATTAATTTTATATATTAGTATCCTTGACATCCTTTTTCGAAAAATTAATTTTTATATTTTAATTTTTTGTGGCTAAAAATTAATCATTGAAACTCTTTAAAGGAGTAATAAAAATAACTTTTAATTTAAATTAGAAACAGAAAATGCTTAAAATAATTTATAATATAAAATATCCCACTGAGTGTATGTTAAACTAAAAGTCAGTTTTATAACCGAAAACTGGAAAAAAATGTATAACACCATATAAAAATAACACGAATAAAGGAATCCCTACCAAAAAAGTGGGAAATAAAAACAACAGGAGGTCCTTTCAAATCAACATCCAATACGTCAGTAAATAAATATGAAAAAATACAGAAGCAACTATTGCACACTATAAACAATAAAGTAGATTGTGATGGTAGTGAAGTTCGTTATAAACACACGCTTACAAAGAAATATTAACTCACACTCTTACAAATATTTTGTTGCAAACAAACAAATCTAATATTCTCAATTTCACTATGAGTTTTTATCGGAAAAACAACATAAATCTTAACAAACACTCGAAAATTAAATAAATTTCAAAAGCACACGCGTGCTACACGCATTAAATTGGAATACAAATATACTTTCACACACACGCACAAACTCACTCTCGCACATATTCACGTTTATTATTATGAACTTTAAACAAATTTTTTGGTTGGTGGAGTTTAAATTAATACTGACACATTTCGAACATGACATATGCAAATCACAATATTCACTCATACTTTCGTAAAATAACAAAACTTTTAGTTACATTGAATTGTTATTGTTGAAGGATGAGATGAGGCAACAAAGGATTTTAACCCCTCTAGATTACAATTAGTTTAAGGACTTTGTTGTGATTTTTTAAAATTCACTTTTATTTTCGAATTTTTTTAATATTAATAAAGTGATGATTTGATTACGAGATTTTGTTTTTGTCTGGTCTCGAAAAATAAATTTCTCACACTCAAGGATTAGCGAATATTATAAATTTGAATACGAGGGTTGTGTGAAAATGGAGACTTAAAAAGTTTTAAGTAGGATTAAAAATTAAGAAGTTAATTGGTAATTGAGACGTTAGAAGTGAGAAGGAAATGTTGTCATAATTCTATAGACAATTAAGATTAGTACCAAAAAGTTTAAGGAGTGAGATCGAAACATTTTTAACACACGTTTTTCATTAAATGTGTGACGAGAAAAATGCGTCTACTAAAATTGTTAAATATTTTGAACAAAACCAAACTTGGTCCTACAAAAAGATGGCGAAGTCCAATGTTATTAAACAGCAGGTTGTTAGAAAACCTGGTTTAGGTAGTAGGTATGGTCTACATGATATTTTATAACTCATGTGGACCATAACGGGCAGCTTTCTAAGCGGAGGTTGAGCTCAGTGCTCCCAATATTTGGTACAAAAAGGTTCAAAAAGTTCTAACAGGCTGCATAAGGGATGGCGAAACGAATATTCTGACTGGTTTTTCTCAGCTTCCTGGTGGAAAATTTTATGTTGCTGATGTTGAAGTAAAGTTTAGGACCAACAAAGAGGTCCATATGCAGTTGCGGCGAAAGAAGCCAAACATTTGATACAACAAGTTCTATAACTACCGAAATTCACATCAAAGAATGTACATTCATAATATCACTTTAGTAAACAAGTCATTGAGAGAAGAAGAACATTGATGTGGTATTTATACTAAAAATATGTAAAAAAGTGTGGTAGATTTTAAACAGAGATGGAACGTTAATGGAAGGTTTTTCGAAGAAGTTTCGAAATTTCACCACTGGTGATTAAACCTATAAAATTATATATATTTTTTGTAAATTGTATTAAAATTTTAATGAAATAAAAAAGATATAAAACTTTAAGTTTAGTGGTATCGTTTTTATTAACGTTTCGTTTTTATGTTAATAATTTTTCGATTTCACTCCTTATTACTCTCTGCTGGCAACACTTTACAAATCAATCGTTAATGAAAAAACTCTTTAAAACCTTCTTAAATATTTGCTAAAAAACAAAGATTAATATTCATCATTTTAAACCTTTTCTAACCGCTTACGTAAACGCCCCTTTTAAAAAAAAAAGTACCAAACAAATAAATAAGTACTTCACTTACAACCCCTTTTTTTCATATCTAAACATTTATTGTTCTTCCTTATGGCTTCTAAGCTACAGAAACCCTCCATACGATTCGTATTGCGTTGTTGAGTTATTTTATCACAAGCTTTCACATGATTATTAAAATAATCATATTTTTTTGGCAAAGTTCCTTTTTCTGCTTTACTTGATCCTTATAAAAACTCATACATCTATATATACATATTTTTTGTATGTGGGTAAAAGGATAATCTTATACATATGCAATACCATGTATATATGTATGTTATGTTATGTTTATGTTTCGAATTGAATCATAAAAGTTGAACATATAACAGAACAGAGGAGAGCGCTAGCAGCAGCAAATCCTCTTGAACAAATTTTCAGTTGGTTTTATTTTCATTTCATTGCTCTGCTGCTGTTGTTTGTTATTATTTTTATTTTTGGTTATTCAATTTTCATTGTTTATCAATTTTATGCTTATTTTCAATCAGAAGAGGTTTCATATTTCCCTTTTTCATACCCCTTTTTATTATTTTATATTATTACTTTTTTTTTTTCGCTACTGATATTAACACCATTTAAAAGTGAAAAATTAATTTAAATTCTTTTTATATAAATCTTTTTCTGATCAAGATCAGTTTTAATTCATTTCTAAGTTCCATTTCTAGTTCAATTTTAACTAAGTTTCTAGTTCGTTTCATAGTTCAGTTTTTTGTCCATTTCCTAGTAAATCTTTTATATCATTTCCTGAGCAATTCCTAGTGCAGTTTGAGTTCTGTTCCAAGTTCAGTTCTTAGTGCAGAATTTAATTCAACTCTTAGTTCCGTTCGTTGTTCATTATCAAATTTAGATTTTAATTAAGTTCCTTTTCATTTCTTACTACACTTTCTACTTCAATTATCAGTTAATTTCTTAGTTCAGTTTATGGTTCACTTAATAGCCATGTATATAGTCTAGTGCCCTAATCCGTTTCTAGTTTAGATTCGATTTCAGTTCAGTTCTTAGTTCAATCACAAGTTCCCTTTTAATTTCCTAATTTACTTCACTTTCTAGTTTAGATTCGAGTTAAGAATCAGGCGCTAGCTCATATCCAAATTCTGATTTCAGATTTTCAGACTTATTCACATTTATGTTAAGGCTTAAGACCGGCTCTGTTCTGTTCCAGTTGTGCTAAAGTTATGTTCTCAGTTTCCAATTTAATCCCTCTTCTGTTCTAAGTTCAGTTCTTAGTTTAGTTCTTACTTAATTTTGAAATTTAGTTAAGATTGATTTCACATTTATATTTATGTTCTACTTAAAATTCAATTCTAGTTAAGTTTCAGTTCAATTCTAGTTCGGTTCTAGTTCAGTTTTAGTTCGGTTCTAGTTTAGTTCTTCTTCAGTTCCACTTCAGTTCTTATTTAGTTCTAGTTCAGTTTTAATTTAAGATCAGTTTTTGTTCAGTTTCAGTTCAGTTCTAGTTTAGTTCTAGTTCAGTTTTAGTCCAGTTCTAGTTCAGTTCAAGTTCAATTCCAGTTCGGTTCTAGTTCAATTCTAGTTCAGTTTCAGTTCAGTTCTAGTTCAGTTCTAGTTCAGCTCTAGTTCAGTTCTAGTTCAGTTCTAATACAATTCTAGTTTAGTTGTAGCTCAGTTCAAGTTCAGTTCTAGTTCAGTTCTAGTTCAGCTCTAGTTCGGTTCTAGTTCAGTTCTAGTTCAGTTTTAGTTCAGTTTTAGTTCAGTTCTAATTCAGCTCTAGTTCAGTTCTAGTTCGGTTCTAGTTTAATTCTAGTTCAGTTTCAGTTCAGTTCTAGTTCAGTCCTAATTCAGCTCTAGTTCAGTTCCAGTTCGGTTCTAGTTCAATTCTAGTTCAGTTTCAGTTCAGTTCTAGTTCAGCTCTAGTTCGGTTCTAGTTCAATTCTAGTTCAGTTCTAGTTCAGTCCTAGTGCAAGTCTAGTTCAGTTCTAGTTCAGTTTTAGTTAAGTCTGCACTTGTTTAACTTGGTCTAGTTCAGTCTGTTCTAGTTTTTTTCTAGTTCTGTTCAAATTATACTCTTATGTTGTACCTGAAATATTCTAAATTTGCCTTTGTTTTGATTTAGTGTTAATCTGGTTCAGTTCGATAATGAAGTCCTTATAAGGAAACAGTGTATCATCCTTAGAATATTATCATCCTTTTATTTTCTATGAATTTTTGGCTTTTGTCTTTAATAAAATATTATTTTAATTCTTTTATTTTGTTTGCTTAGATTCTTTCTATTTGGTTTATTCATTTTTCTTTTTGCTACTCCAGCAGTGAGAGTGTGAGCATAATTGTAATTAAATTTGGATCTTATCCAAAATTATATAAATCATTATGCCTTTTTATCGTCGACAATTCATTTTTCGTTAGCAATTGAATACCAAAAGTCTTAAAAGAAAATCATGACAAAGACTTTATTGTTTTTTTATTCATGTTTTCTTCTTCATTATTTTTTTCTATATTTTCAACATTTTTTGATAATTTTATTTGGCTTCGAACAGAAATCGTCTGCATATTGAGAATAGTTGAGGCAAGAAAGAATTTTGTGGTAAACGAAAGGGGGCAAAATAAACAGAGAAATAGACAAAAAAACATTTTTATAGATTTTATTGAAATGTTATTGTCTTGATGATTATGTTTTAAAAGGGATTTTTGTAAGACGTTTGTTGGATTTTCTTTTTTGTTGTTCCTGTTGTTTAGTGAAAATATTTCATTTTTTCTATTTAATTTCTTCTATGATTTCTTGGCATTTGTCTGGTCTGCCAGAGTAGACATGAAAATGAATTGTCTTTTAAGTTTATTAAAAAAATTATACGGAAAAATATGTATGAATTTTATGTTGTAATTACATTTTTCATTCGGTTATCTAAAAATAGAAAACTATTTTGCTTAAATAAGAGAAAAAGAACTTTAATGAAGAAATAATAGTTTTTGTTTGAAAAAGAGGTGTTTGAAACAAATTCGAAGGACTTCAACAAATTTAAAAAGAACATGATTTTAATTTTGATTTATAAAGAGTCCTTTTTCTCTCTCTGAGTACTTTTCAAAATCTTCAAAGCGTTAATAAAAGACAAAGGATTTTGAAGTGTTCAAAAGGAATAATAAGATAAAAACAAGTAAGATTGCTATATTCGGCTATGCCGAATCTGTAATACCCTCCACCACAAATGCGTGTAAAGTAAATGCGTTATGTATCATACATACGCACTCACATGTATTCATACTCATAGAATGATAATGAAGTACATTTATCTTAATAAAATAGCAAAATTTCATTCTTATTTGTCGATTTGTAAGTGACAATTTTATGAAGGTTCTTCGCTTGGACTTAGAAGTTGCCTCAGATATCGGTTTATATCTTTTAACAGATAGATAGACGGACATAACTAAATCGCCTTAGATTTTTTTCGATGCAAGAATATGCAAACATTAAAGGGTCTGTTGTAATTACTTATTAGCGTTACATACGGAATAACAAAGTTAAGATACCCTATTCACCACTTGTGGTGAAGGATATAATACAATTTCGCAGACACATAAATCTTTGATACATAAATAAACTGATTAAAATTTATGTTCAACTGATTAGTGCTCTTTAAAAAGGATTCAATTTCTTAAACGCATTACTCACACACACACATACACATTAAAAAAAGTAACAATAATACACATTTTCTGATTGTATATTTTTCATAAAATCCATAAATTTATAAATGTGTCTATGAATTATGTCTGCATTTGAAGACACATTAACCCGCCACAACCCAAACACGTGTCCAAACATGCGTTTATCAAACAGGAGTCGTTTGCTTTGGCTCCTTATTAGAGTATCGAATTTGAAAAGTAACAAATTTAATCAGTTTGAATGTTGAAAATAATGACGTTTGTATTGAAAGGTCAAACAAATTATGTTGTACTCAAGTAGTTAACCCTCCCTCCTCCAGCCTTTTTACAGCCTAATTCATTCTAATAACAGCTTGCGGGTTTTTTGTTTTTATTATTTTCTGTATTTTTTATGGGAATAAATGCGATTGATATTGTTGTTTGGTACTTTGCATATGTTAAATGTTATTATAGACCAACTGTTTAGGAGTAACCATTCACTCATTCATTGTATAGCTTGGTTCTTTGTTTGGTGGACCTTATGTTCAACGAAAAAAAAGGATAAAGCAGTAAAACAAACAACGCAAATGAAAAACCACTTGAAACTTTAGTACTTCATTAAACGCGTGTTGACTTTAAGGAAGTGCGTTTATTTGTATCTGTATTTGTATTGAACAATGGCGGAAAGGAAAATAGAAATAAATTTTAAAAATATGTGAAATACAAAAAAAGTAGAAAACGAGCAAAGAATTGACAGGATATAAGCTTAGACGCCTTTATGGTTTGTAGTTTTTTTGACAGAATTTTAAAGAATGAAATTGGAAATCACTAAAATTGTTCTATTCTCATATTCACACACACGCACACATTAAAAGAATTAACTTTTTACCATTTAGATATTTTATCCGATATTTTTTTAAAATTCATTTAAAAGAAACTTAAATTTTCACTAAAGAATTGAAGTTTTTACTAAAAAATTCCAATTTACACTTGAATTAAAATTTTTGACTGAAAATTCAATTTTTCACTAAAATTTATTTTTTCGCCTAAAATTCAACTTTTCACTAAAATTCTATTTTCACTGAAAATTAATTTTTTACTAATAATTTAATTTTCAATTAAAGCTCCTCAAATTGAAACATAAAATAATAAAACTTTTAATTGAAATTTCAACTCTCATCAAAACTTTAAATTTTTACTAAAAAATAAAACACAGTTTTACCTGAAACTCAAAATTTCTTTAAATTGAAATTTTCACTAAAATTCGACTTTAAAAAAAAATTAATAAAAAATATATTGAGGAATAAAGCATATTAAAGGTAAACATAAGAAATGATTGATTAACCCTCGTATAATTTGCTTTCGTGATATTTATGCAACTAACTAAACCTTAACTAAATTATTATCAAGACGCACTTTTTTGAAGAGATTTCTGGAAGTGTTTTTTAATGGGATCTAAATTAAGCTGTGAACAGGTCCTGACAACATTAAAACGTAGATTTAGTATTTTGCACTAATTTGTGTCAAATTCAAATAATTGTACACTGGTGCATATTCCGTTAAAAGCATATAAGTTTTCTTATTAGGAATAAAACAAAGGAAATATTATTCTTATTAAATCAACTATGATTTCAGTTTAAATAACATTGATTCCATAAATTTTTTAAGAAATAAATTTCCACTCAAACCTGTTTTATTTTGTTTTAAGCTCTGTCACAGTAATTATCTATCATTTTTGACATTATTTGGATGAATTTAACAAAGAAATTTTAGTTTTGCATACTGCATAAAATACTGCCCAAACCATAACACTACCATCGCCGAAATCAAAATTCAAACATCATTTGTTCTGAAATCGTGACAATAGCATGAGTATGAGGTCTTTTAAATTTTTTCCACTCCTCTGCCCATTTGTTCATGAAAAAACTTTTTTAAAATCAATTTTACGTCTGCGTTTATAGCAATATTCCACATCAAAAAAATCTTCTTTACTTTAAAAAATTGATTCTCATTAAAAAACTTTAACTGAGAACTACAAAGAAAAAAATTAGATAGAAAACAAGTAAACGCTATAGTCGGTCAAGGCCGACTATTTAATACCCTACATCACAGTTTCGGTTATGAATGGTACCTATCAAAAATTAATGATCGATCCCTCATATAAATATATTTTCTAATTTGTGCTTAAGTGTGCTGTATATTATGGTACTAATATACATGTATGATTTGTGCACTTTAAAATGACTTATTTTGGGAAGAAATACGGAAGCTAGATGAAATTATGTACCGACCCTCGTAAAATTTCACACATCGACTTTTGCTAATATTTATCTTAATTGGACCAAATCTTATCATAATACTTGCGTATTGTGATAAGATTTTTATTTGAAGGGGAATTATATGGAACCTATGAGAAATAAAGGGCCGATCCTCCAAAAATTTGTTTTAAAATTCTAAAAAATACAAATAATCAGTTTAAGTGAATTTCAGGATAATCAAGAAATCATTCCTTGTTTCAACTGGCATTAGAATTTACTCATCTTCTTTCATTATATTTTTAGCAATTCGTCTTGTTGGCCATATGAATGTATCTATGTACATAACTGATATTTATGTGTAAATATATGTGTAAGTGATTTTTTCTTTTATTCACTAAAACAGACCAACCCTTTTCCGTTTCATAGATTTCTTTTTTTTCTTCTCCATATTCATACCATGTACACAAACAAACACACATTTACAATCCTTAAAGGCAAATTTGAAATTGATATTGCTTTTGGGCATCTTTTCTTTAGACACCAGCGGCGAACCAATGTCGCTATTTGTTTCCGTTTATTCATTTATATTTTTTTCTCCACTTTTCTCATCTTTTTCTCGTTTTTCTTTAGTTTATATTGCAACAATCAACTGTTGTTGCTAAAAATGTATGTAAAAAATGTAAAATACATTTAAAAGAAAACGTATGTAACAATAATTTTTTGGGGAAGAAAACAAAAATCGAGAAAAAAAGAAAGAGAATTTGGGTCTAAAGCTACATTTATATCTGAGTTTTATGTTTTATTTGTTTTCCTTAATTTTTTCCTTTTTTGCATTAAAAAAAATATATTTTTTTGTTTTATGTTTTCCTCTTTGTACCCTACACCACTATATGCGTTTGTATTGATGTTTGTAGCATACCGAAGATATGACGTTGCACCCATTCGACTCGGAATCACTTTCTGAGACAATATAACTATATCCATCCGTCTGTCTATCTGTCTGTCTGTCCGTTTGGCTGTCTGTCCATGTAAAGGTTGTGAACACTCTATAGTCGCAATTTTGAAGATGTCTTGATAAAATTTGATATGTATTATAACGACGATGCCTATAAAAATTGGCCATGTTTGGTCCAGTATTTCAGGTATATCCCAGACTAATGTCCTACAAAAGTCGTATAATATCCTAAACTGATGTGCCAAATTTTGCAAGAGTCGGTCCATTGCTTCTCATAGGTTCTTTGAAGGGCATAAAACTCACATATACGTGGGTATTGTAATAATGATTGGTCAAATTAAAATATATAAGCAAAAACCGATATGCAAAATTATACTTAAAAATTCGGTACATTATTTCTTGCAGCTCCTACTTAAACCCCCACAACAGTTTATTTTAAACTCATAAATTCCACATAAAAGTTAGATTCACTTTCTTAAGTGTGCAGTATCACTTAAGAATAAATCAGAAAATAAAGTTATACGAAGGTCTTGAATAACATTTTCATAACTATAATTGTGATGTAGGGTACAATATAGTCGGACTTGACCGACTATAGCATTCTTACTTTTTTGTTCATTTTCGACTAAATATAAATTTCTCTTATGATTTTTTCAGTAAATAAGAGAAAAATTATAAAAAAAATCTTTCTTCAGTTCTGGCAAAGAATTTTGGTTTGGGCTCGATATTTTTTTCCTCCGCTTTTCGTTTATGACCATGATTTATTGAATTGCATAAATAGCAATGAAAGCAATACAATCATTGGTTTTGTTTCGGCTGCTATTTCAGTTTGTAGTTGTTGTTTTTTTTTTGCTGTTGTTATTGTTGCTTTTTCAGCTCATTTTTCTTAAGGGTCCCTTCAGCATATTTAAGTTAAAGAGTCCTTTTTTGTTTTTTTTTTTTTCGTTCCTCTGAAAGTTTATACATATTTCTGGTGGTTATTGTTGTTATTGTTGTTCATTTCAAGTGTACATAACTTTATATGTGTTTTATTAAGTTGCCTCTTTGTTGAGTTTATTTTTTTTTAAGTTTTTCCATTTTTTTCGTTCTTGTTCTATTTTCTTTTGGTCATATTTTGTGCTCGTTGAGTGTAAAATGTCGTGTAAAATTACTTTACGCTTTTGTTGTGCATGTATGAATTACACTGTACAAAATGTATGATACTCCCCAAGAGCTTATAAATCACAAATACATTTTTTGTAACCTTAACCCCAAAGTATGAACAACAATAACAAAATAAAAAAACACCAAAACAACAATAACAATACAAGAATAATAACAATAATCTTAAACAAAATTTATATAAACGAATGACTTTTCAAAGTAAAAAATAAAGAAAAAAAGACCCAATTGAAACAAAAAAATAAATATTAAATGCAGAAATGTCCAATAGAGTTTGTTATATTTGGTGAAAATTAAACTCAAGGGCTTTGAAATCATAAAAAGAATTTGTGAATTGAGTTCTAAAGACAATTTCTAGAAAACCACAAAAATAAAAATAATTCTCGTAAGAATAATGTAACTTCACTATTTGCAAGGTCAGCGACATTAAACATTACTACATCATCGCAAATATATAATGTCAGTTAAACAGATTAAGCGATTTTGGTGAAACTTGACATCGGTACACACAGAAAAAAACATGAAACAAAATCAACATTGAACATAGTTGATTTGAGATTATATATATTTTTTTCATTTAGTTTAAATTAAACGTGTTTATGTTTGTGGTGAAATAATATTGTACATACAAAAATCTTTCGATATTAATTTATAAAATTATAAAACGATAAATTTTTAAAATTTAATTTTTAATTACTTTTTTAAGTAGAAAAGTTTCAAGTAGTAAATTTGCAAGAATATTCTCAACAAACTATATTTACTGTGAAACAATGTTAAATATACATTTTTTATCTATGAAGCAAAATCATAACTGAACAAAAGTTAAATTATTTCTATAATAGTTGAATTTACATTGTTTTTTATGTGTAGAGGAGCAGTATGCCACTGAGTATGCCACGCAGCAAGCAGATTCGACTCATAGTTAGGCTGGAATTAAGTGAAATGATAGCGGATGAGGCCTCAATAAATGGTAACTCGAACATCAAAATTTTTTCATACTATAAAAAGTGAAAATAATTTTTGAAATCGAACTTGAAAAAATTTAGCACTCCGTTGAGTCCGAAATACACTCTTTAATGGACCACCAATATAGTCCAATTTACAAAGCTTTACTTATCTGCTACCAGTGTGTAAAGTTTATATAAATCTAACGGTAGATTAGAAATCTCAGATTTCTTTCCAAAACAATGAACATCGAACTTCTGTACGCACACAAAAATAAACTACTTAAGGTGGTCTCAGTTATTAGTCTATAACATTTTTTCACCGAAGAAAGAAAGGATCAAATGAAAAAACAGTTATTCTCTGTTGCCATGTGAATTTAACGAAACAATCCTAAGCTGCAGCAAAGTGATCCAAAATGTTCAGGAAACCCAAAATAATAAGTCACAAAAAATTAAGTCCAATTTTATTTCAGGGAGACGAAGCGCAATTACTAAGAAATTTGTCCCAACTAAAAATTTTAAAATGGATAATTTATAAAGATAATTTATAGACCGATATCTGAAACACTCTCAAGATTCAAATGACTATATTTAAAAAATTTTAGATAAAATGTAATAATAATCGAACCAAATATCATCATTATCGGTTAATTATATAAAAAAATTTATAAGCAACACCAATTTTGATACTTCCGCATTCATGTTTGCCGCATTTTCGAATATAAACTAATTTTATGTAGATCGCTTCATACTTGGTTATCATTATCAAATAAGACTCCTTCCCAGATTCTCATTCTAGAATTACAAAACTCATAAACATGACAATATCTCACATTTTACGAAGAGATGAGAACACAAAATGGAGAAGCCAAAATGTAAGCTAATGCGCAAAAAGCAGCATTATTCAATTGTTTTCTACACAAGTGGAAAATGTAATTTTCACTGATGATTTGAGATCAAATGATGTTTCTATGGTTTGAGCAGCATTTTCTACAGTTTGCAAATCTAAAATTATTTTGTTCCAACAAAAATGGACAGCACAATTCCAAACGAATTGCTGAAAGATGTATTTCTTTCTTTAATGGGCGAAAGGATGGATGATTTTGCACATTCCATCAAGATTATGCTGCGGTATATGTTTTTAAGCAGTTTAACGAAAACAACATACTGTTGTACTGACCGCCTTGAGGTCCTGGCTTAACGTTAATAGAGAATCTGGGGGGGATTTTTAAAATATTGTTGTAAGGGAGTTTGAAAAAAAGCCGACCCTCGTATAATTTCGTTTGAGGTTATCCATAACAAAGGATCATCCACCTATTTTTAATAATAATACAGGCAAAATCGGTTTAGTGTATTAAAAGATATAAACCGATATCTGAGACAAACTTTAAGTTCAAGCAAAAAACTTTCGTAAAATTATCAGTTAGAAATCAACAAATTAGAATAAAAATTTGTCATAATATTGAGCTACATAACCTGGATGGTATTCGACATAGCCGAATACCACTATTTTTACTTGTTCTCTAATCAATTGGGTGCCATAGGTTTCCTTAATCCCAATTTACATTAACATTTATAAATTTCATTAAAACATTATAAAACTGAAATCCAACATTAAATAAAGCATAAAAGTTGTTTTTCAAAACCCCACAAAAGTTTAAATTTCTATTTATTTATAATAATCGTTATTCAAGAAAAAATGTTTCTTGATTTCTCTCTTTTGTTGTTTTTCTTTAAATCGAATGACTTAATGAGTTTAAAATATTGTCTTTTTTTTGTTTAGACAATTTTATAAATTATAAACTTTTCCCTTCTTTTCTTTTTTGTCTTACTAATTCCTTTTGATAACATATCTAATCCTTTATTTATTTTGTAAGAAAAGTTTCTTCTATTCGTTCTCTTTTCATTACAGAATTTCTTTGCATTTCAGCTGAATAGAAAGAAAAAGAATCTGTTAAATATAAACAGGAGACATAAAGAGGGTGTAAAATAGTAAATTTCATTTAAGGAAATCTAAAGGATTATTTAGTTTTCTTAATATTACAGTTATTTACCCTCCACCATCATAAATGGTGTCATTCTGTCTCAGACCCTATAACGCATATAATGCTAAAATATCAAATCAAAATCTAATTCGATTTATCTATGTCCGTCTGTCAGTCTGTTGATGAAACTCTCACATCCACAAAACATGACAAAGCTCAATAAAATTTGACATAAGTTCTTTTTTAAGGTACTATATTTAAAACAAGCGGTTCAGTATATTAAAAATATAGACCGATATCTAAGGCAACCTTTATGTTCAAGAAAAGGACTTTCCTTTTCAGTCAGTTAAAAGTCAATTAATAAGAATGAAATTTTGTCATAATATTAAGTTATGAGAACTTCACTACCATTCCAAAAATGATCAAAATCGGTTCAGTTCGGTTTATGACTCATTAAACAAGTGGTAAGGATGATGTATTAATTTTATCGTTCCATTGTAACACTAAAAAAGGATCATTTCAGACCCCACAATGTATACATATTCTTGCATAAAATCAAAATCTGAGTCGATTGAGCTATATCCAACTGTCTGTTCGTCTGTATGTTTGTTGTTGGTACGCTCACATCCACAATAAATAGCAGTCCTCAATGAAAATTGGCCTGTGTATTTCTTATAGTCCTGAGAAGTTTCCTATTTAAAACCAGGAGAATCGTTTAAAAATATTAAAAGATATAGACCGATATATGAAGCATTCTCTAAGTTCCTGCAAAATATTATCCGAAAATTACCAATTAAAAATCTACAAATTAAAGTGAAATTCATTCTAAAGATTATCAAAATCGATTCAGTAGAAAACTCATTAAGTGTTCCGTTTTATATTAAAAAAAACGATTACATCGTTTTAAATATCTGTAAGTGTTGTGAAAGTGTGTATGTACGAAACAAAATGTATTTACCTCACATGAGTTTGTGGTGGAGGATGCTTTAAATTCGGCATAGCCGAATATAGCATTCTTGCTGGTTTTTATAATTTTTTATCTTTTCTTCTTTGGTAATAAAGATTTTGAAATAAAGTCATTTGTTTAAAGGGGAGCAGAAAATTTTCATTTTAAATAATACACGACATTTTTGCCACTTCAACCCACTGTGCCTGACCTAATGTGTCTCTGTTTATTATTTCCTTTTCTAAATTATTGATAATGTTTTTATAGTTTTATAAAACGAGTGTAATGTTGCGGAATATTACTTATATTCTTGCAACTGAAATAAGAAAGATTGGAAAATATTTATTTTTCTTCTTTTTTTCAAAATTCTACCACAAAAAAGATATATTTTTTCTATTCTTCTGTCTGTAAAGACGTTAAACGTTTTATAAATTATGTTGTTTATGTTGCATTGATGATGTTGCAAGCAAAACAACAACAACTAGAAAAATTATAATAAATTTTGTTGCACATTTATGTTGTAAAAAACCGAAAATAAGGCAAAAGTCTGTACTTGAATTTCTATATTAAGAGCATAATATTGTTTTAGATATTTGCCGTTGCCTTCAGTATATTAACAGACTTTGGTTTGTTGTGTTTTTTTAAAAAATTCATAACCATCAGACACATTAATGTCCAAAATAAAATAATAAGAAAGAAAATATTATTTTTTATTTACATGTTTATGATTTTGTAATTTGATATAAAATTCATTATATTAAATTAACTTTTTGTGTGAGAAAAAAGAAAAAATGAACATTAAATAGTAGAATTTAATAGAGTCACTTTAATATGACCAGAAATAAAGAGTTCTTTTTTTATTTACAGAATCGATATTTAGAGAAAATTTAAGTATTCCAAAATGAAAGGATGTAAGAATGATATATGTTTCGTACATGTACACACTCATATACACTCACAAACACATGCAGTATATATAGAAGTTGTTCTTAAATGTAATCAAAAATACTTAATGAATCATGAAATAAGTCATATTTTTATACCCTCAACCACGACAAGTGGTGAAGAGGGTAAATTAACTTTGTCATTTCGTGTGTAACGCTAAAAGGAATCATCTCAGAACCCAATGAAAGTTGGCCAAAGTATTCACTATAGTGCTGAATTGCTTACTATTTAAAATCAGCAAAATCGAATGTGTATATTTAAAGGTATAGCCCGACATCTGAAGCAACGTGTAAGTTCAAGCTATGAACTTTCGTGAAATTGTCACCTTCATGTCATAAAATTAAAATAAAATTCTGCATTAATATTAAGTTATGCAAACCTCCAAAAATTATTAAGATCGGTTCAGTTAAAAAGAGTTGTAGCCAAAAATATAACAAATTTTATAACTCATTGAGTGTTTCTGTATTATCTATATTTAAGAAAAGCGTTATTGTAATGTATATGTTTGTGAGTTATGTGTGTATATTAGTATTTACGAAACCTAACGTATTATCAAAGTTTCGGCATAGCCGAACATAGCGTTCTTACTTGTTGGCTATAATTTTTTTCTTCTGAACCGATTTTGATAATTCACAAAACTATTGATTTGTACTTGAAAATTTTACGAAAGTTCTTTGCTTAATCGTAGAGAATACCTCAGATAGCGGTTTATATGTTTTAATATACTGAACAGAATTTACTGGTTTAAAAAAGCAAACTTCGCAGGACAATAACAAATACTCAGGCAACATTTTATTAAGCACTCCTAATTATTGTGCCAAAAATATTCGGACGGATATCGCCTAATCGACTCAGATTTTGATTTGATGCAAAAACATGTATACGTTATGAGTTCCTTCCTGTCATAAAAATATCAACGTATTAACATTGTTAAAAATCAACAATTCTTAATATTAACTTGTCTTTATGTATTTTTTCCATGCTTAAAAATTTCACTAAATTTTACTTATAAATATTTAAGTAAAAAATGGCTTTAAACTTTAAATAAAGTACTATGAACAGATGGATATAATAAATGTCATCATTTTGAAAATACATCACAGAGAGTTATACTATCAAGTACCCTGTGGGTCACAGCGATTCATAGAAGGATGAAGATTGCAGCTTATCACAATCCTTTCAGGACAAGAAAATGATCATTTCAATCCACGTAAAATCTTATTTGTTATCCTAAATGGTACACTGGCTCTACAGAACTATAACTATGCATCTGCATTTTGTTGAACATTCATAAAGAGAAATTCCAACATTGGAAACAATTCTCTTTATACAACCTATTAACATGGTGCTGTATGTCACCGCATCACAGTATATAAGCGATATCCTGAAAATAATACTCACAATAGTTTGTGCCTTGTCAATTAATTTACGCCAATTGATGCTCGACTATCACAGATCTTCACTCCTATTCACGTGGACTCTTGGAGGATTTCTTCACTCCTATGCACGTGGACTCTTGGATGACTTTTTTGCTACATGGTTGGCTATGGCGATTTTGAAAACAAAATGTTAATCAAGGTAATTGAAAGAATGCGATAAATGATTACACCATTAGTGGAAGTTTGCGTATTTGTTGGAGGAAAAGACCAAGAGTATTTTCGGAATGATTAAAGGTGAGATGAGTTATATGATGGACGTCCTTCTAAAGTCATACTTAAGTCGCATAGGAGTGACAAAAGAAAACATATGCAGGACATGATGGGAGAATATCGAAACGATGGAACACTTCCTAAGACACGGCCAATCATTTGTATATTTGAGAGCTCTTAATTTTAAGTATCATAACATAAACAACTTTAGTGGTGAAACGAAATTCCCATAAGTGATAGGAAGCTAGTTATGACAAGCCGACAACAGTTTAACATATGACATTAGATGTATGCCGATGGCATTAGACCATAGATGGTATACTCCTCATCTTTCTTACTGCTTATCTGAAACAATGCTTAAAGATATAAACGATATCTGAGCAACCTCTAATTTCAAGCGAAATCTTAGTAGTACGAATAGGACCATGATGAGGGATACCACCCACTTTATAAGGGAGGATTTTATATATTGTGAATATCCTTGTTTATAATTCACATTTAATTTAAGAATGTCTCAAGGTACATTTCTTTTTCCTTTCTCACACTTCAAATCTTTAAATATGTATTTTATTGAACAAAATCCTTAAATAAAAATTTGTAAATTTTTAATTTATTTCCTTCTTAGAACAATAAACCTTAAATATTATGAAAAAGATGAACAAACGGACAAAATTCATTCAAAACAGCATCTAATTGGTGGATAAGATAAAAATGTTGATTTAATTCATTATATAAAACCTTCACGATTTGTGGATTAAAAATTGATTTATAAACCTGTTTCTTCTTCTTTTTTTATTCGTTCCCTTAAAAGCCAAAACATAAGGAAAATTATCAAAAAGCCGTCAAGCAAATAATCTTAACTCATAAATATTATAATAAAACTCAATTCACAATATAGACCACGAACATCTATAGATTGATAAACACAAATACATACACATACACACATTTGCAAATCTTAACAGTATGTGGTTACAGACAGTGACCTCAGGTTGGCAAACACTTTCATACAATAAGATACATTTCAAGGAATCTTTTACACATTTACACCCAACACTCGTTTCTGATAGTGGCCCTAAAAAATTCCCTTAAGGATACATTTTACTACAACAAAATAATACCCATAATCACATTTACTTACTTATCTCGGTGTACAAGTGTGTGTGTAAGAAGGCTTTCAAATTTTTATTTAGTTTATTTGATTTTGTTTATGGTTTTGGTGGAGGAGGAGGTACTGTTTTTCAGCATTTAATATTGATTTCTATTTAAGTATTCCAGGTTGTTCGACTAGATCAATTTTAATATGGTTACATGGATTAAATAAATAAATAAATATTTGTTACTTCACTTATTCATTCATTCACTTACTCACTCATTCCTTTATTCATTCACTCATTCACTCACACACACACACACTAACTCATTTATTTTATTAAGCTTATTTTATTATTTTGAACAAATATTTAAGATACAAACAAGAGAATGTTGAATTATGAAAATGTTAGATAAACATTTGAGGTAAAAGAGAGAGAGAGAGAAAAATTATTATGCAGAATAGAAGAAGAATAAAAATAAATAAAAAATGGTGATTGTAATGTTGTATATGTATATTAAAGGTCGATGTCGATGATGTCGAAGATTAGCAGAGGATTTATATGAAACACCTTCACATATACATGTTTGAAATATTTATTAAGTGTAACAGTGGTGAACAAATATATAGAATTTCTATAGATCTGTGAGAACGAACTGCTGATAAATTTAAGTATTTAAAAATTTAATTTTTAAGATAAAAATTGATTTGCAAACGACTTTGAGAAACATTATATGACTTTAATAATTTTATAGTAGATTTTCCTACTGTTCCTATATATTTGGGATCAAATATATTAAAATAAATTATATATCAATAGTAAGAATATATTTACATAAGCTAAACAGTTTCAGGGATTAAAGTACTGTAAATGTTTTATATTTACTGAAGAAAATAATGCAGAAGAGCACATAACTAAAACAAAAGTACAACAGAAATAGTACAAAACTAGATCAGAATTAGAGCAGGACTAGATCAGAAACAAGAACTAGAATAGAACTAAAACAAAACTAGAACATAACTAAAACAAAACAAGAATAGAAGCAGAAACAGAACTGGCACATAAGTAGAACGAAACTAAAATAGCAGAACACATCTAAAATTTTGACAAAGATGCACACAGAACTACCTGGTTCAAAGAACCTACAGCTTCATACACACGCATTCAGCAACCAAAAACTGAAGCGGAAATATACAATTTACGCCACACATCTTATAAAAAACAAGTAAGAATGCTAAATTCGGCTGTAACGATTCATAAATACTCTTCACCATATTCAATATGGAACATTCGCATTAGTTGAAAATATTGCACAAGAAAGCTAATAAATCTATAAAAACTACAGTGAAATATAGTCAAATATTCTTAAAAGGAGTTGTAAATATTTTTGCACAATAATTGTCAAATAAGTTTCATATATTAAAGACACTTAAAAAAATAATTGTACCAAATTTCAATAAAATTGTTACGAATTTAAGAGGCTTATGAGATTAAAACCCTTTGGTGGGAAGAGATCTTTGGCGAAATTCGCCAAATTAGTAACATTTTCAAGAAAAAAATATCATGACCATTAAAAAAAATTGGTGAATATATAAGAGTTTTATAAGGTCAAATCATTTTTCGGGAAGACGCTATAGCAAAATGTGAACCACTTTGATCAAATTATTAACACCTATTCAAGAAGGTTAGATTTCTCATTGTGTGGTTTCATAAGTTAACACCATGTTCCGAAAGGGGGATTTTTATGGAACCTTTGCTATATAATGGTCCAGTACGATCAGCTTCCTTTGAGTTTATTATATCAAACTATATATGCGGCAAATTTCAGAATATTATCTTAAAAATTGCGATCTAAACGACATAAGCGATTTTGGGGTTTATAAAAATTTTAAATATTTTAACCTATAACTTTATTCATAATGATTCGATCTTGATATTTTTTACGATAATAATACATTTAGGACTGTATATTACTGATCTTCCGGGAGAGAAATTTTTATGGGGGCCTAAATAATGACACCTGCAAAGTTCCAGAAGATATCTCTAAAATTGCTACCTGCATTTTGTTTCAAAAGTTTATATAGACTGCCAGCCATCCAATGGGGCAAGACATCATAAAATCAAATCAGACTGTGATTCTGAGTCGAACGATAAGATACTTAAAAAATGTTTTAGTAAAGTTTTTCAGCCCGTTTTCCTCAAACTCTTAATACTGTCATCACTTTCGATAGTGTAGAGAACAAAAATCAGAACTTTAAAGCAAATTTTGTATTTTGAAACGTTCATCTAAATTTTTGCCTAAAACTCACACTTCTTTCAAAAGATTTAAAAATACACTTTTCAAGAACGAAAATAATATACGAGAAAAGAATTCATCTGTCGTCTGGCTGCCAATCCAATCAAAAATTTATGTTTATTATGATTATTTTTAAAAAATGCACGTAATTCAGCTCTAAAAATGAACTAAATAAACAAAGATATGAGAAACAAGTAAAAATGTTATAGTTGATCAAGCCCGACCCTACACCATATTGTTAGTTGTAAATGACAGCTACAAAAGTTTATGAACGACCTTCGTATAATTTGCTTTTCTGACTTTTTCTTGAGTGTACAGTAAATTATTTTGAAACTAACATTTATGTGAAATTTATGCGTTAAAAAGGTTTTTTTTAACGTATAAATTTCACATAAATAGAAAGAGCTTGTATGGAACCTATTAGAAGTAATACGATCGTCGCAGATTTTGAAACATCACTTTAGAATGATATAAGGTTTTTTCTGGAAAATTTTTTTCTTATTCATTTGAATCGCTTTGTATTTAGGGCTTTAATTGCCTTAAACCTTATTTGTATGGGAGCTACCTGATATGTTGCACCGAACATAATGAGTTTCAATAGGTTTCGTCCATGAGCCAAAAAAAAGTATATATACCGAATTTCATCAAGATATCTCAAAAATTGAGACCTGCCAGACGATCAGTCAGACATTTTCAACTCAGAAAGTGACTCTGAGTCGAGCGGTATACTTAAAAGTGGGTGTTACACCATTTTTTTGTATGTTAAAAATTTCTGCATAATAACACATAATAACCCAACAACCTACGATGGTGTAATAAGAAAACCCCATAAGGGATATATCAAATAAAAGCAATATATACTTTTCCACAAATTGAAAATCATAAATTATAAAATAAACGAAATTAAACTTTTTAAAATTATTTTGAAACAAAACCATTACTAACATATTTTTAATTCATTTAGTAAATTCCATAAAAATTCAATAAATTTATTATTATTTTTTTTTGTTATTAAATTATGACCAGAGCAGGTGTTAATTTATATATTTGTAGAGGTTAATATTTTATGTTGTTTGGTTTATTATTATATTTTTCATTCTCCCACATAATTGCAACCACAATTTAGAACTTTTACTGTTAAAAATCATATTTTCTTTAATTTTTATTGCATTTTCTCTGTTCATATTCCGTAATATTCGTTTTCTATCGCAATTGATTGTTGTTCATATTTTATGTGGTTTATTGGAAAGGAAACCGATTTCAGCTATAATAATTTAATAGGGGTATTCAGAAAAAAAAGAGTTGAAATAGAGAAATCTCTAAACGATTTCAAAATTCAAATGAGCAAATGTGATATTAAAGCTTAAAGTATTTTCCAATTTGGCTAAAGTTTTAGCATCTAAAACAAATGTGTTTTAATATCAAATCGGAAGTGCATATCTCTGTGATTATTTATTCATGTTTGCTTGTAGTTGTGTAGCTTTGTGGTTTTCCGATAAAAATAATTTTTTATTTAACTATTTTTTCCAATATATTTTTTTCTTTTACTTTTAATTTATTTTTATATTTCTATTAATTGATTGAAATGTGTTGCTGTGGTTTTTAATAATCAACACAAAAAGTGCTGTTTGTATTAAATAAATGACTTTTTATAAAACATTGTGGCTTTATTTATGTCACTTTCAAATATTTTAAACAGGAAGGAATGGGAAACAGAAATAGAACTGAACTAGAACTGAACTCAAGCAGAACTTAACTGGAACTTAACTAGAACTGAATTAGAACTGAACTAGAACTAAACTGGAACTCAACTAAAACTGAATTAGAACTGAACTAGAACTAAACTGGAACTCAACTAAAACTGAATTAGAACTGAACTAGAACTAAACTGGAACTTAACTAAAACTGAATTAGAACTGAACTAGAACTGAACTAGAACTGAAGTAGAACTAAACTAGAACTAAACTAGAACTGAACTAGAACTGAACTAAAACTGAACAACAAGTGAACTAGAACTTAACTATAACAGAACTATAACTGATATAGAACTGAATTAGAACTGAACTAGAACTAAACTGGAACTGAACTAGAACTGAACAAGAACTGAACTAGAACTGAGCTTGAACTGGGACTGAACTAGACTAAACTGGAACTGAAATAGAACTAAACTAAAACTGAACTAGAACTTAACTAGAATTGAACTCGAACAGAAATAGAATTGAAGTAGAACTAAACTGGATCTAAACTAGAACTGAACTTGAAATAGGACTGAACTAGAACTGAACTAAAATCGAACTAGAACTAGAACTAAACTAGAACTGAACTTTTTATTACTTTTTAAGTATTTCCTTAATTTATAACGTAACCCTCCCTGTAAATCTCCATTCTCTTTAAAAGAAAAAAATTCGTTTACAAAAATTTCAATAAATCTTTTACGATCTTAACCTTTAGAAAGATGCCATATCATTGTGTCTGTCTTGTGTTCTAGAATTCTAGCAAAATGTTTTATTTGCAAACGTTTACATACCAACACACACACACACATGCTATGTTACACATAAATAGAGATTTAAATCTGTCAAACGTCACCTTGAGAGAATAATTTATATGAACAAAGAATTTTCATATAAACCAACACACACATTCACAAAATTTCGTAACGGAATTAGCTGTAAATTCACATATCAAACAATGTGAATTTGAGCGTAATGCATAATGAACATTTCACTAAATTTGTAGGTAAAAAGTTTCATTTTAAGTATTTACTCACAAACACATACACATATTAATACCTTTTGGTATTAGATTTAGTGTAAAGTCTTAGATTCTGAGACACCGCGACAGGATAACTGAACACAAATGTCGCTAGAAAGAAAAAGCGAAGGCATTCATTTGGCCAAAAAAAAAAAAAAAAAAAACAAAAAATAAATATGTAACGGATGTTTAAAGAAAAATAATGTATTTTTGTTTGTTGTTTGTTTCTCTTTATCTTTTTATTTCAAACTCCTTTGGGTATGTTTGTTGTTACTTGTACTAACAATAACTGTGTATGTGTGTGTTTGTGTTGTAAATTTCCTGCGACCTTTGGAGCTTGTGAAAATTAGCTTCACACATTCATAGAAATGGATGAAGGAGTTTGCTGCTTATGTTCTTTAGATTGTCTCATTTGGTAATTTACGTTTATTTAAATGTCTTCTTTAGATTTCTCTAGAATTTCAGAAAATTAAAATTAAGTTGTTTTCATTTATAAGTATCTGAAGTTTTTTTGCCTTAAATATAAGGAGATAAGTAGAATTTCTTTTGTTGAAATTCAATGATGACTTTAGTGTTTAATTTCTGTTTTTATAATTTATACCTTTAATACAAGTCTAATGTTACTCGTTATACACTGATACATATTGCCATAAGCGCATTTATATACAATTTATACAGTGAGAGAAATATAATCTAATATAGTTCTCCTTTGGTATTTGTGTCCAAATGTGTACCACTCACATATATATGACAGAGGTTATTGAACATTCGGTCTGCAAAAATGGTGAAAGAAATTTTGCAAAAATATTTAATGTTTTGTTAAGAATTCTCTTCTTTTAAGAAGTGAGATCGAAAAATGTCTAACATACATATATATTTATAAAAACGAAACCACTAAACATACATAGAAATTACAATTACAATTTGCAAAAAGTTATATTGTTATAGTTCTAATCGTTAGTGATGACATTTGATAACGTTTTTATAGTGTTTGTGTCACGTTGCTCGGACAGGAAGTTCATCTCCGTTCCTTTACACTTTTGGTGATCTTATTTGTGCTCTTCCCTTTCACTGACCTTATCACCTGGAAGTTTGGAGGACTTGCCCTTCTTGGTACAATAATAACGTTTTATTATTGTTCTTTTACCCCTCAATGGCTTGTTTACGTAGTTATATAATGCCAAGTTAGACCAAAAAAGTGAACGCATAATGAAGTTCTATGAATGGAAGTAACCTTTTTTGTTAATCTTCGGTATTCATAGAGTCCGTTGTAACAAATGACTGACTTCTTTTGCCACAACTGCATATTGCTAAGAACCTTTTAGGGCATTTTTACTGTTTACAGCAACATTGGAAATCTGCGGGTTATACGTTTCGTCTTCTAATATAATAATATTTTAATAATATTTTAGAAAACTTCACTTGAATTTGCGTGCTCTGTTTTTGGCCTCTAAATTTTTAGCTTTTCGTACCAAATAGACCGAGCACTGAGCTAACCGGCTGATTTCCTACCGGATGTATTGGGAGCTCTGTTGAAAATGTTTTCTCACTTCTGTTATATCAACGGACAAGTTCTCCCTGTTCAGCCCACTGACATTGGAAACAGTTTGACGGCAGACCTTTGAGTGCTTGGCCAACTTGGGTCTTGCTTTTTAGTACCTTTGGACACTCATTTTAATCATATAAATGTTTAATATAATAACGGACATGTTTGACAAAGATAACTTGATCCAGAAATATGAAATAATACTGGGGTTAAAGTTATCAGCAAAACGTGTGTTAGGAACTTTTTGATATAAAAAGGACTGAGATCCTTTTAATTTTCTATTTAACATTAACTCATTCACTGTATGTGAAATCTTTCCATAGTGATGGATCTAAACACATGTTACATTTCTAAAAGGAAATATTTCACTTTAGTACTCTACTTTATATTGTGAAGTTAAAAGTAATGACTGACTGGCTTAAAATAACTGGAATATGGGTGGTGGGTTAAAAATCCCCTAAAAATAAAATAATATATTTACATCTTAACAAAATACACCCTACTTCATTTCACTAAATAATAATAATAACAAAAGAGGGAGTGTTATTTTGGGTTTTTTGT
>PYHX02000467.1:106382771-106420392 GCA_004302925.2 Cochliomyia hominivorax
CCGTTTGGCTCTAGCGGCTCTCGTTTACGAGAAAAATCGACTTTTATAAAAATTTTGCAAATTTTGAAAATTTCGAAAAAGTGATTCAGATTGAGCCCCGTTTGGCTCTAGCGGCTCTAGTTTTACGAGAAAAATCGACTTTATAAAAATTTTGAAAATTTCGAAAAGTGATTACAGATTTTGAGCCTCGTTTGGCTTCTTGCGGCTCTAGTTTACGAGAAAAAATCGACTTTTATAAAAATTTTGAAAATTTCGAAAAAATGATTACAGATTGAGCCCCGTTTGGCTCTAGCGGCTCTCGTTTACGAGAAAAATCGACTTTTATAAAATTTTTGCAAATTTTGAAAATTTCGAGAAAAATGATTACAGATTGAGCCCCGTTTGGTTCTAGCGGCTCTAGTTTACGAGAAAATCGACTTTTATAAAAATTTTTGAAAATTTCGAAAAAGTGATTACAGATTGAGCCCCGTTTGGCTCTAGCGGCTCTAGTTACGAGAAAAAATCCGCTTTTATAAAAGTTTTGAAAATTTCGAAAAAGTTATTACAGATTGAGCCCCGTTTGGTTCTAGCGGCTCTCGTTTACGAGAAAAATCGACTTTTATAAAAATTTTGAAAATTTTGAAAAATTTCGAAAAGTGATACAGATTGAGCCCCGTTTGGCTCTAGTGGCTCTAGTTTACGAGAAAAATCGACTTTTATAAAAATTTGAAAATTTCGAAAAAGTGATTACAGATGAGCCCCGTTTGGCTCTAGCGGCTCTAGTTTACGAGAAAATCGACTTTTATAAAAAATTTGAAAATTTCGAAAAAGTGATTACAGACTGAGCCCCGTTTGGTTCTAGCGGCTCTAGTTTACGAGAAAAATCGACTTTTATAAAAATTTTGCAAATTTTGAAAATTTCGATAAAGTGATTACAGATTGAGCCCCGTTTGGCTGTAGCGGCTCTAGTTTACGAGAAAAATCGACTTTTATAAAAATTTGAGAACTTCGAAAAAGTGATTACAGATTGAGCCCCGTTTGGTTCTAGAGGCTTTAGTTTATCGAGAAAAATCGACTTTTATAAAAATTTTGAGAATTTCGAAAAGTGATTACAGATTGAGCTCGTTTTGGCTGTAGCGCTCTAGTTTACGAGAAATCGACTTTTATAAAAATTTTGAAAATTTCGAAAAGTGATTACAGATTGAGCCCCGTTTGGCTTCTAGCGACTCTAGTTTACGAGAAAATTCGACTTTTATAAAAATTTTGAAAATTTCGAAAAAGTGATTACAGATTGAGCCCGTTTGGTTTTAGCGGCTCTAGTTTACGAGAAAAATCGACTTTTATAAAAATTTTGAAAATTTCGAAAAAGTGATTACAGATTGAGCCCCGTTTGGTTCTAGCGGACTCTAGTTTACGAAGAAAATCGACTGTTATAAAAATTTTGACAATTTCGAAAATGGATTACAGATTGAGCCCCGTTTGGTTCTAGCGGCTCTCGTTTACGAGAAAAATCGACTTTTATAAAAATTTTGAAAATTTCGAAAAAGTGATTACAGATTGAGCCCCGTTTGGCTCTAGCGGCTCTCGTTTACGAGAAAAATCGACTTTTATAAAAATTTTGCAAATTTTGAAAATTTCGAAAAAGTGATTACAGATTGAGCCCCGTTTGGTTCTAGCGGCTCTCGTTTACGAGAAAAATCGACTTTATAAAAATTTTGAAATTTTGAAAATTTCGAAAAAGTGATTACAGATTGAGCCCCGTTTGGCTCTAGCGGCTCTAGTTTACGAGAAAAATCGACTTTTATAAAAATTTTGAAAATTTCGAAAAAGTGATTACAGATTGAGCCCCGTTTGGCTCTAGCGGCTCTAGTTTACGAGAAAAATCGACTTTTATAAAAATTTTGAAAATTTCGAAAAGTGATTACAGACTGAGCCCCGTTTGGTTCTAGCGGCTCTAGTTTACGAGAAAATCGACTTTTATAAAAATTTTGCAAATTTTGAAATTTCGATAAAGTGATTACAGATTGAGCCCCGTTTGGCTGTAGCGGCTCTAGTTTACGAGAAAATCGACTTTTATAAAAATTTTGAGAACTTCGAAAAAGTGATTACAGATTGAGCCCCGTTTGGTTCTAGAGGCTTTAGTTTACGAGAAAAATCGACTTTTATAAAAATTTGAAAAATTTTGAAAATTTCGAAAAAGTGATTAAGATTGAGCCCCGTTTGGTTCTAGAGGCTTTAGTTTACGAGAAAAATCGACTTTTATAAAAATTTTCAGAATTTCGAAAAAATTGATTACAGATTGAGCTCGTTTTGGCTGTAGCGGCTCTAGTTACGAGAAAATCGACTTTTATAAAAATTTCGAAAATTTCGAAAAAGTGATTACAGATTGAGCCCCGTTTGGCTCTAGCGGCTCTAGTTTACGAGAAAAATCGACTTTTATAAAAATTTTGAGAACTTCGAAAAAGTGATTACAGATTGAGCCCCGTTTGGTTCTAGCGACTCTAGTTTACGAGGAAAATTCGACTTTTATAAAAATTTTGAAAATTTCGAAAAAGTGATTACAGATTGTGCCCCGTTTAGTTTCTAGCGACCCTAGTTTACGAGAAAAATCGACTGTTATAAAAATTTTGAAAATTTCGAAAAGTGATTACAGATTGAGCCCGTTTAGTTCTAGCGACTCTAGTTTACGAGAAAAATCGACTTTTATAAAAATTTTGAAAATTTCGAAAAAGTGATTACAGATTGAGCCCCGTTTGGCTCTAGCGGCTCTAGTTTACGAGAAAAATCGACTTTTATAAAAATTTTGAGAACTTCGAAAAAGTGATTACAGATTGAGCCCCGTTTGGTTCTAGCGACTCTAGTTTACGAGAAAATTCGACTTTTATAAAAATTTTGAAAATTTCGAAAAATTGATTACAGATTGAGCTCGTTTTGGCTGTAGCGGCTCTAGTTTACGAGAAAATCGACTTTTATAAAAATTTCGAAAAAGTGATTACAGATTGAGCCCGTTTGGTTCTAGAGGCTTTAGTTTACGAGAAAAATCGACTTTTATAAAAATTTTGAAAATTTTGAAAATTTCGAAAAAGTGATTACAGATTGAGCCCCGTTTGGTTCTAGAGGCTTTAGTTTACGAGAAAAATCGACTTTTATAAAAATTTTCAGAATTTCGAAAAATTGATTACAGATTGAGCTCGTTTTGGCTGTAGCGGCTCTAGTTTACGAGAAAATCGACTTTTATAAAAATTTTTAAAATTTCGAAAAAGTGATTACAGATTGAGCCCCGTTTGGCTCTAGCGGCTCTAGTTTACGAGAAAAATCGACTTTTATAAAAATTTTGAGAACTTCGAAAAAGTGATTACAGATTGAGCCCCGTTTGGTTCTAGCGACTCTAGTTTACGAGAAAATTCGACTTTTATAAAAATTTTGAAAATTTCGAAAAAGTGATTACAGATTGAGCTCGTTTGGCTGTAGCGGCTCTAGTTTACGAGAAAAATCGACTTTTATAAAAATTTTGCAAATTTGAAAATTTCGATAAAGTGATTACAGATTGAGCCCCGTTTGGTTCTGGCGGCTCTAGTTTACGAGAAAATTCGACTTTTATAAAAATTTTGAAAATTTCGAAAAAGTGATTACAGATTGAGCCCCGTTTGGTTTTAGCGGCTCTAGTTTACGAGAAAAATTCGACTTTTATAAAAATTTTTGAAAATTTCGAAAAAGTGATTACAGATTGAGCCCCGTTTGGTTCTAGCGACTCTAGTTTACGAGAAAAATCGACTGTTATAAAAATTTTGAAAATTTCGAAAAAGTGATTACAGATTGAGCCCCGTTTGGTTCTAGCGACTCTAGTTTACGAGAAAAATCGACTTTTATAAAAATTTTGAAAATTTCGAAAAAGTGATTACAGATTGAGCCCCGTTTGGTTCTAGCGGCTCTAGTTTACGAGAAAATCGACTTTTATAAAATTTGCAATTTTGAAAATTTCGAAAAAGTGATTACAGATTGAGCCCCGTTTGGCTCTAGCGGCTCTAGTTTACGAGAAAAATCGACTTTTATAAAAATTTTGAAAATTTCGAAAAAGTGATTACAGATTGAGCCCCGTTTGGTTCTAGCGGCTCTAGTTTACGAGAAAAATCGACTTTTATAAAAATTTTGAAAATTTCGAAAAAGTGATTACAGATTGAGCCCCGTTTGGCTCTAGCGGCTCTAGTTTACGAGAAAAATCGACTTTTATAAAAATTTTTGAAAATTTCGAAAAAGTAATTACAGATTGAGCCTCGTTTGGCTCTAGCGGCTCTAGTTTACGAGAAAAATCGACTTTTATAAAATTTTGAAAATTTCGAAAAAGTGATTACAGATTGAGCCTCGTTTGGCTCTAGCGGCTCTAGTTTACGAGAAAAATCGACTTTTATAAAAATTTGCAAATTTGAAAATTTCGAAAAGTGATTACAGATTGAGCCCCGTTTGGCTCTAGCGGCTCTAGTTTACGAGAAAAATCGACTTTTATAAAAATTTTGAAAATTTCGAAAAAGTGATTACAGATTGAGCTCGTTTTGGCTGTAGCGGCTCTAGTTTACGAGAAAGATCGACTTTTATAAAAATTTTGAAAATTTTTAAAATTTCAAAAAGTAATTACAGATTGAGCTCGTTTTGGCTGTAGCGGCTCTAGTTTACGAGAAAAATCGACTTTTATAAAAATTTTGAGAACTTCGAAAAAGTGATTACAGATTGAGCCCCGTTTGGTTCTAGAGGCTTTTAGTTTACGAGAAAAATCGACTTTTATAAAATTTTGAGAATTTCGAAAAATTGATTACAGATTGAGCTCGTTTTGGCTGTAGCGGCTCTAGTTTACGAGAAAATCGACTTTTATAAAAATTTTGAAAATTTCGAAAAAGTGATTACAGATTGAGCCCCGTTTGGCTCTAGCGACTCTAGTTTACGAGATAATTCGACTTTTATAAAAATTTTGAAAATTTCGAAAAAGTGATTACAGATTGAGCCCCGTTTGGTTTTAGCGGCTCTAGTTTACGAGAAAAATCGACTTTTATAAAAATTTTGAAAATTTCGAAAAAGTGATTACAGATTGAGCCCCGTTTGGTTCTAGCGACTCTAGTTTACGAGAAAAATCGACTGTTATAAAAATTTTGACAATTTCGAAAATGGATTACAGATTGAGCCCCGTTTGGTTCTAGCGACTCTAGTTTACGAGAAAAATCGACTTTTATAAAAATTTTGAAAATTTCGAAAAAGTGATTACAGATTGAGCCCCGTTTGGCTCTAGCGGCTCTCGTTTACGAGAAAAATCGACTTTTATAAAATTTTGCAGAGAAAAATCGACTTTTATAAAAATTTTGAGAACTTCGAAAAAGTGATTACAGATTGAGCCCCGTTTGGTTCTAGCGACTCTAGTTTACGAGAAAATTCGACTTTTATAAAAATTTTTGAAAATTTCGAAAAAGTGATTACAGATTGTGGCCCCGTTTAGTTCTAGCGACTCTAGTTTACGAGAAAAATCGACTGTTATAAAAATTTTGAAAATTTCGAAAAAGTGATTACAGATTGAGCCCCGTTTAGTTCTAGCGACTCTAGTTTACGAGAAAAATCGACTTTTATAAAAATTTTGAAAATTTCGAAAAAGTGATTACAGATTAAGCCCCGTTTGGTTCTAGCGACTCTAGTTTACGAGAAAAATCGACTTTTATAAAAATTTTGAAAATTTCGAAAAAGTGATTACAGATTGAGCTCGTTTTGGCTGTAGCGGCTCTAGTTTACGAGAAAAATCGACTTTTATAAAAATTTTGCAAATTTTGAAAATTTCGATAAAGTGATTACAGATTGAGCCCCGTTTGGTTCTGGCGGCTCTAGTTTACGAGAAAATTCGACTTTTATAAAAATTTTGAAAATTTCGAAAAAGTGATTACAGATTGAGCCCCGTTTGGTTTTAGCGGCTCTAGTTTACGAGAAAATTCGACTTTTATAAAAATTTTGAAAATTTCGAAAAAGTGATTACAGATTGAGCCCCGTTTGGTTCTAGCGACTCTAGTTTACGAGAAAAATCGACTGTTATAAAAATTTTGAAAATTTCGAAAAAGTGATTACAGATTGAGCCCCGTTTGGTTCTAGCGACTCTAGTTTACGAGAAAAATCGACTTTTATAAAAATTTTGAAAATTTCGAAAAAGTGATTACAGATTGAGCCCCGTTTGGTTCTAGCGGCTCTAGTTTACGAGAAAAATCGACTTTTATAAAAATTTTGCAAATTTTGAAAATTTCGAAAAAGTGATTACAGATTGAGCCCCGTTTGGCTCTAGCGGCTCTAGTTTACGAGAAAAATCGACTTTTATAAAAATTTTGAAAATTTCGAAAAAGTGATTACAGATTGAGCCCCGTTTGGTTCTAGCGGCTCTAGTTTACGAGAAAAATCGACTTTTATAAAAATTTTGAAAATTTCGAAAAAGTGATTACAGATTGAGCCCCGTTTGGCTCTAGCGGCTCCAGTTTACGAGAAAAATCGACTTTTATAAAAATTTTGAAAATTTCGAAAAAGTAATTACAGATTGAGCCTCGTTTGGCTCTAGCGGCTCTAGTTTACGAGAAAAATCGACTTTTATAAAAATTTTGAAAATTTCGAAAAAGTGATTACAGATTGAGCCTCGTTTGGCTCTAGCGGCTCTAGTTTACGAGAAAAATCGACTTTTATAAAAATTTTGCAAATTTTGAAAATTTCGAAAAAGTGATTACAGATTGAGCCCCGTTTGGCTCTAGCGGCTCTAGTTTACGAGAAAAATCGACTTTTATAAAAATTTTGAAAATTTCGAAAAAGTGATTACAGATTGAGCTCGTTTTGGCTGTAGCGGCTCTAGTTTACGAGAAAGATCGACTTTTATAAAAATTTTGAAAATTTTGAAAATTTCAAAAAAGTAATTACAGATTGAGCCTCGTTTGGCTCTAGCGGCTCTAATTTACGAGAAAAATCGACTTTTATAAAAATTTTGAAAATTTCGAAAAAGTGATTACAGATTGAGCCCCGTTTGGCTCTAGCGGCTCTAATTTACGAGAAAAATCGATTTTTATAAAAATTTTGAAAATTTCGAAAAAGTGATTACAGATTGAGCCCCGTTTGGCTCTAGCCTTCTTGCAAGTGGCAAAACTCTTCGGGCAGAAGTTCAACTTCACCAAACAACAAAATCAAACGTAAGCATTTTTTAAGAATCTGAATCTAAATAATATTGTTGTTGTAAATTCATGTACAATAAAATAAAAATATGAAAAAAGGTAGAAAATAAAAATATGGCGTGGGAATGAACATTATAAAAGTCAAATGAAATTAATTATAACATAACGGTGTTATTCCTTGTATGCGTGTGTGTTTATGCGAATGTTTATGACAGAGTGTAAGAGCTGAGGGGGAAATAATTTTCATAGCTTAAGTTAAGGACTTCTAAATGAACTTTTATTTTCATATTTTTCCATCTGTCTGTCTGCCTTCCAAAATTTTACTCGTTATTATAAAAAATGATTATAATGTTGCGTTAAAGTCAGTTTTATTTCATTTTGCTGTATTCGTAGTTTTTGGAGGATTTTTTGTAAAATATTTATGTTTTTCATATTTTTGAGGGTCAAAAATGAAAATGGTTCGACTTGTCAACATAATTAATACAACAACAAAACAACAATATTAATTTTGCTACAAAACTAGAAAAAAAATTATAAAAATGATTTATATAAATTTATTTTCGAATTATTAATGAAGATTTATTATGGATAAAAAGATATTTTTCAAATATTTTTCTTATAAAAAAATTTTGACTAACAAGTAAAAATATTATTGTCGGACAAACCCGACTATGTAATACCCTACACCATAATGTTGGTTATAAAAAGTAGTTAAGAAAAATAAATGTATGAATCTTTTTTATTGTATTTTCCAATTATTGTTAAGTGTGCAGTGTATCATTGTGAAACTAACATTTATATGAAATTTAGGAATTTTAAGAATAACTTTTGCTTATATTTATTTTAAATTGATCAGTTTTTAGAATATACAGTTATTATTACAATTTACGAATATCATTAGAGTTACTTTGCCAAATTTCATTCAAATCGTTTTAAATTTAAGACTTTTATAAGCTTAAACATTATTCCGGGAGGACATTTGTTTGTGGGGTACCCGAAATATTGAACCAAATATGGCCAATTTCAATAAGCTTCGTCCTTAGACTAAATTAATAATATATACCAAATCTTATCAAGATATATCGCAAATTACGACCTGTAAAGTGTTCACAACACCAGATGGACAGACAGACGGACTGATATCGTTAAATCGACTCTGAAAAAGATTCTAAGTCGAACGCTATATTTAAAGGTGGATATAAAAACATTTTTTCTGTATGTTACAAACATTAGCAAAAACTTATAATACCCCAACCGCCTATGGTGGTGTAGGGTATGAAATTCAATTTAGTTGTTAATAAAAAAATAATAAGAAAAATTATGCCTAAAAATGCAAGTTGGTAAATTTAATAGATTTATGTTGTTATTAAAATTAGGGATAACATAAAGGTCATGGAAATTTGTTGGTATTTTGTGATAAATAATATCTATTTTCTCTGAAATTATTTTGAATTCTTTGAAATAAGAAATTCACCATGTTAATATCTCTTAAATGAAATTAAAATTACAAATTATTACAGGGCTAAATTATTTATATAATTCAAAATTTAGCAATTTATTCCCTCATAACGAAGTTTTTGAAATTAAATCAATTCTGAAATAATATTGAAATAAAAATATTTAATAATTTTTTTAGTACTTTAAATAGGGGATCATATTTAATCGCTAATTAAACAAGTAGTTCATTAACAACTAAAATAATTCATCTATTAATAATTTTCATACAATAGGGAGGTACCCAAACAAGATTCAAAGGTTTTAAATCAGCTTCAAAAAAGCATTGAACCTAAATTTGTGACTCTTAACTTTTGTGAAAAATATCACGACTCAGATTATATCCCACATACAATTATTTTCCCCTGTATAAGGTTTTGAGGGCGGCAAAATAAGCCTTACACACAGAAAATAAAACTTTAAATAAAATCAATGTTGAACATAGTTGATTTAAGACAATGTTAATTTACTTTTCATTTAGTTTAAGTTCAAATTTTTTAAGTCATTAATTAATGTTCATAGGTTCTATATAACACCCCTTTCATGTATACTTTGGTAATAAAATAATAATGGGACCAATTAAAATAAATATAATGAAAAAAAATTAATATAATGAAATAGGGCTGGTCCACAATTTTTTCTAGCACGTAACTGTTAGTAAGATACGTTATGTGCTACACATATAAGAATAAATCAGAATCAATATTGAAACCTTAGTATGATGTATATGCACTTTTCTATTATTTAGAGAATTAGAAAGATTCTCCATTGTCCATGCCGAAAGAGACAAAATCTTAAACCGGGTAAATCATCTTCAATAATTTGTCTAAGATCGTTCGTTCATTGTAAGATTGTAAAAAAACAAATTCATTCCTCAATCTATAAGTGAATTTTTGGAGAGTTATTAACTACTAAATAAACGGGTTTTAAAACAACTCGAAAACACCTCAGCTCTAAACAAATGAAATTTCATTTCTAACGGTTCCAATGTTATAGAATTGTTTTCGAAAAATCGATTTTATTTTTAAAATTTTATCCAATTGCGGTTATTTTTTTCCGAATTTTTCTTAAGAACAATATCTTTTTTCAATTTAAAGTTTGGTATAATAGAACTGTTGGGGTAACAAAATTTTCTACCAAAAGAAAGTTATGGGTGCACACTATGGGTTTGATCATCTATAACATCATCTGATTCATCTGATATTATGAGTTAATCCACGTAAATAAGAGGAGTTCCTTGCACTGTAACTTTGGTTGACAGATTCAGACACAGCGGCTCCATCTGTCTAGCTTAAAATAGCAACTTACACATTCGTTGTCTAAATATTCCAAGTCGGTTGTCCCTTTTAATACGGCAAGCTCAAATGACTGTTAACAACATCTTTAGCTGGCTGTTTAAACACAGCAAATTCAGTTTTTGATATTGGAAATCATGCAGTAATGGAAGGCAAAGTACCCGACTGAATCTTTACAATCCTTCTAAATTGTTATATATTAAAACAACAAAATTTTGTTATTATATTATAAAGTCCAATCAGGAAAACTTTGTATATATTAACTCCAGATAATGCTCTTACTTAAAGTTCGTAAATATCATAAGGCGAGCCTAGGTGGGACTGAACTACCTCAGCCGACGACAAAACCACGTCACAAATGTAGGTCACTAACAGTACTGAACATATAAATGTGAATGTCTCCATATTGCTTTCTGATATAACCAGTTTGAGTGTCTTTTACATTCATAAATATTCTCAGAGGTCGTTTCTGTTGAAGATTGTAGACATCCTTGTTCAAAATTATAATCGCGTTTTTTGTGTTTATTCTCAAACGATATTGAATCTTAAAAACTAAAAGCAGACAAATAGTCCAAAGAACTCTTATTTTAGAAAACTTTTGAGGTTTCAAATAAGTATAAACTTTGTCTATAAATATCGAAACATTTATCACACATTTTTTAAATTTCCTTACAGTTGTCGACTTATTCTGGTTCTGATTTGACAGATTATTAGCAATAGATTAGTTCTGTAATGGTTCCTAAAGAATAATTTTGCTTTCGCAATAAGAAAAAATACAAAACAAAAATAAATATCAACGTTGAACATAGTTGATTAAAGATTTAATAAATATTTTTTTATTTAGTTTTAATTGAACGTATTGTAAATATTACAATCTTTCTTATGTATGTATGTATGTATGTATGTATGTATGTATGTATGTATGTATGTATGTACGTAATATATAGACTCCAAAATATCTGGGCGATTTTTGTTGAAATTTTCACAGAATGATCCCAATATATCCGAAATTAACATAGGCTTTAAAAAATTTCAATAGGAATAGGAGGAGGGGTACCCCGCATACAAAAGAACTTTTTTCAAGGAACTGTTTTACTGGACAAAACGAAAAATGGATAGGACCAGGAGGAGAGGCCCCTCTTTACAAAGCAGAGATTAATTTTCAAAGATCTAAAGAACTACAATAGCGAGAGCTCTTAAATTTAGTTCCAACAATTTCCACAAGGAACTTTTTTACTGGGCAGAACGTTGAATGGGAAGAACCAGGGGGAAAGTTACCCATCATACAAAGCATATATTGATTATCGAATATCTAAAGAATTTTAACAGCGATTATTAAAATTTTGCATCAATTATGCTACACCATTTCAGGAAAATAATATAGAACTTATAGGATCAGCGGGGAGGTGCACCCCGCTAATTAATTTATATCGTATAATAATACAACACGAATCTTTGCTTAGGGCCAGAAAGGCCGTAAAAATTTGCCTTGGCAAAACGATGTTTGCCGGGTCTGCTAGTTAATATATAAAATTTATAAAGACAAATTTTTAAAATTACATTTAAGTAATAAAATTTCAAGTAGTAAAAATTCAAGAATATTCTCGAGAAACTGTATTTACTTTGAAACAATGTTAAATTAACATTTTTTTATTTATGAAGCAAAATCATAACCGAAAATAAGTTAAATTATTTATATTTTAATACATTTGACACTGATTTTTTCTGTGTGTACGCTAAATGAAATAAAAGCTTTAAGAGTCATACTGCGAAAGATGATAAAGTCAATTCGTAAATTCACTTTTTGTGAACCTTAAAGACCTTTTAACTGGAATTTGTTAATTTCAGTATAAATTTTCAAATCATTAAAATGAGCTTTTCTACCTTCAACAAATAGTAATTTTCTTCTTTAAACTGATAAAGATTATAATGTATATTCAGCACTTTTTCCTGGACTTTTCTTCAATTCTTTTGTTTATTTTAAACCTAAAATCTGTGATAACATGTTATATGTATAACTCCTTTATTTGGTGACCCTGCTTATAATACAAAAATAACATAATAGTAAATGGGACAACAGCTTACAAATTCAAATAATAATTTGAAAAAAACTGTAGAATAGAAATCATAATAATGCTAAATATGCATTTAACGAATAAATTTATGCAAATCTGTGGAAAATCTTTTTTATTATTCTAACAAGCTCCTAGAAAAACCGAATCACAAATCCAATAACATAAAATTTTTACATAAATACAATCTACATACATAAGTATTATATGTAGATGTCTAACTATGAATACTTTAGGAATGTAACCCTTTTTATACCCTCCACCACCACAAGTGCCGATGAGGGTATATTAACTTTGTCATTCCGTGTGTAACACACAGAAGGAATCATTTCAGACTCCATTAAATATAAATTCTGGCATCAAATCAAAATCTCAGTCAGATTTAACTATATCTGCCTGTCTGTTGGAAATATTCTCGAATTCAATAAAATTCTGTCACATTATTTATCATTATCCTAAGCAGTTTTCTATTTAAAACGAGTTTTATCGGTTCATCAGCAAAAATGTTATAAACCAATATCTGAGACAACCACAGAATTTCGAACTTTTCTATTTTTTCAACAAAACATTAATGGATTTAAAGTAAAATTTAATTATAATTATGTTCTTCATTATCATTATCAAAAAAATCATCAAAATCTGATAAATAGAGAAAGAGTTATAGGCGGAAACATGTGAAATTTTGATACTCTAAAATTTTAAATACTGAAATTTGCAATATACATTTATTTTGATACAATAATAAATCTAAAGAAACCAAATCGCGTTGGGGTCATTATTTGATCTAGCTTCCATACAATGCCCCTTCCCGGAATATGTTTTATAGCTTATAAACTCTTAAATTTGAAAATTTGAAAATTGGCACAATTAATTTTCTGACTGTCTTAAATATATGTTATTAACTTAATTTATATCGGTTCATATTTTGATATGGTTACAATATCTAACACCTTCCCGGAAAAGAGATTTTGAGCTTATAAAACTTATAAATATAGACCAATTTCATTGAAATTTAGCACAATGAATTTTCTAACTACCATCACTGTTCATTATTATGAACGATCTCGATCCATATTTTGCTGTAGCTCACATAGAAGGACACTTCCGGGAAAACAGTCTTCAGATTATTAAAGTGGCAAATAAAGACTAATTCTATTGAAATTCGACATAATTATTTTTCTAACCGTTATTATCTATTTGGACAATCTCGGTCCATATATTGCAATAGCATCCATATAAGGCCATTATCCGAAAAACAGTTTTGATCTTATAAAACTAGTAAATAGTACCCGATTTTGTCGCAATGGCAAATAGTTAAGAGTTCTAAAAAAATTAAACCACATTCCGAAAAGGAGTTAAATAATAGCCCAAGCATGATTAATTTTAGGGCTTATTATTTCATGAATTATTGCATCAAAATAAGTATTTGTGTCAAGTATCAGAAAATTATTTTTAAAATTTTAAGGTGTATCAAAATCCTTAACCTATAATCTTTCGCCTGACTTTCTTGGTTCGATAACAAATAACAGTTAATTTATAACTAAATTCTAATTAGATTTCATTGTACAGATAACGATCTCTAACTTTTTCTACTGAATCAAAGTTGCCCGATTTGAAAAGCTATTCTTGAGAGGGCTATTAGAAATACCCAGACAAAATTTCCTTAGAATCAGTTCATATTTGTGAACATAAGACAGATGACAGACGGACATAACTAAATCGACTCGACTTTAATTAGTCTTAGACGATTCTTCTTACCACGGAAAGTTAATATACTCTAATCAGCACTTTCAAGTCAAACTTGTATTTTCAAAAATGTAATTTCGAACTGAAGAGTCGGAGAGGTCTGTGTAAGATAAAACCGAAAATTAAGGAGTTGGTATTATTACGCGTCAAGAAAAAGCATTACTTTTAAGAATTAAATGGAAAGACGTTTTATATCGCAAATAATACAAGTTCTATTCGTCTTGCTATCGACGATGAAAATGAATGCATTATGACAGTACCAAAAACAAAATGTTAATTCGAAAGACCGTCCAACTGGTCATATATTTGAAAGAAAAAAATCGTCATTATTAATTTATATGTCCAATTGGGTAGATATAAATAGAGCAGTGAAAGTATAATTATTTCATAAATGTAGTGGGTGTGTAAGAGTCTCCTTAACCGATTATAGCGTTCTCTCTTGTTTAGTACTTAAATCCCTTTAGAAAAAAAGACTTATTTATATCGTTACAAACTACAAACAATACAAATGTGAGTTTTTTTTACAATTTCTGTTTAAAATTACAAAAATCTACTCCCATTTAATAATAAATCCATCCACCTACCAGTGGTGGCACATGCGAATTTAAAAAACAACAAAATTTTTTTGAAAATATAAAATATTTGCCAGTCATCATTTTGTTATTCTCTAGTTCCTTTTTTAATTCATTTCATCATTTGGTCTTTCATTTTCATTTCCAATTTCATACTTTAATTTTATACCCTACACCAGCATATGTGGTTGGAGTATTTGTGCAAAAATTTTATCGTTCAGAAAAAATTGTGTTACCACCACTTTTAGGTAAACCGTTCGACTCAGAATCACTAAGTTAATGTAACAATGACCGTCCGTCTATCTGTCTGGCTTCATGGCTGTCCATGTAAAACTTGTTAAGAAAATGCAGGCCACAGTTTTAAAGACATCTTAATGAAGTTTGGCATGTGTCATTATTAAGGACGATGCCTACTTAAATTGGTGATGATGGGTCCACTATCTCACCTAGGCCTCATATAAATGTTTCTCGCGGAATGGGGATTTGAGGTCACAAAAGAACTTTATATAAAGCGATTTTAATGACATTTGGCTAAATGATGTGATGATATTCTAAAACGATATGCCAAATTATACGAGTATCGGTCCAATATTTCTCATAGGTCCCATAGAACCTCTTCCAATTATCACAATGAAGAGCTTAAATCCAACATATACTTTGGTATTTTAATAAGAATCGGTCAAATAAAGGCAAAAGTTACCAAAATCGATGTGTAAAATTTTACGAAGGTTGGTCCATTATTTCTAATAGCTGCCATGTAACGCCTACGGAAGAAATCTTTTTAGAATGCAATAATCCCACATGGATGATAGTGCCAGTGCAATATACTGTACTCTTAAACATAAATTTAAAATTATATTTATACGCGGGCAGTTCAATAACTTTTGTTAACTACCACTTATAACCAACAATGTGCTGTAGGGTATTAAATAGTCGGGCTTTTATTTAAAAATTTTAATATTATTGCGTGTCAGCTTGTAGTTGATGAGGATGATGACGATGATGGTCTGGTTTTATGATAAAACTATCAAATGTTCTGTTTGTTTTTTATTTTCAACTATTTTTCAGGTGTCTAACCTTCTTAACCAATTCAGTGATGGACTCTAACTCTACTGTTGCTGTTGCTGCTGCTGTTGTTCCATATATTCCAACGAGTCCATTTCAATCACCATACAAATGAATACAATGAATTGTAGATATTTGATAGCATTATCGTCATCATCATCATCATTCTCTTTCTCATTGTGTCATGTTTTATTTATTTTATTTAGTTTTTAGTTCAGTTTAGTTTAACTCCTCTAAAACTCTATTCATTTTATTTCCTGAAGTCTTACAAAAATTGCATTTTTAAAACACACACACATAGATACACATGAATACTCTACTACACTGTTTTTATTTATTGTTTTCCTTCTTTTTTATTTGCTAAAAGTATTTCACTTTATAACAGAATTGAATGGAAAATATCTTTTTTTTCGTATTGAATAATTTTAATCGATTTTAAATTAAAATTTTGCTAAATCATGGCAAAACAGTTCAGAGGAGGTGTTTTTTTTTTTGGTTTATTACAAGATTTACTTCCAACACACGTGTTGTTGGTAAAATATTAAATTTGAAAATGAAAGAGGGTGGATTTACATTTTTAGTTAAACGATAAAAAATTTAACAATAATTTATCATTTTTTTATTAATTTAATAAAAAAATTATTTCGAACAGGAAGTGTAACGGTGAATTATGATAAATTATTTAAATAATTGTAAAAGAATCGAATATTTCTAAAAACGAAAGGAAAATTGAGCTGAATTTGGTAACTTAAGGGAAATTATTATCAATAAAAAACTAACGGAAAAGAAGTATTCCAATGTTAAATCAATATGATTTAAAATTAATTTAACATTGTAAAATATCAATTTCCATATTAGGACAGTGTATTCTTCATATAAATCCGCTACCGAAATTAACTATAGAAACAATTGTGTCTTCATGTAATCTGACATTAAAGTCTTTTCTACCAAATTTTATTACAATCGGCCAAATATTTTCCTAAAGGTCCCATGTATGGATCTTTTAAGAAATTCTGTTCAAAGTTTACTACTGCCTTACAAGTCCTCTGCAGTTTGACATGAAAGTATCTTATAAAATGTAAAATGTAAAATTTCATTTTGATCGGTCCATAAGATCCCTTAGGTTTTTAAAACGCTACTTAATGCGTTACCACTTTTCTTAATATTGCGTCGTTTTAACAATATCTGTCTATCGGTCTGTAAACATAATCTTTGTCAACACTTTACGTGTACATTTACATTTTACTTTTATCTGATGTATACTTTTTGTATATTCAACAAGAGTTTTTTCTCTAAATTTCGTCGTCTCAGAAATTGGTCTGCAACTTTCTAGTTATTAGAATGATTTTCTGATTATAAATAGGAAAATAAGAAGCCATTTGGATTTGGACATGATGTTTCATATTCCCCCCAGAATAGTACTTTAACTGAAAAGATCTTAAATATAAAAACTATTTTCATAGAATTTGACACAATTAAGTCTTCTAAAACGATGTGCCAAATCATACGGGAACAGGTCCAACCACTATTCCCGAATATCAATCTCAAATGTAAGAAGAACTCGATGTTAGAGACAGAGGTCGATCCATAAGTCTATCTTAAGTAAAAATTTAAAAATCAAATCATACAAGGACGTTCATGCATTTTTTTGTATCTAAAATTAATATTCCACAATGTTTTTTAGGGTACAACATAATCGAAGTTAACCGACTACAATTTTCTTTTTTATACTCATTGATTTCGATGGTTTTTGAATGGGGGAATATGTTAAAGTTCAGTTACTTTTTTTCTCAGATATGGATCCGGCAAACTATAGGCGTGAGTATATTTCTAACAGAGAGATATACAATAAAGCGAAATGGACTCAGGTGTTCTAAAAACTTCTAAACGAGCTATTAGATGTCATTGTCAGCAAAACTACTCATTTACCACTTGTAGTAGTGGAAAGCATAGAAATTCACGTATGGCCGGTTGAATACTTTAAAATATATATTTTATAAAAATTAACTCGAAATCTATAAATTTCGAAAATTTCAAACACAAAAAACCAGAAAAACTGAAGGCATAAATATCACATGAGAGTATAATTTTGAAGACTTTTACGATGGAAAAATATTTGCACAGGGTTAAAATCTGATATACTTCATTTGGATATCTTATAACTTGGTCTATGGAACTCATCCAATTTTAGAGCCCATTCAGCTGTCGGTCTAATAACATATAAACAAAATAATCTGAATAAGTATAATTAGTAAGAGATTTTAATAAAATGTACAATACATATACAGGAAGAATAGGAAGATAGGATCAAGGAAGACTTCAAATAACTCATTTTATCGGAGGTCTATATATGAATCTGTTAAATAGTCTTCAAACTTATATATTTTAAAACCTCAGCAATCAGACCACATCAATTGCTTCGCTAAAGAGTTTAAGTTTGTAATAATGAAAATTACGAGAATTAAAAATTTTATATCTTTAATTGTGAATTTTTAAAACTTTTTATGCGTTAATTTTCTTATTTTTTTTTACTATTATTTTTTACTATTATTACTATCAGTTCAAGGTCATCACACATCATCTAATTTATTTGGCAAAAGTAACTGTAATTTAATGCCAAAATATTTGTCAGGAAAGAAAATAAAACAAAATAAATTCAATGAGAAAAATTTTAAAATGGCAATGAAGAGATTAAATGACAAGAGATGCTTTTTAATATTTATATTAAACAAAAAATAATAAATAATTCTATAAAAAACTGACAAATTAAGTAATGTTTCTTATTTTAACTCTATACAACCGTACAAATTTTTGTAAGACACTTAAAAAGTAATATTATTCACACCTGTAAGTATGCAGATTGACCCACCTTTTGATCAGCTGAAATTTACATACATTTGGTTGGTCTACAAAAGGACCTTAGACAGCCTTAAAACGGATATCTCGGTTTAACCTCATACGAAATTTGTGTTTTCTTATTTATTCCCCTGGTAACACGCTCAAAAAATATGTTTATCTCCTGAAATTTGTCAAAATTTATTTGCATATAAAAATAAAATTTTTCTTAGAAACATTTATCAAATTTATGCGCTACCTTAAACTTTTATCTGAAAAACAAATTGTAACTTCTTTTTCGCAATTTATTTTTTCAATTTTAAATTTTGTTCATATTTAAGTCTTATTAGCTTAAAGGCTTCTACAGCTAAAGGGTCTTAAATGTGGACTGATATTCATATAATTTCAATGTATAAGAAATCTATAAGCACAAAATCGCCAGCCAAAAAGGGGGCTTAATTTACTTGTCTGTCCTTATTTACACATGGGATTTGTGAAAATAACATAGATGGTCCCAGCATAATCCAGTTCATTCGGTTCAAAATAAATAAATAAATGTGGAAAATTTCAGAAAATTATATTCCACATATTACACATTATTCGGGGTGTAAATTTGGATATTTTTGCCTATAATGTTTTTTCTATCTTTTGGACTTCGATAAAGTTTCGTTCAATGATGAAGTTGTATGACATGGTTACATTCCATTTAAATTCATGTACTATTTTTTTGAAAAATTTAGAAAGTACATAATTTAGGGATTCCTTAAGACATATGCCTATAATTTTTGATATTGGACTTATATAGCTGGATTTAAATGGGAAACTGTTTGGTACAAAAACAAATATTTTGGCCGAATTTATCTGATTCCGGACAATTATTCTAGGAGTGAGAATGTTTCCAACTGACAAACAGACGGATATTACTAAATCCTCTGCGATTGTGATTTGATGCAGGAATATATATACTTTATGGAGTATTAGATGATTTTTTTCTTGCATAACACACGAAATAACAAAGTTAATATACCCTTATCACCGCTTAGGGTGGCGAAGATTATTAAAAGTTGAGTCCATCCCACTGTGTAACGTTGTGAACTCTCATCATATCGCTGTTCTTGACATATTTCAATAAATTTTTGAATTTATTTTTTGGGTCAAACTCTTTATAATGAATGATGATTGATCCAAAATTTTAATTAGCTTCCATACAAATAAAAATACTCTTCGGTATTGAAATTCTAAATTTGTTTCACATACCGAACCCGTACGAAATTACCGTTAAAGAGCATAAATCATAATTGATCCATTTAAGACTTACACAAGCAGAAGACACTGAACTTTTTAATAACTATCGGTGAGTGTGCGTAAAATGTGGGCTCCTAGAAATTGTACTTATAGCACCCATATCGGTCCTTCGAATCTGTTTTATTACTGTCTGATCCAAAGAACTATACAACGATATACCAAATAGTTGATGATGGATTCCTTTACTGACTATATAAAGTCATTATACTTAATACAAATTCTAATATTCGAATTTTTCTATTCCACGAATAAAGTAATTATGATAATATAGACCAGTTTGTTGTAAATTATAATTTCTACTTATATTACTACTACCAATTACGTTAAAGAGGTATAATGAATGAATGAAAAGAATATAATACTAAATGAAGGCCAAACGAGTCACTGAGTGAGGAAATAGAAAAATTAAAAAATGAACTGAAAATGCAGTTGATTACAAGGTTCGCTTTTTTGCCCCTTTGCCATCCCCCTCAATTTAATACCCTTTCAACATTAACAGTTTAACCATTATGACCTGACAATGACATAACAGAAAATATTAGAATGGAAAAAAGTCATATAATCATAATAATAACAATTTTTTTCTATTACTTTTCCATCACAAGAAATCTGAATATAATTCTAAATAGAATAACAAAAAAATATGAGAAAATAGAAAAAATATATGGAAATAAAGCAAACGAAACAATGTCCAGTACAAACAAAAAAGTTATTTTAATTTTTCCATTATAAATCCCATGAAATTGCATAAATTGTGTTTGGAACTGCTGGAGAGAGGCGGGGCAAAAAGAGTTGCACAAGTTTTAGACATATTTGCCATTAACAATAAAAGCTTCCAAAAATAATAAAAATAATAAATAATAATAGAAATAAGAAGAAATAATGCTATATTCGGCTATGCCGAATCCTTAATACTCTGCAGCACAAATGCGCTGAAATAAATACGTTATGTTTCATACATATACACTCCTAAATATCACACAGGAACACTAAATGAGTCATAAAATTAGTTTTGTTTTTGGCTATAACTTTTTTTCGGCTTAACCGATTTTGATCATTTTTGGAATGGTAAAGAAGTGCATACAGCTTAATATTAACGCAGATATTCATTCTAATTTGCCGATTTTTAATTTACAATTTTGTAAGGATTAAAACTTAAAACAAATTGAATTTATGAGGACTTGAGATTGAATTTTTGAAATAATGAAACGAAGAGTTCCGGAGGATAAAGGACTACTCGCATCAGGAGCAGGTGAAAGGTCACACCTTAAATGGCCCTGATAGCCATTTAAAGGTAAAGATGAACATATCAGAAAATGAAAGCCAATACATACTCGTCACAGCAGAACAGACGAGTAGCAGAAGTGGCTTATCAGAGAAGCAGCAGCAGGTCAGGCAGAAAGAGTAGAAGCTTCGAAAGATTTACAGTATTAAATGCGTAAGAAGATCAGCAGAGAGAATAACATAGCAGCGTATGTGCATGAAGATTAAATAAAACACCTGGACAATGAATATATAAGAAATGTTTGATCAAACATCCGCTATCGGTTCAAACCAACTGCAGGAAAACTGCAGTAATAGCAGTTGAACGGTAGTAAGCAGGTAATCGCTCACTTTCACCATTTCATTCTCACTAAAGTGCCGCTCAGGTCTAAGTGTAGAATATTTTCTTGGAAATAGCACTCGAAAAATATAGAAAAAGGGTAAAATCTTGGATTACATCTAAGACTTCACATATATTAGAAGTTTAGGACGGCATAAGTTCTCAAATTAAAGTGACTTAATAAATAATTGCAACTTTGAAAAAGAATGTGGTACTTTTTTTAAAATTTAATGTAAGAAACCTGGACGCGACTGAGTATTCCCAGCAGCAAACCCGAATAACAGAAGGTTCCTTACAATTTTACGAAAGTATTTTGCTTAAACTTAGAGGTTTTTCCTTATATCGATCTACAGGTTTTAATATTACAAACGGATTTTGGTGGTTATAAATAGGAAACTTCAAAGGACTATCGCAAATACTCAGGCCAGAATTCATTGAGCTCTGTCAATTATTGTTGATGTGAACGTGCTAAAAACAGACAGACGGACATAGCTAAATCGACTCAGATTTTGTTTTGATGCCAGAATACATTATGAGATCTGAAATGATTCCTTTTTATTGTCGCATACAAAATGACAAAGTTTATGTACCCAGTTGTGGTGATGGAGGGTATAAAAATAGAAATGAAAACTAAAATTGAAACAATTGTCAGGATTTTAAGTAAAAGAGAAAAAAAATAAAATCACTCAACTGCAATAATGTTGAAAAATAAATTGAAATATTTTGTTTTTCTATATAAAATATAAATTTGAGAAAAATAATTTACTGTTAAATGTCTCGTTGACAGACAGAATAAAGTCTATTTTAAAATATTAAAACCATGATTACCACAATTCGTTTCGAACTTTCAATGGAGAAGAAAAAGAGGCTGGAAAACGAACAGAGAAATAATTTTTTTATGCATTATAAACCGTCCATTAGCAAAAGTGGTGAAAGGGGCGTCATTAAGATTGTGATTACGGACTATAATGCTAAAACTTATTGAAGACTAAAAGTACTTTATGGACTTTTATATGTTTTTGTAATTTTATATGTTCAGTTTTGTTCGATTTCTGAATCGATTTTAAATAAAATATGATTTTTCCAAGTCTCCAAAAAGTAATGGAAAATCGAAAAATATTCCCTAATGCTTGGGAACATTGAATAGTCGTTTGGACAATATTGTATTCTTTGTATGGCAGCTATGAGAATTTCTGGATCGACCCTTATAGAATTTAGGGGAGTCTCATATTCTTGATATTACCTATTAATTTTGTTAATGAATCAAAATTTTTGAACCCATAACAGGTAAGAGGACTTAATTGTGATCTTTAGCTAAATATGGAGCAATTTGCTTCAAATTAGTAACATGTATTCAAAACAATTAATTGCATCGAATTTTAATAGATTGATTCTATGTGAGGTCGTAGACTGTCTAGTCTACCTCCAACTTTGAAGAAAAGGTATCACTGATAAATTACCGAAAAGTGGTGACCTGAAAAATTGCGATATCTGGAGAGAAATTGGTAATCATCATACTAAAAATAATTAAAAGTAAAATTGATCAAAATCTACGTGATGAAAATCCAGCTTTTCGGCCGAACATGAGTGACGTAGATCAGATAAACATCCTAAATATTAAGTGAAAATTATAGTAGAATATGGACCGATCTTAGTCAAATTAGTTACTTTGGATTTTAATAATTATTAAAATATATATAATTATATATATTTAAGAGTTTTACATATTTAAGGCTTTTATATATGATACTCATATAAACCCGTAAAGGGGTATCATATATTTAAGACAGTTAGAAACTTAAAAACCAATTCCGTGAAGGGACCTTATGTAGGAACTAGGTCAAATAATAATAGTAATCCAATCTAATTTTTTGGATTTATAATAGTTTTATTTAACTGATTCGACTTTTAAAATTTTTGGTATGATATGATGAAGTACAAATAGTTTTATGTTGTGGCAAAATTTTGCTTAAGTCCGGTTATCTTTAATTGTAAATTTTAGAAAAAATTTTTTCTGAATGTTCAGATTCATTGGATCTATCATCACTAATTTCTTTAGGTACTGTGCATGGACGAAATTAATTAATATATAGAAGATTAAAAGATATTTTCGAAATTGTTTCCTGAATTTTTTCATATGTTAATACAACCCCTGAAGGTTCTACGGACCGATTTTTTGATTTTTGAATGATGTCAAATAGAGCTATTTACAAGTGGTAACCACCACAAATTATGATAGAGGATTATTAACTTTATATATTCTTGTCATATTAGCCATGTATGACCGTTTCTGTCTGTCTCTCTGCTTGCTTGTTGTCATGCTCACATCCACAATAACTACAGAGCTCAATGAAATTTGGCCTGAGTGTTTTGCTATTTAAAACCAGCAAAATCTGTTAAGTATGTTAAAAGATATAGACCGATATCTGAAGCAACCTCTAATGTTAAGCTAAAAACTTTCGTAAGATTTTCAATACAGTAGAAAAATTAAATTTCAGTATTAAAAAAATTTATAGCCAAAACTAAATCTAATTTTATGACCCTTTAAGCATTCCTGTGTATTATAGGTAAATTATTTTATGATGAATGTGTTTGTGAGTATATTCGTGAGTGTGCGTGAACGAAACATAATGTATTTACTTCAAACCCATTCGCATTGGAGTTGCGATTTTCATTCATTGGTTTTATATTGCTGGCATTAAAAGCAAAATTGTTCTTTGGCTCTAAAATGGAAATTTCTTCCTCGTTGTAAATCTAATACAATTGTTTTCATTCAGGTACAGCAAACTAAAATATTTCATTCTTACAAAACTTTTATTTAAATTTATTTCCATAAATATGTTATGATCGGTCATGCCCGACTTTGTTATACCCTACACCACATAGTAGACTGTAAATGACAGCTACGAAAAAATTTTAAACGGTCCTCGTATAATATGCTTTTTTATTTATGTTTATGTGGGCAATAGATTATTGTGATACAAACGTTTATGTGAAATTTATGCATTTAACAGGAATTTTTTCTGGACGGTTATATAGAAGTTACAAAAAATTATGGACTGACCCTCGTATAATTTCGTTAGCAGTTTAGGCTCATATTTATCTTAATTTGACTAAATATTTTTTAAATACCCACATTTGGAGGGATGGTTGTATGTGTAAAATAATTTACCGATTCTCATATAATTTGTCACATCGTTGTAGAAAATAAAAAGACTTATTTCTCCATTTCTGGGCGATATTTGTGTGGAGCCTATTATAAATAATGGATCTATCATATTTATTTCAATAGGCATCGTACCTGAGCCAAAATAACAAAAGGTGTCATATTTCATTAAAATATCTTGAACACTGAGACCTAAACTTTGCTAAAAAGCTCTACTTGGACAACCAGCCGTTCGGACAGAATGGTATGCTTAAATCGACTTAGGAAGTGATTTTGAGTCGAACGGTATACTTAAAGAGGTGGTAGGACTATTTTTTCTGTTAGAAACATCTGCACAAATGCAAATTAAACACCTACGATGGTGTAGGGTATACAAAGTAATTTTTAACAAGCACAAAAATTTATTAATAAAATATTTATAAAAATTCTCTCCCTCAATTCTCCATCAAATTTATTCACACTGTCATTTAGTTTTAAATAATATTTTGTTATTCATGCGTTTTGGACTTTAAAATAAAAACTTTGCAAAAAGTTTTTCTACCCAAGAAAGAAAAAAATTTTTCCTCAAAAGTAACAACTAAAGTTAATAAGATTCTGATAAATAAAATATAATACATAATGTGACAAACATGAACTATTTTTAATAAATATTCGTTTATAAAAAAATAACAACATTAAAACTAAAAACAATAAAAAAGAACAGACTTTTGAAAAAGTCATAATTTTCATAAAAATTACACAGAAATAAAAAAGTAAATAACGAACAAAACTTTAGCAGCACAACAGAAAACAAGAACAAAAGTTTTGACCACGAAACTTGTAAAAAAGTAGAAATGTGGTCCTCCACAAAAGAACTTGAGATCCAGAAAAATAAAAAAATAAACAACAACACTTTAAAAGGTAAACAAAAATAGGGTCCATTGGAAATTGTGGAAAGAAATTAAATTATTAGTAGAAAATTTTAATTTTAACAAAAATTTGAATTTTAGAGAAAATTTTGATTTTTTGGTAAAATTTTGAATTTTTTATGGAAAATTGAAAATTTTGATTTCTTGGTAAAATTTTGAATTTTTTATGAAAATTGAATTTCAGAGAAAATTTAGATTTTTTGGTGAAATTTTGAATTTTTTATGAAAAATTTAAAATATAGATTTTTTGGTAAAATTTTGAATTTTTATGAAAAATTAAATTTGTTATTAAAGTTGAAATTCTTTCAATTTTTTAGAGAAATTTCGAAACATTTTGTAAAATGTGGAATTTGAGAGAAAATTTTGTAATAAATGTGGTTTTTAGAAAAAATTCGAATTACTTTTTAAAAATTTCTTTTTTATGAATATTTAAACAAGGAGTGAGATCAAAAAATTTGCAACATTAAACGAGAAAAGTAAACTTTTGGTTTAGTTTTTTATTTGATTGAAATTATTAATACAATTAATAAAATATATATTTTTATCGTTTTAATATCGTTTTAATACCCTTAAAACCCTTCCATTAACGTTTTATAGTCCTTTATCTCACTTTATTCGAACAGGTAGCCCATCTTCGTTTAAAATCGACCATAATTTTGAACACTTTTTTGTGCTACTCAGTTCTCTTTCAACAGGAGCCAAATATCTCTTCACTGGCCTCCGGGCAGTTCGGTACAAACACCACATTTGTTTTCTTGTACCACTCAAAGGGTTTGTTTACCATAATGACAGGATGCCAAGTAAAGCCAAAAATAAGTGGTCATTATGAATTGAAGCAGCCCTTTTTGTATACATTTCATGATGTAAATGTCAGTATTTATAGACCTCGTTGTAACAAATAATTGGCTTCTTTTGCTGCAACTGCATATTACTTGCCATACAAAAAATTGGGGTCCTTAACTATTTTTCGATATTCCCTCGAGCATTAGCAGTATAAAATTTATAAGCAGGAAGTTGGGAAAAATCAGCCAGAACATTTGACTCGTCATCCATTATGCAGCAAGAATATTTCTTTAGAAAACTTGACTGAAATTTCATTGATCTGTTTTTGGCTTCTACATTTTTAGCAGCGCTCCTCTCAGGAACAGCCTTGTATGTTTCGAACCTGAATTAATTTGTTAATGCTAAAAAACTGATTAACTGTTTTTTAACATAAAATCGTATTCGAAACCTGTTTTTTTTTGAAAATAATATTTTCCGAATAACTCGAAAATTGGTTTCCTGAAATTATCGCTCTTTTAAATACCCTAACTGGAAAAATAAAAGAAATAAATACAAAAGAAACACAAAAGTATAAAGACGAAAAATTATTACGAACGGAAATAACAAAGTTCGAAAAAAATGCAAAAAGATTTCGAAATTGCAACTACAATTCAAAGGCAGCAGAAAAACTGAATTCTGGGAAAAAAGAGCTCTTTTTCTTTAACAAAAATCAAGGCTAAAAAAGACACAAATTTCTTTTTGGTAGCAAAAAGAGAAAAAAGTTATTCTTAAATAAAAGTAGAAAAGTTTAAAAAGGTCATGTTTGCAAAACAAAACAAAATATAAATTCTTATAAAAACGACAAAAATATACGATTTTGCAAGATTTGTTGAAATTTTTATTTTATTATTTTTGGTCTGTTTCATTTTCATTTTCCCTGGTGAAAACAAAATTTAACCTCAAACAAATAATTTTTGAAAACTTCTTTTTATACCCTACACTAGCGTAGGTGGTTGGAGTATTATGCGTTTGTGGTGAGGTTTGTAACATGCGGAAAAATGGTGTATACCGTTTGACTCAGAATCACTTTCTGAGGCAATGTAATGATGGCCAAATTAAGACAAATGTAAGCAAAAATCAATGTGCAAAATTATACGAGGGTCGGTTCATCGGTTATATCAAGGGTCGACAACTCTTAATATCATATAAATGTTACTTTCACAACAATGTACTGCACAATAAATCAGTATATACAATTACACGAGGGACATTCTTTTTTTGAGAACTACCATTTATAACCAACATTATGATGTAGGGTATAACATTTTCAGGCTGAAGATGAACTTAGTTCTGTTTATTAAAAAACTAAGTTTAAAAAATTCTTAAAAGAATGTTTTTTTATGAAGAAAGAGAAAAATAAGTGAAATGAAACCGTAAAGACGTCAACTGGAATTTTGTCTCGCATTGTCTCGACGTCTGCTAAGGAAATATGACACGCACAGACACTCATTCCTCTATTTCCTATAACTTAAACTACAGGAGGTCTTTCCAAAGAACAAAAAAAAAATTGGAGAAAAATCTAAAAAGCATGAAAAACCACTATACAATTTGTGGTTTTAAATTTATAACACAATAAAATCAAAAAAACAAAATCCAAAAAGAGGCTGTATGGATAAGGATAAAATAAGGATAAAGGGCGTCTGAAGAAAGGGAGGGACAAAAAGGGGGATTTATAAAAATTTAAGAAATTGCTATCACTTTCCTTTTCTTTTTTTGGAAAAACTACTCTCCTGTCTAGTAATTTTTCTGTTAATGTTTTCACTCAAAATTACAACAAAATAACAATTCCTTTTTATCCTTAAGGACACACAAAAAACATATAGAAATAATATCAGGCGGCTTAAGAAATAAAAATAAAAAAACCCGAAATAAACTTATGATTGTGACCTTTGGTGACAGAAATTAAATCTGTCTTTTACCACCCCGAAAATAAAATAATTTTCTTATTTTTCCCCCAAAATAGTTTTTCGAATGGAACAAAAACGAAAAATCTAAAGAAAATAAATGTTTAGCGTTTTTTTTTTCTTAAAATAAATAAAATAGAAAACGACATTTGAAATTTTTAGCTTTAAAAAAGAGAAATTTAAACTGGAATCGGTAAATGAGGTATGAAAATTAATAAAATTGTAAAGGAAATTTTGTTGATTTTTTTTATATCTAAAGGATTTTGTTTTGTTTTTGTTTTAATAATCAGCATCTTTATTTATCGAACTATAAATTTTTTTCGTAAATAAACGAAAAATAGATCATGTCCTTAGATAAATAATCAATTTTACAAATTATTGTCGAACCCCCTCTAAAGTCTCTTTGATGAAATTCTTTTGGATTTTATCGCAACTCAAAGTTCAATTAAATCAAGTGAGAGTGTAATAGTCGGATAGGACTGATAATAAAATCCCTACACCAATAACAAAAGCATAAAAATTGTGAACAGAACTTCGTACAACATTTTTATTTAAAACATGTTTGATACTTACATTTATTAAATACTAGCTAAGACCCGGTGCGCTTTGCCGCCCTTATAAAGTGGGTGGTACCCCTCCCCACGGTCCTATCTGTCCTACATTTTGGCCAATAAAAAAGATCTTTTGAAATGTAATTAGAACCGATTTGAGTACTTCCGCTTTAGATATTCGATAATTTATATTCTCTTTGCATTGGAGTACTTTTCCCCTTGATCCTACACGGCCAATATTTTGATAAGTAAAACACATTCCTGAGAAAGTGATTGGGTTCGAATTTAAGAAATATTGCTGTTACAGTATTCGATAATCAAAATTTATTTTGGAGGACACCTTATCCCCCTGATCCTATCCGTCCTTCATTTTGTCTAGTAAAACAGTTCCTTGATAAAGTGGTTGGGACCAAATTTGAAAATTCTCGTTGTTATAGTTATTTAAATATTTGACGATCAATATTTGCTTTGTATGGGGCTTCCTCTTCCCTCTGATTCTATCGGCCCTAAGTTTTGCTTTGTAAAATAGTTTCTTGAAAAAGTTATTGGACTAAGTTTGTTACTATGTTACTTTTTGGTAAATGGGGATCATTCTGCGAAAATTTCAGCGAAATTGGTTCAACAAACAAAAATGGACAAAAAGACGGACATTGCTAAAGAACCCAGATTTTGATTTTATGAAAGAACTTATATACTTTATAAGGTCTTAGATGATTTTTTTTGGTGTTACAATCTTCTTAACTTATATTGGTGGGGTTATAAAGTTAACATTAAGGATTGTTAATATCAAACAACGTTACCTTCAAGATGATGTTTACAATTGGAAGTGTAAGGAAAAACTAATCTGTCCGCTGATCTCAATACCAGAATGAATTTTAAGGGTAAACACTAAGCCATACCTGAACTTTTTCCATACCATATCAATTTTATCTTTGAGGATTAGGGGTTACATGCAATAAAACCATAAAAAATTGCAATAACTGCAGAGGAATTACTCTGTTTACCACTATAAATAAGATACTGGCAAAATCAGCGATACGAATAGGCTGGTACCTCGCCCAGTTCCGTAAACCAAGAAATATACCCAAAATAGTTCATTGACATTTCACTATTTTTATCTATTATCTAAAACTAGCTTTTATTTTCCTCAGTCCTTAAACTCGGAAAAAATTTCACAAATCACAAATTTAAAAAATATAATTGGAAAAAATTCTGGCTGTGGTAGATCTATTTATTTTCTGTAAAAATTATTTGCTTTCTACGGGGGCTACTTCTTCCCTGATCTTATCCGTCTTTTTTTGTTTTTCTTTGTTGTCCAGTAAAACGGTTCCTTAAGGAATTTATTGGCACCAAATTTAAAAATTTTCGCTGTTGCATTTCTTTCGATATTTTACAATCAATATTTGCTTTGTATGGGGAGTATTCCTTTAATTGGTCCTTAATATTTTATGTATTAAATTATTACGACAATTTAACGAAATTCTTTACTCAAATAAATTAAAATTTCGTAAATTTAACTTAAATATGATAATATTCATCAATATAATGAATTTAAATTCGTTAATAAAATGCTGTTAATTTGAATAAATTTTATTCAATTTGAACAATTGTTATTCATATTGACAAAAAAAAATCATTATATTGACCATATTTCGTCAATTTAAAGAATTTACGAAAAATTAACGAAAATTTTCGTTGTCTTCATCAAAAAGGTTTCATTGGCTGATACATAACATACTTTTCTTCAATTCTACACCCTTTTCCGTTAATTTACTACATTTCTTGGTTCAGTGTACTTAATAAGAAGTTAGAAGATTCTTATTAGTGTTACGCATATAAACTCACAATTACACATACAAAACAGTTCCTTACCTTCAACTTTAATCGAAGGATACAAAAGAATTTTTAATTTAAAACCTTTTTAAACTTTAAATTTTATTCCGACATTTTAACTTATGTTTCGTTTCCTAAAAATTATTAAAATATTTTCTTATTTTAGGGAACTGATACATAGAAAGGAAAAACTACTTAAAACTTAAATAATTTTTCCTCAAAAGAAAAAGAAATTAAATTATGAAAATTATCTCTTAAACAAAATGTAAATTTCAATATAAAATCTATTTATGTTTCACATGATTATTAGAAAAATCCTAACATATTTTCACACATTCACAAACACACATACAAACAATATAAAAATACTTTTTCAATAACAAAATCCTTAAATAAAGTTTATTTCTGGAAAAGCTTCCTTACAAAGAAAATTATTTTCACAAAATTTTAAGTTTGTTTTTCATTTGTGGAAGAAATTAATTTTCTTTAATTTTACTCCAAATGCAGATTGCAACAAATTGTTTAGAATTTGTCTCTAATAACAAATAAACCCAAACAACTATCGACTCTAAAAGGAGTTTTGTATTAAAACTCTTTTACTGGTTTTTGTAAATTCTATTAGAAATTATAGTTATTTTGTGAATTTGTCTCTATAGGAAAATACAACAGTTTTAATTCAATTTTTATTTTTTTGAGAAGGAGTGAGATCGAAAAAATTCAACATACAAATATGTAAAAATGGAAACCACTAAACTTACGCATAATTCTTTTATTGGATTGATATTATTAATACAATTTTACAAATTTTTAATATTTTGCGGAAACTCTTCCATTGACGTTTTTATACGGTTTTTGTCACTTTGCTCGAACAGGTAGTTCATCTACCACACTTTAGAACACTTTTTTGTGCTCTTCAGTGGCTCCCTTAATAAGAGCCAAAATCTTACCACTGGCCTTAGCTCCGGCCAGTTTGTGGACTTGTCTCTTTTGGTACAAATAACACATTATTGTTCATGTACCACTCAAGGGCTTATTTGCAATGGTGAAAGGTTGTCAAGTCAGGCCAAAAATTAAAGGACACATTATGAATATTTTTCAATGTTTTGCAAAGTACATATTGTATGCCACAGCAAGAACTTTTTGGAAATTTTTTGGTACATTTTGGTACTTAAATTTTTTCAACATTCCCTCGCGCATTAACAACACAAAACATTCGACTTCTCTGTTTTTAGCGTCTAAATTTTTAGCAACGTTCATGTCAGTAACTTTTATAACATTGTTTCTTTTAGAACCTGCATAAGCTTTAATTTTTCTAAGCTAACATAGCTGTTTTCCTTCCGGACGCGTTGGGAGTTCTTTTGAAAATACTTTCCGTTTTTGACGTTAGAAACATGATGTGGACCATTCCTTCTACTTGAACCTAGGTTTCGTTTTAACGACAAGTTCTCCCGTTAATGTTCAATAACATTGGAAGTATGTTCGTATGTTGGAATGCTTGGCCAACATTTTATAGATCCAAGTTGGGTTTTGTTGAATATATTTAATAATTTTAAAATGTTCTTTATTATGGTCACTCACTTCAATCAGATTTACGGTAAATTTATTTGTTTGACATTAAAAATTAAAATTTCAATGAAAAATGTGTGCTAAGAATTTTTCGATCTCCCTCCTTATTTTGTTTAAAATGTTTAAACTTTTTAAGGGGAGGAGGAGGTGTAGATTGAGGATATCGAAAATTTCTATTTATTTTTATTATTGAATTCTTTTTTGGTTTTTATTTTCAGAAAAATGAAAAATAAAAAAATAAAATTTTGTTATGAAATTGAAAATTAATCCCATTTATGGCTACAAATACAAATGTAAATACATATACATTTGTTTTGTATTTGTAAGCTATTAAATCCTTTTAAATATTAAAGATTTAATGAGTGTTTGCAAATTGATTTTAGTTTTGTATTTTTCATTTTTAGTCAATTTCTAAATATTAATATTCGGTTAGAGACAGCAAATTTGAAAATGCTGAGAATATGGTTTAATAAAATATTTTTGAAAAAATCGAAAAAATAAACAAATTGAAAGATAATTAAATTTAAACTTACCTTTAGGATACGAAAATTGTCAAGGATGGAAAAGGATACATGAAAATTAAAATAAAAAGAAAAAGAAAGAATTAACTGTTGAACACAATTTAATTTTTGAGATTTTAAAATAAAACATAAATTCATCATGGATTTTAAGCGCACCACAATGGGTCCGAATCGATTTGAACCGTAAGAAATATTTATAAAAAAATCAGATGGTCAGAGCTGAGATGCTTGTGAGTTAATCTTAAGGAATACAGACCTCTCTCTAGTTAGGGGTATTGGCGATGACCCTCTAAGTTTGGCGACGTTAAAGATTTTTTAAAAATTTGCCAAAAATCCCTTGTGAATTGAGTCCTTGTGAATATCTATAAAATTGCGTTGACATATTTGAGTTATCTACTCGGAGAAATGTTTAGCGACACATTTTTAGCCCCGGTTGCTTTCAGTTTTTAAGATAGATTTTTTTGGTTTTACATTCCCTTCAAAATTCTTAATAAAATATTAATACAATTCCTTAAAAAATAAGGAGTGAGATTGAAAATTTCTTAACACACGTTTTTCATTGGAACTTTTAACCCAAATATAATATGAATTTATTTCGATCAAGTTACTCTTGTAAAACATGTCAGTCGAATCGAATATATTGTTAATCTGATTAAATTGAGTGACCAACTTGGTCCTTGTTCAAGCATTCGAAGAACTGCCATCAAACTAAGTTCCGGGAGAACTTGATTGTTGATAGGAAACCTGATTTAAAGAATGATCTACATGATGTTGCTGAATCCAAAAAATAGCCTGCTTTTCAAAGAGCTTTCGAACACATCCGATAGGAAAACAGCCCGATTAGCTTTGTGTTTCATGTAACAGATGCCCGAGGGAATGTTAAGGAACAGTTAAGGACCCAAATGCAGTCAAAATTTTCCAAAATTCTTGTTATATAAAAATATAAAAATGCTGCTTTCACTCATAATGTGTCCACTTACATTAATCCTAACTTGACATCCTTTCACTATGGTTAAAATGCCATTGAGTGATTCAAGAGCAATAATGTGGTATTTGTAAAAAGGGTGGTGAATCAATCGGTGCTACGGCCGTTTGAAAGATATTGGGTTCTTGTTAAAAGAGAATTGAAGAGCAAATGTTATCAGAAGTATGATAGATTTTAATCGCAGATGGACTATCTGTTCGAGCAAAGTGGCAGAAATCATTAGGAAACGTTAAGGGAAGGTTTCGGAAAAATTTTTTTAAAATTAATATTTTGTAAATTACAATAACATTTTCCATTTATTAATAAAAAACGAACGTTGTGAGTTTAGTGGTTTCGTTTTTATTAATTTATATGTATGTTAAGAATTTTTTGATTTCACTTCTTAATCACTTAAGTAATAAAAGTCAATTTTTTAACGTAACTTTAAAATTTGTGAATCCTCAAATTATAAAGTTTTAACGAATTCTATATACTTGTGTGGGAAATTTGTATTGAAACTAAAAATCGAACCTTTATTTTTTTCATACCTAAAAAATGTTAATTTAACATTGTTTCTTAAGAATATTTTTGAAATTTTTCTTTATGTTTTCTTTATAAAATTATCAAATTATTCCACAAAATTTACAATTATTTACAATTTATTGAAAATGATTAATTATAAATACTTCTTTCACCTCATTACACTCCCCATTATCTCCTCTTCACATATTTGCATAAATACGAAATATTATTTAACTCTCTAGTAAGTTTAAGAGTCTTGTCCAAAGTACATTTTTGTTAAAGCCCAGATAACTGTTTGTGGTCTTCTCAAGCGTTCATTCATTCATTCATTGATGATAGAAATTATGTTCTTCAGTTGTTATTAAGTTTTGTCGATGATTCATTACTAAGATTTTCATTAATTTATTGAACATAATCAACATTATTTGCATACATTCCAATTTACAATACCAATATAAAATAACACATGTACACATTCACATACATAAGTACACACTCACACACATATAAAATGAAAAATTCCAAAAATATGCAAACACAACAATATTGTTTTCATACCCTATTCCTTTATAAGTAAATATCTTGCATCATAGCTGACGCTGAAGCTTCCAAACCAGACAAATTTCATGAAACGTATCAAATGGCATAAACGAGATCTGACCCGATTTCAGAAATAGGTTTTTTGGAAAAACCGATACCTTCATAAAAATTTACATGAGCTAACATCCTTGATAAGTTAGGAATACAGGTTTTTTCTGGTCAAGAGCATAACCGGTGACCCTTTAAACTTAGCCCGAGTTAATAGATTTTTTACAAATCGTCAAATATTCAATTAGAAATTAAGGCAAAAGCCGTTATGTTAAACTGTATAAACTCTGATTAAACTCACTTGTCCCTTATGTTTATAGATTTTTATTATACCCTACACCAACATAGAGGGTTGGGTGCAGATGTTGGTTACGGGTAGAAAAAAGTTCTGCCACCGCTTTAAAGTAAACCGTTCTACGTCCAACTGTACGGCTGCCTGTTCACATGGAGCTTGTTCGTAAGTTTTAAAGATATTTTTATGACATTTTTTAAATACAATTACTTTGGCCCAAGGACGCATATTTCTATTAAAATTGGTTATGCTCTGTCCATTATTTAATATAGACTAATACAAATAACCCACAGGAATTGGTTTTTTGCCTATAAAATTCTTAAATATAAGACATTTTTAACCAAATTTTGCGAAAATAAGTCTTATAATATTCTAAAATTTATGGCAAATTATACGAGGATCGTTCTATTATTTATCATAGGTTCCATACCACGACTCTTCCAAATATCACTTTGAAACGAACTTATATTTGGGTTTTGTAATAATATTTGGTTTAAATACTTCTGAATACTAACAGAACACTCCTCTGTTTATGCAATAACAGTTGTTCATATGGGTCAGATAGGTTCTGACAATTAACCGCATTAGGAATTTCAATTCCGTTCCTAAAGATCCTATATAAAGAATTTAATATGGATTTACATATCACATGGATGAAGAATTTAGTAGAATCAATGAAATTTTCTAAGAGACACGAAATTTTTTAATAAATTTTTTACTTCTACAAAATAGACCTCTTTCAGTCCTTTAACCATATTTGAATTTAACCTAAAATTTATATAAATTTCATAACGGAATTGACAATCAAATAATGAATTTTACACAATCATTTTAACAATAACAACAGGACAATATCTAATAAATAAGTCTTCATCTCTGTGTACATTCTGAACTCTTCATTTCCTTACTTTTCCCCCTAAAGGCAACAAATCTGAACATGTGATACTATTTTGTATTACATAATACAAATATTGATTTTGGTATGTGTTGCATTATAAGTAAATAAATAATTTTACATTTTGTATTAGTAGGACTATGCACACACACACTCTCACACATACTCTCGCAAATAAATTTATAAGTTTATGATCTAAAAGCCTTAAGGATTTAATTAAATTTTCGTTAAACAATTAATCATATAAATTGATGAAATACATACATTTATTATCAGATACATAAATATGAAACTATAATTTTGAATAAAGTTCAGTCACATTAAATTTCAAACATTTTGAAATATGAACAACAATGAAAATCATTTTGCCTCAATTTTAAGTTAATTCCAAGAATCTATTAAATTCAAATATCTGATTTCTTATTCGACTTTTAATACTTTTTAATGCAGATTAAAATAAAATTTTATGATTTTTAAATTAAGAGTGAGATCGAAATGTTATTAACATACATATATGTTCATAAAAGCGAAAACGTTAAATATTAGTTTAAATTATTTCATTTGAATAAAATATTAATGAAATTTACAAAAAATATTTTTATAGTTTTAATCGCTAGTGATGTAATTTTAAACCTTTTACCTTGTTATAGAGTTTTCTGTCACTATGCGCGTACAGGTAGTCCATCTTTGTATAAATCTACCATACTTTTGGACATTTTTAGGTGCTCTAAATTTTATTCTAATAAGAGCTCAATATTTCCACTTTCCTGAGCGTCAAGCAGTTTGAAGACACATTCTGAGTCTTATGAATGGAAGCAGCCTTTTTGTAAATCTTTCTTTAGGCTCTTTAGTCGCAACTTAATATTGCTTACTTAGAACATATTTTTGGGGAAATTTTGTTTATTTCGGCCCCAAAACTTTTTTTCAAATTTAGAAAAGAATGAGAAAAAAATTTTTTGAAAATAAATATAATCTGAGATCGATGTTCGAAATTATACGAGGGTCGGTCCATCAATTCATCTGGCTCGTGTCGGAGCCAAAAAATTCTTTTTCAACGCAGAAATTTCATACTGAATCATAAATCGGTAAAGTTAGTTATACATTCCTCATGACTATTTAACCAACAGTTTGCTACAGGGTATTACAAAGTCGGGATTGACCGACTGTAACATTTCTACTTGTAAAATCTGCATTTGGCGTCCGACACTTGAATGCTTTTTGTAGGACCAAGTTGAATTTTGATCAAAATCTATGTATTTATAAAAATGAATCTGTGTTTGTTTGGGACTTATTGACAGCTAAACTACTGGACCTATTTGTTAAAATTTTCGCAGAATGGGCCAGGGGAAGAGGTTCCCCAAAAAAAGAAAATATTGATCGTCGAATATCTAAAAAATATGACAAAGAGAATTTCAAATTCAAATTTGGTCCCAACCACTTTTTCAAGGAACTGTTTTACAAGACCTAATGTGGAACGGATAGAATCAGGGGAAAAGGTGACCCCCATTCATAGCAAATTTTGATTATCACATATCTGAAGAACTATAACTTCGAGAATTTCAAATTTAGCCCCAACCACTTTATTAAGGAAATGTTTTACTAGACAAAATAAAGAACTGATAGGATCATGGGTAGAGGTGTCCCCTATACAAAGAAAATGTTGATTATCGAATACTAAAGAACTATAACAGCAGCAGTTCTCAAATTCGACTCCAATCACTTTCTCAAGAATGTGTTTTGCAGATCGAAATATAGGACATGTAGGACATGGGAAAGGTACTCCCATACAAAGGAAATAATGATTATCGAATATCTAAATAACTATTACATGGAAAGTTCTAAAACTTGGCTCCAACCAGTTTCATTGAAAAAAATGTAGCATGGTAAGGATCAAGGGAAGAGGTAACTCCAATGCAAAGCAAATATTAAATAATTTGTTTAATATATGTTT
>PYHX02000467.1:106420492-106583166 GCA_004302925.2 Cochliomyia hominivorax
TACTGACAATAATAAAGTCATTATACTATAATACAAATTCTAATATTCGAATTTTTCTATTCCACGAATGAAGTAATTATGATAATATAGACCAGTTTGTTGTAAATTATAATTTCTACTTATATTACTACTACCAATTATGTTAAAGAGGTATAATGAATGAATGAAAAGAATATAATACTAAATGAAGGCCAAACGAGTCACTGAGTGAGGAAATAGAAAAATTAAAAATGAACTGAAAATGCAGTTGATTACAAGGTTCATTTTATTTGCCCCTTTGCCATCCCCCTCAATTTAATACCCTTTCAACAATAACAGTTTAACCATTATGACCTGACAATGACATAACAGAAAATATAAGAATGGAAAAAAAGTCATATAATCATAATAATAACAAATTTTTTCTATTACTTTTCCATCACAAGAAATCTGAATATAATTCTAAATAGAATAACAAAAAAAATATGAGAAAAAAGAAAAAATATATGGAAATAAAGCAAACGAAACAATGTCCAGTACAAACAAAAAAAGTTATTTTAATTTTTTCCATTATAAATCCCATGAAATTGCATAAATTGTGTTTGGAACTGCTGGAGAGAGGCGGGGCAAAAAGAGTTGTACAAGTTTTAGACATATTTGCCATTAACAATAAAAGCTTCCAAAAGTAATAAAAATAATAAATAATAATAGAAATAAGAAGAAATAATGCTATATTCGGCTATGCCGAATCCTTAATATCCTGCAGCACAAATGCGCTGAAATAAATACGTTATGTTTCATACATACACACTCCTAAATATAACACTAAATGAGTCATAAAAATTAGTTATGTTTTTGGCTATAACTCTTTTTCGGCTGAACCGATTTTGATCATTTTTGGAATGGTAATGAAGTACATACAGCTTGATATTACTACAAATATTCATTCTAATTTGCCGATTTTTAATTTACAATTTTGTAAGGATTAAAAATTAAAACAAATTGAATTTTACCATTGTTTATATTTTCAACAGTGAAAATTTGTGAGGACTTGAGACTGATTTTTTTTGAGGGCGGGAGATAAGTGAAAAACTGGGGATGGATTACATCCCTTAAAAATATATTTTTCTGCTTCAGATAAAGCCGGAGGACGATGGGGTAAATAATGAAACGAAGAGTTCCGGAGGATGAAGGACAACTCGGGTCAGGGGCAGGTGGAAGGTCACACCTTAAATGGCCCAGATAGCCATTTAAGGGTTAAGAAGAAAATATCAGTAAATGAAAGCCAATACATATTCGTCACAGCAGGACTAACGAGTAGCAGAAGTGGCTTATCAGAGAAGCAGCAGCAGGTCAGGCAGAGGAAGGGGAAGCCTTGAAAGATTTACAGTATTAAATGCGTAAGAAGATCAGCAGAGAGAATAACATAAGCAGCGTATGTGCATTAAGATTAAATAAAACACCTGGACAATGAATATATAAGAAATGTTTGATCAAACATCCGCTATCGGTTCAAACCAACTGCAGGAAAACTGCAGTAATAGCAGTTGAACGGTAGTAAGCAGGTAATCGCTCACTTTCACCATTTCATTCTCACTAAAGTGCTGCTCAGGTCTAAGTGTAGAATATTTTCTTGGAAATAGCACTCGAAAAATATAGAAAAAGGGTAAAATCTTGGATTACATCAAAGACTTCACATATATTAGAAGTTTAGGACGGCATAAGTTCTCAAATTAAAGTGACTTAATAAATAATTGCAACTTTGAAAAAGAATGTGGTACTTTTTTTAAAATTTAATGTAAGAAACCTGGACGCGACTGAGTATTCCCAGCAGCAAACCCGAATAACAGAAGGTTCCTTACAATTTTACGAAAGTATTTTGCTTAAACTTAGAGGTTTTTCCTTATATCGATCTACAGGTTTTAATATTACAAACGGATTTTGGTGGTTATAAATAGGAAACTTCAAAGGATTATCGCAAATACTCAGGCCAGAATTCATTGAGCTCTGTCAATTATTGTTGATGTGAACGTGCTAAAAACAGACAGACGGACATAGGTAAATCGACTCAGATTTTGTTTTGATGCCAGAATACATTATGAGATCTGAAATAATTCCTTTTATTGTCGCATACAAAATGACAAAGTTTATGTACCCAGTTGTGGTGATGGAGCGTATAAAAATAGAAATGAAAACTAAAATTGAAACAATTGTCAGGATTTTAAGTAAAAGAGAAAAAACAAAACAAAATCACTCAACTGCAATAATGTTGAAAAATAAATTGAAATATTTTGTTTTTCTATATACAAAATATAAATTTTAGAAAAATAATTTACTGTTAAATGTCTCGTTGACAGACAGAATAAAGTCTATTTTAAAATATTAAAACCATGATTACCACAATTCGTTTCGAACTTTCAATGGAAAAGAAAAAGAGGCTGGAAAACGAACAGAGAAATAATTTTTTTATGTGTTATAAACCGTCCATTAGCAAAAGTGGTGAAAGGGGCGTCATTAAGATTGTGATTACGACTATAATGCTAAAACTTATTGAAGACTAAAAGTACTTTATGGACTTTTATATGTTTTTGTAATTTTATATGTTCAGTTTTGTTCGATTTCTGAATCGATTTTAAATAAAATATGATTTTTCCAAGTCTCCAAAAAGTAATGGAAAAATCGAAAAATATTCCCTAATGCTTGGGAACATTGAATAGTCGTTTGGACAATATTGTATTCTTTGTATGGCAGCTATGAGAATTTCTGGATCGACCCTTATAGAATTTAGGGGAGTCTCATATTCTTGATATTACCTATTAATTTTGTTAATGAATCAAAATTTTTGAACCCATAACAGGTAAGAGGACTTAATTGTGATCTTTAGCTAAATATGGAGCAATTTGCTTCAAATTAGTAACATGTATTCAAAACAATTAATTGCATCGAATTTTAATAGATTGATTCTATGTGAGGTCGTAGACTGTCTAGCCTACCTCCAACTTTGAAGAAAAGGTATCACTGATAAATTACCGAAAAGTGGTGACCTGAAAAATTGCGATATCTGGAGAGAAATTGGTAATCATCATACTAAAAATAATTAAAAGTAAAATTGATCAAAATCTACGTGATGAAAATCCAGCTTTTCGGCCGAACATGAGTGACGTAGATCAGATAAACATCCTAAATATTAAGTGAAAATTATAGTAGAATATGGATCGATCTTAGTCAAATTAGTTACTTTGGATTTTAATAATTATTAAAATATATATATAATTATATATATTTAAGAGTTTTACATATTTAAGGCTTTTATATATGATACTCATATAAACCCGTAAAGGGGTATCATATATTTAAGACAGTTAGAAAACTTAAAAACCAATTCCGTGAAGGGACCTTATGTAGGAACTAGGTCAAATAATAATAGTAATCCAATCTAATTTTTTGGATTTATAATAGTTTTATTTAACTGATTCGACTTTTAAAATTTTTGGTATGATACTATGAAGTACTCATAGTTTTATGTTGTGGCAAAATGTTGCTTAAGTCTGGTTATCTTTAATTGTAAATTTTAGAAAAAATTTTTTCTGAATGTTCAGATTCATTGGATCTATCATCACTAATTTCTTTAGGTACTGTGCATGGACGAAATTAATTAATATATAGAAGATTAAAAGATATTTTCGAAATTGTTTCCTGAATTTTTTCATATGTTAATACAACCCCTGAAGGTTCTACGGACCGATTTTTTGATTTTTTGAATGATGTCAAATAGAGCTATTTACAAGTGGCAACCACCACAAATTATGATAGGGGATTATTAACTTTGTCATTCTGTGTGTGAAGAAAAGAAGGAATCATCTAAGACCACATAATGCATATATATTCTTGTCGTATTAGCCATGTATGACCGTTTCTGTCTGTCTCTCAGCTTGCTTGTTGTCATGCTCACATCCACAAAAATTACAGAGCTCAATGAAATTTGGCCTGAGTATTTTGCTATTTAAAACCAGCAAAATCTGTTAAGTATGTTAAAAGATATAGACCGATATCTGAGGCAATCTCTAATTTTAAGCGAAAAACTTTCGTAAGATTTTCAATACAGTAGAAAAATAAAATTTCAGTATTAAAAAAATTTATAGCCAAAAATATATCTAATTTTATGACCCTTTAAGCATTCCTGTGTATTATAGGTAAATTATTTTGTGATGAATGCGTTTGTGAGTATATTTGTGAGTGTGCGTGAACGAAACATAATGTATTTACTTCAAACGCATTGCATTGGAGTAGCGATTTTCATTCATTGGTTTAATATTGCTGGCATTAAAAGCAAAATTGTTCTTTGGCTCTAAAATAACGGTATGGAAATTTCATCCTCGTTGTAAATCTATTATAATGATTTCATTCAGGTACAGCAAACTAAAATATTTCATTCTTACAAAACTTTTATTTAAATTTATTTCTATAAATATGTTATGATCGGTCATGCCCGACTTTGTTATACCCTACACCACATAGTTGACTGTAAATGACAGCTACGAAAAAATTTTTAAAAATAACAAAAGGTGCCATATTTCATTAAGATATTTTCAACACTGAAACCTGAACTTTGCTAAAAAGCTTTACATGGACAACCAGCCGGTCGGACAGAATGGTATGCTTAAATCGACTTAGGAAGTGATTTTGAGTCGAACGGTATACTTAAAAGAGGTGGTAGGACTAGTTTTTCTGTTACAAACATCTGCACAAATGCAAATTAAACACCTACGATGGTGTAGGGTATACAAAGTAATTTTTAACAAGCACAAAAATTTATTATAAAATATTTATAAAAATTCTCTCCCTCAATTCTCCCATCAAATTTATTCACCTGTCATTTAGTTTTAAATAATATTTTGTTATTCATGCGTTTTGGACTTAAAAATAAAAACTTTGCAAAAAGTTTTTCTACCCAAGAAAGAAAAAAATTTTTCCTCAAAAGTAACAACTAAAGTTAATAAAGACTCTGATAAATAAAATATGATACATAATGTGACAAACATGAACTATTTTTAATAAATATTCGTCTATAAAAAATAACAACATTAAAACTAAAAACAATAAAAAAGAACAGACTTTTGAAAAAACTCATAATTTTCATAAAAATTACACAGAAAATAAAAAAAGTAAATAACGAACAAAACTTTAGCAGCACAACAGAAAACAAGAACAAAAGTTTTGACCACGAAACTTGTAAAAAGTAGAAATGTGGTCCTCCACAAAAGAACTTGAGATCCAGAAAATAAAAAAAAAACAACACTTTAAAAGGTAAACAAAAATAGGGTCCATTGGAAATTGTGGAAAGAAATTAAATTATTAGTAGAAAATTTTAATTTTAATTTTAACAAAAATTTGAATTTTAGAGAAAATTTAGATTTTTTGGTAAAATTTTAAATTTTTTATGAAAAATTGAATTTTAGAGAAAATTTAGATTTCTTGGTAAATTTTTGAATTTTTTATGAAAATTTTGAATTTCTTAATAAAAATTAAATTTCTTTATTAAAATTCGTATTCTTTCTATTTTTAGAGAAATTTCGAAACTTTTTGTAAAATTCTGAATTTGAGAGAAAATTTTGTAATAAATGTGGTTTTTAGAAAAAAATTCGAATTACTTTTTGAAAATTTATTTTTTATGAATATTTAAACAAGGAGTGAGATCAAAAAATTTGCAACATTAAACGAGAAAAGTAAACTTTTGGTTTAGTTTTTTATTTGATTGAAATTATTAATACAATTAATAAAATATATATTTTTATCGTTTTAATATCGTTTTAATACCCATAAAACCCTTCCATTAACGTTTTATAGTGCTTTATCTCACTTTATTCGAACAGGTAGTCCATCTTCGTTTAAAATCGACCATAATTTTGAACACTTTTTTGTGCTACTCAGTTCTCTTTTAACAAGAGCCAAATATCTCTTGACTGGCCTCCGGGTAGTTCGGTACAAACACCACATTTGTTTTATTGTACCACTCAAAGGGTTTGTTTGCTATAATGAGAGGATGACAAGTAAAAGCCAAAAATAAATGGTCACATTACAAAATCTTATGAATTGAAGCAGCCTTTTTTATATACATTTCATGATGTAAATTTCAGTATTTATATGTAACAAATAATTGGCTTCTTTTACTGCAACTGCATATTACTCGTCATACAAAAAAATTGGGGTCCTTAACTATTTTTCGATATTCTCTCGAGCATCAGCAGTATAAAATTTATGAGCAGGAAGTTGGGAAAAATCAGCCAGAACATTTGTCTCGTCATCCACTATGCAGCAAGAATATTTTTTTAGAAAACTTGACTTAAATTTCATTGATCTGTTTCTGGCTTCTACATTTTTAGCAGCGCTCCTCTCAGGAACAGCTTTGTATGTTTCTAAACCTGAATTAATTTGTTAAATGCTAAAAAACTGCTTCACTGTTTTTTCTAACATAAAATCGTATTCAAAAACCTGTTTTTTTTTTTTTTTTTTTGAAAATAATATTTTCCGAATAACTCGAAAATTGGTTTCCTGAAATTATCGCTCTTTTAAATACACTAACTGGAAAAATAAAAGAAATAAATACAAAAGAAACACAAAAGTATAAAGACGAAAAATTATTACAAACGGAAATAACAAAGTTCGAAAAAAATGCAAAAAGATTTCGAAATTGCAACTACAATTCAAAGGCAGCAGAAAAAATAAATTCTGGGAAAAAAGAGCTCTTTTTCTTTAACAAAAATCAAGGCTAAAAAAGACACAAATTTCTTTTTGGTAGCAAAAAGAGAAAAAAGTTATTCTTAAATAAAAGTAGAAAAGTTTAAAAAGGTCATGTTTGCAAAACAAAACAAGATATAAATTCTTATAAAAACGACAAAAATATACGATTTTGCAAGATTTGTTGAAATTTTTATTTTATTATTTTTGGTCTGTTTCATTTTCATTTTCCCTGGTGAAAACAAAATTTAACCTCAAACAAATAATTTTTGGAAACTTCTTTTTATACCCTACACTAGCGTAGGTGGTTGGAGTATTATGCGTTTGTGGTGAGGTTTGTAACATGCGGAAAAATGGTGTATACTATTTGAGTCAGTATCACTTTCTGAGGCAATGTAATGATGGCCAAATTAAGACAAATGTAAGCAAAAATCAATGTGCAAAATTATACGAGGGTCGGTTCATCGGTTATATCAAGGGTCGACAATTCTTAATATCATATAAATGTTACTTTCACAACAATGTACTGCACAATAAATCAGTATATACAATTATACGAGGGACATTCTTTTTTTGAGAACTACCATTTATAACCAACATTATGATGTAGGGTATATCATTTTCAGGCTGAATATGAACTTAGTTTTGTTTATTAAAAAACTAAGTTTAAAAAATTCTTAAAAGAATGTTTTTTTATGAAGAAAGAGAAAAATAAGTGAAATGAAACCGTAAAGACGTCAACTGGAATTTTGTCTCGCATTGTCTCGACGTCTGCTAAGGAAATATGACACGCACAGACACTCATTCCTCTATTTCCTATAACTTAAACTACAGGAGGTCTTTCCAAAGAACAAAAAATTGGAGAAAAATCTAAAAAGCATGAAAAACCACTAAACAATTTGTGGTTTTAAATTTATAACACAATAAAATAAAAAAACAAAATCCAAAAGGAGGCTGTATGGATAAGGATAAAATAAGGATAAAGGGCGTCTGAAAAAAGGGAGGGACAAAAAAGGGGGATTTTATAAAAATTTAAGAATTTACTTTTTTTTAGAAAAACTACTCTTCTGTCTAGTAATTTTTCTGTTAATGTTTTCACTCAAAATTACAACAAAATAACAATTCCTTTTTATCCTTAAGGACACACAAAAATCATATAGAAATAATATCAGGCGGCTTAAGAAATAAAAATAAAAAACCGAAATAAACTTATGATTGTGACCTTTGGTGACAGAAATTAAATCTGTCTTTTACAACCCCGAAAATAAAATAATTTTCTTATTTTTCCCTCAAAATAGTTTTTCGAATGAAACAAAAAGGAAAAATCTAAAGAAAGTAAATGTTTAGTGTTTTTTTGTTAAAATAAATAAAATAGAAAACGACATTTGGAATTTTTAGCTTTAAAAAAGAGAAATTTAAACTGGATTCGGTAAATGAAGTATGAAAATTAATAAAAATTTAAATGAAAAAATTTTGTTGAATAGAATGTCCTTTAAATGTTTAAAGGATTTTTTGTTTTAATAATCAGCATCTTTATTTATCGAACTATAAATTTTTTTCGTAAATAAACGAAAAATAGGTCATGTCCTTAGATAAATAATCAATTTTACAAATTATTGTCCAACCCCCTCTGAAGTCTCTTTGGTGAAATTCATTTGGATTTTATCGTAACTCAAAGTTCAATTAAATCAAGTGAGAGTGTAATAGTCGGATAGGACTGATAATAAAATCCCTACACCAATAACAAAAGCATAAAATTATGGACCAAACTTCGTATAACATTTTTATTTAAAACATGTTTGATACTTACATTTATTAGATACTAGCTATGACCCGGTGCGCTTTGCTGCCCTTATAAAGTGGGCGGTACCCCTCCCCACAGTCCTATCCGTCCTACATTTTGGCCAGTAAAAAAGATCTTTTGAAAAGTAATTAGAACCGATTTGAGTACTTCCGCTTTAGATATTCGATAATTTATATTTTCTTTGTATTGGAGTACTTTTCCCCTTGATCCTACACGTCATATATTTTGATCAGCAAAACACATTCCTGAGAAAGTGATTGGGTTCGAATATAAGAACTATTGTTGTTACAGTTCATTAGGTATTCGATAATCAAAATTTATTTTGGAGGGCACCTTATCCCCCTGATCCTATCCATCCTCATCATTTAGTCTAGTAAAACAGCTCCTTGATAAATTGGTTGGGACCAAATTTGAAAATTCTCGTTGTTATAGTTATTTAAATATTTGACGATCAATATTTGCTTTATATGGGGCTTCCTCTTCCCTTTGATTCTATCGGCCCTAAGTTTTGTTTTGCAAAATAGTTTCTTGAAAAAGTTATTGGACTAAGTTTGTTATTATGTTACTTTCTGGTAAATGGGGATCATCCTGCGAAAATTTCAGCGAAATTGGTTCAACAAACAAAATGGACAAAAAGACGGACATTGCTAAAGAACCCAGATTTTGATTTTATGAAAGAACATTTATACTTTATAAGGTCTTAGATGATTCTTTCTTGGTGTTACAATCGGATTGACAGATTTAGTATACGCTCTTCACAACTTATATTGGTGGGGTTATAAAATTAACATTAGGAATTTTTAATATCAAACAATGTTAATTTTAATATAATGTTTTCAATTGGAAGTATAAGGAGAAACTAATCTGTCTATGACCGCTGACCTTAACACCAGAAAGAATTTTAAGAATTGTTCAGTTTGAATAAAATTTATTCAAATTCAAATTGCTATATTAACAATTTTTCGTCAATTTGAAGAATTTACAAAAAATTAACGAAAATTTTCGTTGTCTTCATCATAAAGGTTTCATTGGCTGATACATAACATACTTTTCTTCAATTCTACACCCTTTTTCATTAATTAACTACCTTTCTTGGTTCAGTGTACTTAATAAGAAGTTAGAAGATTTCTTATTAGTGTTACGCATATAAACTCACAATTACACATACAAAACAGTTCGGCACCTTCATCTTTAATCGAAGGATAGAAAAAACTTTGTTACTTTAGAACCTTTTTAAACTTTAAATTTTATTCCGACATTTTAACTTATGTTTCGTTTCCTAAAAATTATTAAAATATTTTCTTATTTTAGGGAACTGATACACAAAAAGGAAAAACTACTTAAAACTTAAATAATTTTTCCTCAACAGAAAAAGAAATGAAATTATGAAAATTATCTCTTAAACAAAATGTAAATTTCAATATAAAATCTATTTATGTTTCACATGATTATTAGAAAAATCCTAACATATTTTCACACATCCACAAACACACATACAAACAATATAAAAATACTTTTTCAATAATAAAATCCTTAAATAAAGTTTATTTCTAGAAAAGCTTCCTTACAAACAAAATTATTTTCACAAAATTTTGAATTTGTTTTTTATTTGTGGAAGAAATTAATTTTCTTTAATTTTACTCCAAATGCAGATTGCAACAAATTGTTTAGAATTTGTCTCTAATAACAAATAAACCCAAACAACTATCGACTCTAAAAGGAGTTTTGTATTAAAACTCTTTTACTGGTTTTTGTAAATTCTATTAGAAATTATAGTTATTTTGTGAATTTGTCTCTATAGGAAAACACAACAGTTTTAATTCAATTTTTATTTTTTTGAAAAGGAGTGAGAGCGAAAAAATTTTAACATACAAATATGTAAAAATGGAAACCACAAAACTTTCCGCATAATTCTTTTATTGAATTGATATTATTAATACAATTTTACACTTACGATGAAATTTTTAATATTTTGCGGAAACTCTTCCGTTGACGTTTTTATACGGTTTTTGTCACTTTGCTCGAACAGATAGTTCATCTACCACACTTTTGGACACTTTTTTGTGCTCTTCAGTGGCTCCCTTAATAAGAGCCCAAATCTTACCACTGGCCTTAGCTCCGGCCAGTTTTAGGACTTGTCTCTTTTGGTACAAATGTCACATTATTGTTCATGTACCACTCAAGGGCTTATTTGCAATGGTGAAAGGTTGTCAAGTCAGGCAAAAAATTAAAGGACACATTATGAATATTTTTCAATGTTTTGCAAAGTACATATTGTATGCCACAGCAAGAACTTTTTGGAAATTTTTTGGTACATTTTGGTACTTAAATTTTTTCAACATTCCCTCGCGCATTAACAACACAAAACATTCGACTTCTCTGTTTTTAGCGTCTAAATTTTTAGCAACGTTCATGTCAGTAACTTTTATAACATTGTTTCTTTTAGAACCTGCATAAGCTTTAATTTTTCTAAGCTAACATAGCTGTTTTCCTTCCGGACGCGTTGGGAGTTCTTTTGAAAATACTTTCCTTTTTTGACGTTAGAAACATGATGTGGACCATTCCTTCTACTTGAACCTGGGTTTCGTTTAACGGACAAGTTCTCCCGTTAATGTTCAATAACATTGGAAGTATGTTCGTATGTTGGAATGCTTGGCCAACATTTTATAGATCCAAGTTGGGTTTTGTTGAATATATTTAATAATTTTAAAATGTTCTTTATTATGGTCACTCACTTCAATCAGATTTACGGTAAATTTATTTGTTTGACATGAAAAATTTAAATTTCAATGAAAAATGTGTGCTAAGAATTTTTCGATCTCCCTCCTTATTTTGTTTAAAATGTTTAAACTTTTTTAAGGGGAGGAGGAGGATGTGTAGATTGAGGATATCGAAAATTTCTATTTTATTTTTATTATTGAATTCTTTTTTTGTTTTTATTTTCAGAAAAATGAAAAAAAAAATAAAATAAAATTTTGTTATGAAATTGAAAATTAATCCCATTTATGGCTACAAATACAAATGTAAATACATATACATTTGTTTTGTATTTGTAAGCTATTAAATCCCTTTAAATATTAAAGATTTAATGAGTGTTTGCAAATTGATTTTAGTTTTGTATTTTTCATTTTTAGTCAATTTCTAAATATTAATATTCGGTTAGAGACAGCAAATTTGAAAATGCTGAGAATATGGTTTAATAAAATGTTTTTGAAAAAATCGAAAAAATAAACAAATTGAAAAATAATTGAATTTAAACTTACCTTTAGGATTCGAAAATTGTCAAGGATGGAAAAGGATACATGAAAAATTAAAATAAAAAGAAAAAGAAAGAATTAATTTTTGAACACAATTTAATTTTGAGATTTTAAAATAAAAACATAATTTTCTTGGATTTTAAGCACACCAAAGTGTGTCCGAATCGAAGCTGAGATGCTTGTGAGTTAATCTTAAGGAATACAGGCCTGGTTAGGGACATTGGCAATGACCCTCTAAGTTTGGTGACCCTGTAGATTTTTTAAAAATTTGCCAAAAATCCTTTTGTGAATTGAGTCCTTGTAAATATTTTTAAAATTTTGTTGACATATTTGGGTTATCAAATTTAGCCCTGATTCTTTTAGTTTTATATGATAAAAAATTTTTGTGTCAGATTCCCTTAAAATTCTAAAAAATATGTGTGCAATTACTATAAAAATATATGTATTAACCTTAAGTAGGAACTTTAAAAGGAGTGAGATTGAAAAATTCTTAACACACCTTTTTCATGGAACTTTTCAACCAAAAATTATTTGAATTTTTTTTATCAAGTTGCTTTTGTAAAACATGTTAATCCAGATAAAGTGCACAATAAAATTGTTAAATATTTTTAACAAAAGTCAACTTGGTACTACAAAAAGTTGTTCAAGCATTCGAAGGACTGCAGTCAAACTAGGTCCGGGAGACCTTGATCGTTGATAGGAAACCTGATTAAGAGAATGGTCCACATGATGTTACTTAAGCGAAAAAATAGACAACTTTTTGAAAAGAGCTACCAACAAATCCTGTAGGAAAGCAGCCCGGTTAGCTTAGTGTTTCATGTAGCAGATACTCGAGGAAATGTTGAAGAACAGTTAAGGACCCAAATGCAGTAAAAATATCCCTAAAGTTCTTGCTATATAAAAATATAAATATATAAATATATAAAACGCTGCTTCCACTCATAATGTGTCCGCTTACAATTATCCTAACTTCACATCCTTTTCAAAAATGTTCAAAACTTCATCACTAGAGATTAAAACTATAAAAAATTATATTTTGTAAATTACAATAACATTTTCTATAAATTAATAAAAAAAAAGTTGTGAGTTTAATATTTTCGTTTTTATTAATTTAAATGTATGTTTAGAATTTTTTGATCTCACTCCTTAATCACTTAAGTAATAAAAGTCAATTTTTTAACGTAACTTTAAAATTTGTGAATCCTCCAATTATAAAGTTTTAACGAATTTGGGAAATTTGTATTGAAACTAAAAAATCGAACCTTTATTTTTTTCATACCTAAAAAATGTTAATTTAACATTGTTTCTTAAGAATATTTTTGAAATTTTTCTTTATGTTTTCTTTATAAAATTATCAAATTATTCCACAAAATTTACAATTATTTACAATTTATTGAAAATGATTAATTATAAATACTTCTTTCACCTCATTACACTCCCCATTATCTCCTCTTCACATATTTGCATAAATACGAAATATTATTTAACTCTCTGGTAAGTTTAAGAGTCTTGTCCAAAGTACATTTTTGTTAAAGCCCAGATTACTGTTTGTGGTCTTCTCAAGCGTTTCATTCATTCAATGATGATAGAAATTATGTTCTTCAGTTGTTATTAAGTTTTGTCGATGATTCATTACTAAGATTTTCATTAATTTATTGAACATAATCAACATTATTTGCATACATTCCAATTTACAATACCAATATAAAATAACACATGTACACATTCACATACATAAGTACACACTCACACACATATAAAATGAAAAATTCCAAAAATATGCAAACACAACAATATTGTTTTCATACCCTATTCCTTTATAAGTAAATATCTTGCATCATAGCTGACGCTGAAGCTTCCAAACCAGACAAATTTCATGAAACGTATCAAATGGCATAAACGAGATCTGACCCGATTTCAGAAATAGGTTTTTTGGAAAAAACCGATACCTTCATAAAAATTTACATGAGCTAACATCCTTGATAAGTTAGGAATACAGGTTTTTTCTGGTCAAGAGCATAACCGGTGACCCTTTAAACTTAGCCCGAGTTAATAGATTTTTTACAAATCGTCAAATATTCAATTAGAAATTAAGGCAAAAGCCGTTATGTTAAACTGTATAAACTCTGATTAAACTCACTTGTCCCTTATGTTTTATAGATTTTTATTATACCCTACACCAACATAGAGGGTTGGGTGCAGATGTTGGTTACGGGTAGAAAAAAGTTCTGCCACCGCTTTAAAGTAAACCGTTCTACGTCCAACTGTACGGCTGCCTGTTCACATGGAGCTTGTTCGTAAAGTTTTAAAGATATTTTTATGACATTTTTTAAATACAATTACTTTGGCCCAAGGACGCATATTTCTATTAAAATTGGTTATGCTCTGTCCATTATTTAATATAGACTAATACAAATAACCCACAGGAATTTGGTTTTTTGCCTATAAAATTCTTAAATATAAGACATTTTTAACCAAATTTTGCGAAAATAAGTCTTATAATATTCTAAAATTTTATGGCAAATTATACGAGGATCGTTCTATTATTTATCATAGGTTCCATACCACGACTCTTCCAAATATCACTTTGAAACGAACTTATATTTGGGTTTTGTAATAATATTTGGTTTAAATACTTCTGAATACTAACAGAACACTCCTCTGTTTATGCAATAAACAGTTGTTCATATGGGTCAGAGAGGTTCTGACAATTAACCGCATTAGGAATTTCAATTCCGTTCCTAAAGATCCTATATAAAGAATTTAATATGGATTTACATATCACATGGATGAAGAATTTAGTAGAATCAATGAAATTTTCTAAGAGACACGAAATTTTTTAATAAATTTTTTACTTCTACAAAATAGACCTCCTTCAGTCCTTTAACCATAATTGCATTTTAACCTAAAATTTATATAAATTTCATAACGGAATTGACAATCAAATAATGAATTTTACACAATCATTTTAACAAATAACAACAGGACAAATCTAATAAATAAGTCTTCGTCCTCTGTGTATATTCTGAACTCTTCATTTCCTTCATTTTTACCCAAAAGGCAACAAATCTGAACATGTGATACTATTTTGTATTACATAATACAAATATTGATTTTGGTATGTGTTGCATTATAAGTAAATAAATAAATTTTACATTTTGTATTAGTAGGACTATGCACACACACACTCTCACACATACTCTCGCAAATAAATTTATAAGTTTATGATCTAAAAGCCTTAAGGATTTAATTAAATTTTCGTTAAACAATTAATCATATAAATTGATGAAATACATACATTTATTATCAGATACATAAATATGAAACTATAATTTTGAATAAAGTTCAGTCACATTAAATTTCAAACATTTTGAAATATGAACAACAATGAAAATCATTTTGCCTCAATTTAAGTTAATTTCAAGAATCTATTAAATTCAAATATCTGATTTCTTTATTCGACTTTTTAATACTTTTTAATGCAGATTAAAATAAAATTTTATGATTTTTAAATTAAGAGTGAGATCGAAATGTTATTAACATACATATATGTTCATAAAAGCGAAAACGTTAAATATTTAGTTTAAATTATTTCATTTGAATAAAATTATTAATGAAATTTACAAAAAATATTTTTATAGTTTTAATCGCTAGTTATGTAATTTTAAACCTTTTACCTTGTTATAGAGTTTTCTGTCACTATGCGCGTACAGGTAGTCCATCTTTGTATAAAATCTACCATACTTTTGGACATTTTTAGGTGCTCTAAATTTTATTCTAATAAGAGCTCAATATTTCCACTTTCCTGAGCGTCAAGCAGTTTGAAGGACACATTCTGAAGTCTTATGAATGGAAGCAGCCTTTTTGTAAATCTTTCTTTAGGCTCTTTAGTCGCAACTTAATATTGCTTACTTAGAACATTTTTGGGAAATTTTGTTTATTTCGGCCCCAAAACTTTTTTTCAAATTTAGAAAAGAATGAGAAAAAAATTTTTTGAAAATAAATATAATCTGAGATCGATGTTCGAAATTATACGAGGGTCGGTCCATCAATTCATCTGGCTCGTGTCGGAGCCAAAAAATTCTTTTTCAACGCAGAAATTTCATACTGAATCATAAATCGGTAAAGTTAGTTATACATTCCTCATGACTATTTAACCAACAGTTTGCTACAGGGTATTACAAAGTCGGGATTGACCGACTGTAACATTTCTACTTGTAAAATCTGCATTTGGCGTCCGACACTTGAATGCTTTTTGTAGGACCAAGTTGAATTTTGATCAAAATCTATGTATTTATAAAAATGAATCTGTGTTTGTTTGGGACTTATTGACAGCTAAACTACTGGACCTATTTGTTAAAATTTTCGCAGAATGGGCCAGGGGAAGAGGTTCCCCAAAAAAAGAAAATATTGATCGTCGAATATCTAAAAAAATATGACAAAGAGAATTTCAAATTCAAATTTGGTCCCAACCACTTTTTCAAGGAACTGTTTTACAAGACCTAATGTGGAACGGATAGAATCAGGGGAAAAGGTGACCCCCATTCATAGCAAATTTTGATTATCACATATCTGAAGAACTATAACTTCGAGAATTTTCAAATTTAGCCCCAACCACTTTATTAAGGAAATGTTTTACTAGACAAAATAAAGAACTGATAGGATCATGGGTAGAGGTGTCCCCTATACAAAGAAAATGTTGATTATCGAATACTAAAGAACTATAACAGCAGCAGTTCTCAAATTCGACTCCAATCACTTTCTCAAGAATGTGTTTTGCAGATCGAAATATAGGACATGTAGGACATGTAGGAAAGGTACTCCCATACAAAGGAAATAATGATTATCGAATATCTAAATAACTATTACATGGAAAGTTCTAAAACTTGGCTCCAACCAGTTTCATTGAAAAAAATGTAGCATGGTAAGGATCAAGGGAAGAGGTAACTCCAATGCAAAGCAAATATTAAATAATTTGTTTAATATATGTTTTCATTTGTGAAATTTCTTTCGAGATCTAGGACTGAGAAGAATGTTTGTGCAGCAAAGCGCAACGGGTAAAAGGTAGTGTTGCACAAAAGTTATTTGTTCAAAATAAAAATCATACTTTAGTTAAAATTTTTAAAGGAAAACGTGTGTTAAATTTTATTCAATCTCACTCCTTAATTAACTTTGTGAAAGTTTACGTCTTGTAAAAATCAAGGTGTAAAATTTATTCGTAATAAATTTTGAAAATAAACATAAAATCACTCATATATTCGATCAAAATCTTGACAATTATTTTGATAAATATGCCCTTTTCCTAATAAAATTTTCAGTTTACTTTATTATCGTCATTAAATGATTATCATTATTAATTATATAAAATTTTCTTCACAATCACAAACACTCACACAGACACATTTATCTTAATAATAATTTAAGATTTGGAATATTTTAATTTGACTTTTTAGATTTTTACTCTTAATACGATTTTAATCGTTTTTTTGATGTTGTAGGCCATTAAAGAGCAACAACAACAACAGCAATACATATAATTAAAGCTATTAAATTTAATGAATGAGAATAAATATTTCCTAGAAGCTTTCCCACACACACACATGAGATTTTATGAGCTTTTTGTTTGATGTAATTAACCTTTTCATGAAAGAAAAAAGCTGTAAATCAAATTTTAAATCCTTAAGATTTTATGAGAGGAAATTTTTGGAAGAAGTAGATAAAAGTTAAAATTAAATTTCGAAACCGTTTGTTAGAGTTTTTGAATTAAAAACGAAAACTTTAAACATTAAAAATGATTTGCAAAATGATTGCAGAGCATTAAAAGAATTCAATATTAAAATCGGTTTCATTGAAATCTTCCCAAATGATTCTAAATTCGTAAAAAATGCATGGAAATCTAGAAAGATATTCAGCTCTATTAAAGGTACTGTATCTTGAAGGTTTCGTTAAATTGTTGGACCTAAAGAGAAAAATTTTTTGGTTTGTAAAAATTATAACAAAACCCGCCACAAATCATTTCGCAATTTATGGATAGTCATCTGGTGCGAAGGACCAAAAATGAACTAAGTTGTAACGTATGGTTTGAATGATCGAACGAAAACCGGACAGAATGGCATCTGGATCTAAGACGCATAAAAAAGGAAGAAAAAAACTTGAAGCAAAATAACGTTGAACATAGTTGATTTGAGATTGAATAATTTTGTTTCATTTAGATTAAATTAAACGTTTTTGCGTTTGTGGTGGAATAATATTTTGGATATTGGAACCTTTCGATTTTAATATATAGTGTATATGTATTTATTGGGAAACAATGTTAAATAACCATTTATTATCTATAAAAATAGAAAAGTTTTTTGTATCTTAATTAATTTAATATTGATTTTTTTCTGTGTGTAGACAAATCTAAAAAGCCCTTAATTGGCATATCAAACGTGAGAATATTTCCAACAAATGGATATAGCTAAATGGACTCAGATTTGGAATATATATACATTATAGGGTCTGAGATGACTCCTTCTTCCTTTTCACTACCTTTGGTGGTGGAGGGCATAAAAATGGAAGGAAGATTTAATTTGTAAACAAATTAAAATTTCAAAGAAAAACTCAAATGTAAAATAAATAAAATTAAACAAAACTGGAATTTAAAGCAAAAATTCTAATTTTGTAAAAAAATTCAGATTAAGAAAAATCATGAAAATAATAATTAAAAAAAATTCTAATAAATAAAAAATATCTGATTTGAAAAAAATAATTTTTGGACAAAAATGCACATAAAAACCCTAAAATCCTCCTTTTGAAGTTAAACAGGCATTAACAAACTAAAAAATAATTCCACTTCTCTTATGACTCCGATAGTTTTAATTCCTGTGTTAACAAATGTTAAACCCCTCCCAACATTCTCCCGCTGAATATTTAATTTGTTTCTCTCATAAACGCATAAGAGATACATTTAATGACCTGACTAAAGTTTAACTTTATTTTGATCTCCAACATAAAACTTGAAAATAATTTTATTACAAACAATTAAATTTTCTTAAGGGTCCAGACAAAAGAATATAAATTATAAGAATTCCATTCAAATTATCCCCTTTTTGCGTTTAACATGTGTAAAATAATCAGAATATTATAATGTGACCTTTATTTGCGGTTGTAAAGTGTTTAATTTACGTACATAAGTGAACTAAGATATTTTCAAGATGAAAATGTAAAAGCTCATTAACGAATTTACGCTGAAATTTTTGGCCAACAAAACCCAACTTATTAATGGAAATATTTCAATTAAACGCACACACACATGCATACACATATTGTTATATACCTCTATAAGTCGCATACATTGAAAGGATACATGTACGCATACAGGGATAGAATTCATATGTGTATATGTATTCATAATGATGCTGTCGATAAAGTCAACACATGCTTGGAATGTTTTGACAGTGTTGAAAATTGTTGAAATTAAACTATCAAAACTTTCAAACCAAAATGACAATCATTAAGTAACGTGTTTAAAGAGATGAGTAGATATTTGTGTTCATAGACCCAATGGGAAATTAAGTAATAGAGGGTTTTCGGGAATTATTTTTACTTTCATAAAAGTCGATTCAAACTTGATTCAAGGTTTATTGATAAAAACAAAAGTACATTAAAAAACAGTTAACACAAAGTCTATAATGATATTCATGCAACCGAAATCGATGTAGTTAACAGTTATCCGAAATCGTTGCGTCAAATAAATCGCAGTGATAACCCTATAATTTCTTAGGTTGTCATAGACCCTGAAAAAGCAAAGAAATTCCCTTTGGATACTGTGATCTGACCACTTCATCGTCACCAGATGTATTGTAGGGAGACAGTAAGCGCACGACAAAAGTATAATAAAGTGATAAGATGCATTATATACTACGAACAGGTGGACACCTGTATGTATCAGTGAAGGGACTATGGAACAGAGTGAAGGATCTTTAAAACTCCGAGTTTTTTTTGTTATATAGTCAGTCGATACTTTAATAGTAAAAAGTCCACCAAATCCGTTGTGGTAAACGTTAACTCACAGCCTCTTTGGAAAATAGTCAGTCGAAGACTCTGTAGAATTTTAGTCTAATCTTGTTAGTCGGAAACAGTCAACTACGAAAAAATCGCTGCTGTAAATTGTTAACTTAATTTAATGTCAAGAAACAATGAACCGAATCCAACAAAACAAAATTCAAAGCTCTCGACCAATGTTGCTGAGAATAATAGAATAAACACTCGGTTACCGTATGAATATCAGAGGAATCTGGCAATATTGGTCACTTACACAGTAATCGTAACAATCTAAGTACGGCAATTTACTCCTGGTAGAATAAACTTATAATATTTCTTAAAAAACTAAAATAAACTGAATGAGAATTATTATTTAAATGTTTGCTAATGTAAAACGCTTCCAAATGACCACTAAAATATATAAATGTGATTGTGAAGTTAAGTTCTACAAGTAAGAATGTCATATTCGGCTATGACGAATCTGTAATACCCTCCACAATGATCAATTTTAGGAACATCATAATAACTCGGTTTGTGAGATGGTACCAATCTCACGTGCTCTATACCGATATTCTGTCTATAATATTATGCTATAGTTGCTTCATCAATACATAAATTTGTTGTTGTGAAGTTAAGTATTAAAGCCAGACACACGAGATATTCAAGAAACTATATTTACTGTGAAATAATGTTAAATAACCATTTCCTGTCTATAAAGCAAAATCATAACTGAACAAAGTTAAATTATTTATATTTTAATTAATTTTACATTGATTTCTATTTGTGTGTAAGCGACATTCAAAACTTTGGTCTTACATTCTCCAGTGCCCTTTCCAAATATTTATAATCATTAATGTTCGTATAAGGTTTCACCTGCAAAATTTCAAGAAATATGCTTTAATTTTCGTTTAAAGTACCGTTTGTAATGGGGATAACACTCCTTCGTACTCCATTCGCAAATTTTGTAGTCTACAATAATGTAATTTCAAAACATTTCACAAGTTTCAAATTTTGTGAAATTTTCTTTATGAGTTCTTAGAGATATGCAATATTAAGTGTTTCGTTTTGTGAAGGAAACCCCTCCCCTGTAGCCTCTATAAACCCTCGATAAAAATTTTATAATGCGTAACATTTTCCAATCTTAAATTCCATAAATATTAAATAATCGGTTTAGTCTAAATCGTTTTAAATTGTTCAGTTTTAGGAGAATGTGTCAGACATCGGTCTATAGCATAGTTTCGTCTTAACGGATTACGCCGGATTTAGATAGGAAATATATACATACTCAGGCTAAATTTCATTGTACGCTAACTAAATTCGCTTAGAGTTTGATTTGATGTTAGAATATATACATGTATACAGAATGACATACTTAATAAACCTTCATCAACTTTCTTGGTCATTGAAAGTATAAAATGGAAATAAAATAGAAATTCGATATAAAATACAGGTAATTAAAAGAATGAAATTATTATTTCGATTGCAGAGATTCAAAAGAAAAACATTTTTTTCCGAAAAAATCAAATAATTAGTATATTATACTTTCACCAATTTCTCCTATTTTTAGATCGGAAAATTTAACTAAATTGTGAAATGTGAATATATTCTCCAATTCTCCGTTTTCTCTAATCGTTCTGAGAGAAAAATTGATGTGGCTCGTGAAAGTGTTTTAAAATAACCGTCATTTTTGGCTCATCGTTATATTTAAAATTTCAACACTTCACAACCGCCAGAATTTGCATCAGAAAAAAGCTTGAGATCATCTATACAAATTTCCTATTGGGGTTTTCAAAATCACTATTACTAAGTTTAAAGCCAATAAAAATAATTAGATTGAAACTTAACGTCTAAATGCTTTTTTAAATATTTAATCGTTTGTTTTAAACGATTTTCACTTAAATATTATTTTTCCAAAAGGGTTAAAATGTTAATTATTCTTTGCTTTTTGTTAATCACATTTCTGCTGTTTTATTCTTTTCTTGTTGTTTTTGCTGTTGTTGCCACTATTATAGAAATTTAAAAACATTTTAACCGTTAGATAGATTTATAATATAATTTTAAAAGGTTTTTTAATGTTAAACATTATTTTTTCCCCCCAAAAACACGCTGTGGTTGACAAAATTTACGTTTATTATTCCTCTCTTTAGAGAGTAAGAAATATATAACAATATCCTTTTAACAAGTATCTGTGTATGTGGGTATGATTTTTCGTCCTATTTTAGTTAACAATGCAATTTACCACATGTGGTGGTTTCAAAACTACTTGTTATTTTATTTATTTTACTAACACTTTCATAATGTTTATTTCAGCAATAGCAGCTTCTTTGTATTTGTATGTCCTTTAACTTGATTATGTATCCTTTTTCTGCTATTGTTGTAAGGATATGAAAAATAGAAACCTTTAAATAAAAACTAAAAATTGTTTTGGAAAAAGTTAATGCGTTTGCACTTTTGTTTCTTTATTGTCCTCATAAACATGCAAGAGGCAGGAACGTAATATTATTAGGTTGAGGAGTGGGGAATAAATAAAGGCGTTTAAGTAGAAGGTATTTTATGATAATTGCCAGTATTTAAGGTGATTTTTGGGAAATATTATCTCATTGAAAAATAAAAGTTTTCGGCATAAAATGGATGAAATAAGGTAAGAAGTGGAAGATAATGGATGGAAAAATGTGGAGAATGAAAAAAATTGATAAGTTATCCAATAGAATGAATTGTTAGATTCTGGAATGGTTTAGATTCTAAGTTATCAAAGAATTCTTCAATATTTTTAAAGAAGAATTGAGTATAATTCTGTTTTCGATAGAATACGCTATAATTCCTCATTATAATAGTGATTGAAGAATTATGAAGTTTATAAAATACTTTATTTGTGCCTGATAATCTTCTTCCATTATAATAGGGCTGCTCAATGTTAGTCTCTAGATCAGAGCAGACGAAAAGATAATTGAAAGGTAGAAACACTCATATTATCTTTAAAATTCAATCTGTGCTTAACAGCATTAAAAACAGGGATATTGAATCCAATATGGTTAGGAAACTTCGAAGTTGAAAGATGTAATATTTAATGATGAAAGATGAACTAACTACGAGTATCCATGACAATAAGGTACTTTTATGTACTTTATGGAATCAGAAGCATATTTTGTTATATGAGCTATTGAAATCGATCTGACAGTTTTAATTTATTTTAAGGAAATCATTAACATGACATCACATGTTGCAAGACTATTTCGAAAATTATTACGAAAAAACTTGATGCCAAATTAACTCCAAATACCTGCAACGAACGAAGGATGTTATATTATATGAGCTATTAAAATCAAGTCAGACCTGTACGAAATATAATTTTTATATGGAATAAAAATGATAATGAAAAAATGGCCAGATTATTCGACCAAATATAAGTTCATGATTTTCCATCATAACTTTCGACCATTTATTTCTAGAATGGTTAATAGCTATATAGAGAACGAAGAATTTTGTCTCATCCGCTTTATGGTACAAATATTGCCCCTTTTATCTATAAAGAACAGAATAATCGAACAAAATTCCGCGTTTGAATTTTGAGGGAGTTTGACGAATTTTTTAAAATCATTTGAACCCAATGGAATTTATTTGTTATTCCTAAATATAGCAATTATCTGGCAATATTTGATTGATTTCAGATAATTTGAGTTGGCCAACAATAGACAGGGGTATGGACAGACAACAACTAAGTATTATGGTATATTTAATATTTCAATACAATGCGTTTACCAAAGTACAAATTCGAATCCTCGTTGGTTAGGAGTGGAGACTATCTAAACTCTTACTGAAATTTGGTGCACGATACCTGGTTGAAAATATAATAACACAGTCAGCTTAAAGAAGACTCTCTCCATATGCATGAAAATTTAAGGAGGTTGTCCCAGATATCGATCTTTAATTTAATTTTTTAAATGGATAATTTCTCAGGACAATGAAATATATGAGAGTACATCGACTTCGCAAAATTTCATAACACTCTTGTCAATTGTTGTGGATGTGAGCATGTCAAAAATATAGAGACATACATAGCTAAAGCGATTCAGATTTTGATGCAAGATTATGGGATCTTAGATGATTCCTTCTTAGCGTTATAAACGTAATTCCAGAGTAACCACTTGTGATAGCGAAGGCTATAAAACTTAGACTTATAAAAATTTTAGTCTTCTCCTCTTATAGACTCGATTTTGAAATGTATATTATTGATAATTAATCTTTTAAGATATATATTTACATAGCAGTGTTGAGATTATGGTTTTACGGAGGTTAAAACATTCTTCTGTGGTAAATGTCAACAGCCAATCAAAAGTTCGAATTTTATTTTCAAAAATCCTTTCAGTCTCACTATTCAACAATAGCAAATGGAATCTTTAGATTTTATGATCATAAGACTTTTTTATGCTTTCGCGCTTAAACAAATCCTAAATAGAAAACTTTTTTATTGCTCTCTTATGGAGTTATAGCTTCCGCAAAGTTCTTTCCAGAAGTTTGTTATTTTACTTTTTTTCGGTTTCTTTTAATTGCTTTTTGATTCCAGATTGGCAGATGATCGGTAATTCAGTTTAGTATCTATACTTGCACATTTTAGACAAGGACTCACACACTCTATGTGTGATTTAGTGGTAAGAAACTTTACCAATTATTCATTACTTTTGCTTCCAAGAGGGCACATTGACAGCATTAATTAAAGAAGCCAAGGGGATTTTTCTTTGTTTAAACTTCGATAGATTTTCCCCACAGTCTGACTATTTAAAGAAACAGATTTTTGTTTCTTTTTTCCGAATACTTTTAATATTTTTACCAATGGACCACAAAGGCCCATTTAATAAACATTAAGTTTTTAATATATTTTACACTACATCTACATGTATGTATATTTCCTATCATTATCTTTAACTCAGTTATTTATATATATACGACCCTTGGGCGCTGTAATAATTAATTTCAACTTGGTCTTCTCTTTTTCACTTTTTTTAATAAATCCATAGACATGTAAGAATTTAAGATCCTTTTAAATAACGCCATATGAAAATGTAAAGAACGAAGAAAGTGGCCTTCAACATATTAATATATAATATATACACATATAGAAGAAGGACATTTCAAAAGTTTTTATAAAAATTAACAAAAGGATATAAAGATTTTATTTCAAATTTGATTCTATACATCCTTTTAGTCCTGCGCTCATAAATATTTATTCACCATAGAAATTGAGTTTGTGGAAAACTGCATAACGATACATACATGCTCACGCACATGCATAATATCACTTACACATAACCAATATAATGCAAAAGCAAAATAAACAAAACTAAGTAGAAAAAGGACGATTTTGCCATTGGCGTTGTTACGATTTAATATCATTTCATTCATATACTACTCGTGTATTATTAACTCATTCATGTTGTATTTATGTTTTTATATTCGTATGTAAGGATATGTGTAATTTAACTACAACTATAACAACTGCAACAGCAGCAGCAGTTCAGTGTAATGCACAGATTTTTTCTCTCACCAGCCTTTTGCCAGGACAAAAAGCTATGAGTTTTATATTAAATTGTAGTGGGAAAACGACACACACACACATAAACACAATGGGTGCAAAAATAAAATAATAATAAAATAATGTGCAACGTCGTGAAATGTCAACGACGGATATAAAATGAATTTTCACGGATTTACGGATAATAAAATAAAAATACTCTTCCTGTTTTCTCTTTAACTTTACACAAACTCACAAAAATACAACAATTACATAATTTTATTTAATACTTTTGTCCAGCAGTATAACGGGACTTTGAGATTCCTACTCAGAAACCAGTAAATGATTTAAAAACATAACAATTAATAAAATGCCGGAGAAAAAAACTGTTGGGTTTATCTAGAACGAAGGACCACTAACTATGATTGCTTGGTCTTTGGCCTGTCTAACTGTACTGTTGTCATTATACATAAGTTTGTATTAGAGTTGTTGGTGTATCTGTAGTAGATGTCGCCGTTTTTATTATAAATAATATTTGTGTTTAACTATAATGAGCTGACTATTGTCGTTTATTGTTTTATTATGGTGGATCCTGCAATTTATGTTTATGTGTGTTAGGAGTTTGTATGTGTGAGAGTTTTTTTTTAATGAAGTTTTATTTCATATGAACTAAAGACAATTGTTATATTTTATTATGAGAAAAATATCAGCGGAATTTTAAAAAAGATTCTTTGAAAAAATATAATGTAGTACTGAACTAGAACTGAACTCGAACTAGAACTGAACCAGAATCTCAGCAAAATCCAAAAAACGATAAAAATTTTAATATAAACTTAAAGGCCTCTGTAGTACTGAAATAGAACTGAATGAACCTGGAACTTAACCAGAACTCAACTTAACTAGAACTTAACTACAACTGAATTAGAACCAAGCTAAAACTAAACTAGAACTAAAATAGAACTGAACTAGAATTGAACAAGAACCGAATTAGAACTGAACCAGAACTGAACTAGAACTGAACTAGAACTGAACTAGAACTGAACTAGAACTGAACTAGAATTGAACCAGAACTGAAATAGAACTGAACTAGAAGTGAACAAGAACCAAACTAGAACTTAACTACAACTAAACTAGAACTGAACTTGAACGCAACTGAACTGAAGCTAAACTTGAACCGAACTAGAAATGTTTATTTAAATGGATTTTAAAACTGAATTTGATATTTTTTTCTGTTCATTTATTTCTCAGATCTTTTGTCATTTTTTTATTGAGTGTATTTTAGATTCCTTATGTCGTTTTTTAAAAAATCTAACCTCAATATTGATTATTGTGTTTTTTTATAATTTAAATAAACAAATATAAACTTTGACTTTTAAGCTGCATTTTATACTTTAAATTCTAGATATTATTTTTTCATTTAGCATATCAATAAAAAGAAAATACACAAAATCAGAATCTTTTTGAAAAAAAATAAACTTTATTCACATACACATTTATATGTTATGAAAACCAATTAAAATAAATACGCATAAAATAAAATAAAAAATAACATTCATACATCACAGTAGCAAAAACAATTTCTTATTTATTAAAAGTTTTTATCAAATTACAAAAGAACAACAAAAACAGAAGTTTTTTTGTTAATAAATCCCATAAATACGAAATACTGTTTTGTATTTGTTATAGTTGATTTTATTGTTATTATTGCTGTTGTTGTTACCCTGACTTAACAAGCAACAAAAATTTCCAACATCATCAGCAGCAATAACAACAAAAAAAGCCAATCAAAGGGCAATCAATTATTATTGCACAATCCAACCAAAAATACAACAAAATTCAGAATATAAAAAAAAGAGAGAAAATAATATTGAAAAGTTTTAACCCTCAATAACCAAAACCCCAATTCTACTCCAATTCTTTGCAAAGCAACAAGAACAACAAAACACATACACATGACTAAATCTTTAAATTGTTTTCATACAAACAAACAAACGTAAAATTAAAACAATAAAATACATTTATAAAATCTCTCTTTTGGAACACATACGCATACACCAGATGCTTACATACAACGCATTCGAATAAAGTAAAATAGAAAATAAATTTTACTGATATTTATTTTATGCCACCTAAACAATTATATAATAATTCTACTAATACATGCATAATCACATTCACATACACATATACATATTAGTATTATATAAACTAAGGATTTCAATAAATACCATAATAAATTTAAATACACACACATACACTCACCTACTCTTAAACTCAATACACACAAAAGTTCTTTGTATAGAGAAATTATAGATTCAAACAAAAGTCTTCAACTTGAACTCAGAAAATAACTTTTAATTGCTTTAAGAAAATCTCCAATGTAGAAGTATTAGTTTAAGTGATTAGTGGAAGTAAATGCAATTGTTATTGTTGTTGTAAAAGTAGTTTTAGGTTTCAATTCATATGTATGTGTATATCAAGCTACATGTATTTGTAGTTGTACTAAACTATTTATATTTGTTTAAGTAATAATATTTAATGTGTATAAGAAATGAGATTGAAAACTTCTTAACACACATTTTTCATTAAAACTTTAAACTCAAGTATTTTTTGATTTTCCTTTTGATCAAGTTTCCTTTGTAAATCATGTCAGTTGTTGTGTTAAATTTCAAATAAATAAATAAATTGTTAATCGGATTGAAATGAGTGACCAGAAAAGTGTGCATTCTAAAAACCCAACTTGTTCCTACAAAATGTTATCCAAGCAGTCATACCGGAGGATTTTGTACGTTGATAGAAAACCTGGTTAGAAGATTTGATCCACAAATTACAAAGCTTTTTTAAAAGAGCTCTCAACACTCACGGTACGAAAGCCACCCGGTTAGCTTAGTGCTCGGACTGTTTGGTACAAAAAGTTAAAGTTAATGAAGGTTTAAAAACAAACCACGCACAAAAAGTTCCTGACGGGAACTCTACTAAAAATTAAAATTCGAAAATAGGGCATGAAAATTGACGTCAACTTAAAAAAAATATTCTTGCTGCATATTGGATGAGGAAACTTATGTTCCTTCAGATTTAATGTTGCTGATTCTCAATCATGTTTACAAAAAGGCTTCTTTCATTCATTAAACTTCATAATGTGACCTCTTTGGTTTTGGCATGACCTGGCATCCCGTAATTTTAATTAACAAGCCCTTCAGTGATACAATAAAAAATGTACCAAGAGATTAAAACCCTCCAAACCGCCGGATCGAAGGTCAGCGGAGAGATATTGGCCGTTTGTTAAAAGAGAATTGAAGAGCACAAAAACGGCGTCCAGTAAGGCGGTATATTCTTTGAAATGTACATGAACTTCCTGTTCGAGCAAAGTTTTATCACTAGAGGTTAAAGCTATAAATATATATATTTTTGTCTATTGTTAAAATAGTTTTAATCAAATAAGAATATATAAAATGTTTAGCGATATTGTTTCTATTATCATATATGTGTGTTAAGAATTTTTGATCTCACTCCTTATGTGGGGAAGTGAGTATTGTAGATCTTACTTTTTGTTGACTTAAAGAGATAAATGTACATAAAGTAAGCACTTTTCATACAGATAAATTCATTAGAAAGTAATGATATCAAAACTTTAAAACTTTTTATACCAACAAATATCAGATTAGTGGGGCATTTTATATTTGAGATAACTAAACTACATTTTTGTGGTTAATGAAATATTTTTAAGAATGAGAATGATTTAATTTTTTTGAATCTTAAAAATCGTTCCAAATAAGGCTAAGTAGCGTATCAGTTATACGAAAAAATCTTCTAGGAATTTTGGAACAGATGAAATTTAGACTCAGACTGAATTTTATCGATTTACAGAATAAGAGTCTTAAATGGAAATTTATCAGTTTATCATTTTCAAAACAACTGGTTTCGATATTTGTCAGATTCATAAAAAATTCTATAAATTTATTATGGGATCTTAGATGATTCCTTTTCAAATTAAATTTGAACATTAATTTTTATAAAAGATTTCAAAGATCTAAATCGTATATTACGATTCGGACCCCAGTTAATTAACCAAGTTTTTTCTAATTAAAATGTGAAGAGATCAAATTTGCATTTTTAGTGAATATTTGGATTTTAAGTGAAAATGGAATTTCTAGGGAAAAATTTAAAGTTTTTTATTAAAATTAAAACTTAAAGTGAATAATTAAATTTTTAGCGAAACTTTGAATTTTTAGTGAAAATTTGAACTTTTAGTGAATATTTAAATTTTTAGTGAAAATGTGATTTTTCCGTAAAAATTTGAATTTTCAGTTAAAGTGTGAATTTTTTACTAAACTTTTGGTGAAAATATTAGTTTTTGGTGAAAATGTAAATTTTTAGTGGCCAACTGACAGACAGACTAAAGGATATGGCAAAATCGTCCAGATTTTTATTTCATTCTTTATGGGGTCTAAGATGATTCCTTTTATAAAAGAATTAATAAAGTTAATATGCCCTCAACGCCACTTTTGATAGTGGAGAGTATGTAGAATAAAATTTCGCTAGTCTCCAATATTCGACAATATTGACGAATCTATTCAAATGAAAGTTAGTGAATCCAGCTTTAATGCTTCATTATACAATATTTATACCAGTTAGAAAGCAAAGTCATCAAATATTTGTTAAACACCTGCTTCTCTGATAAAATATTCAGAACGTTAACAATTTAAAGAATCTTAAAACTTTGCCCTTTAAAGATCTATGAGTTGAGAATTTCCCCTAATATCTGTCTTACATAACCTAAAAACTTTAAATCTTTAAATAGAACTATAATAATTGATCTCTTTTTGTTCCCTTTTTTATGCTAAAAGGAAATAAATTTCCATACGGAAGAGACAAGAAATATAATCATAATTATAATTACACGCACATACTTACAAATTCTTAAGAGAAACAAACTTTTAAGAAACATTATTTCCAAAACGTAAAACCATACAAGAATATTAATATGTTTATGGTCTCTAACAACACTAACGTTATCAAAATCATGCATGAATGGAGCAAAACTGATCAGACTAAAGATTATTTAGATTATATGGGACAATGGGTTTTTTGGTTAAAGTTAAGAAATTTAGGGGTTTTTAAGAGGTTTAAGAGAAGACGATTTAAAGCGGAGACGAAAATGGAAAAAGTTTCAATTGATTTTCTTAGAGCGAAAGGACATTTTATTACTGTTAAGAGTTTACTGTTTTCAGGCGAACAATTTTCTTAAAAATTTTGTTTATTTAGGACATTTGATTATATTGATTTATTATTTATTTATTTGAACATAATTTTCCTTATTTTCAGTAAATATGATTAGTTTAATTGAAATTGATTGTTTTATTTATATTTTATTTCATTTTCTGGGGAAAATAATTTAAATAACATTTAATATTTATATGAAGCAATTAGAAATATATAAATGTGTGTGTATGTGTGAAACTAAGTAAAATTCAGGAAATTTGTTTAATGTTTAAGTACATGCCTTGTTTGCACTGTGGGCTAGGAATCAGAATTATTGATACAGGCAGAGACAAAAGTATGGTTATAGGCAATTAAGTCGATAGGCAACTTATTATATTCTACACCACCGAAGGCGGTTGGGTTATTATGCGTTTGTGCTGGTGTTTGTAACATGCAGAAAAAATGGTGCTATATCCACCTTTAAATATACCGTTCCACTCAGAATCACTTTCTGAGTTGATTTAACTAAGTCCGTCCGTCTGTATATCTGTCCGGCTGGCTGTCCATGAAAATGTTTTTAAGAGTCTACAGGTCGCAATTTTTGAAATATCTCGATAGAATTTGGTACATATTATTAATTAGGCCTTAGGACAGGTATCTCCCATACAAGTGTTTTTCCCGGATTGCGGTTGTAAGATGATAAAAGTCCTAAATGTAAAGCGATTTAAACGAAATTTGGTAAGTCTAATAGTATTCTTAAATGATGTGGCCAAATTTGTGAAGTTCAGTCAATTGTTGCTCATCGGTTGCACACAAATCCCCTTCAAAATATCATTCTTAAAGAGGAAATCTCATATAAACGTTGGTATAAGTCTAAGCGTCACAATAATGTTCTTAAGAATTAATCAGGAAGTCAAATTATATGAAGGTCGTTCATAAGTTTTTCGTAGCAATCATTTTTAATTAACAATATGGTGTAGGGTATTTAATAGTAGGGCTTGACCGACTATACATTCTTACTTATTCTGATTGTCGCAGTACCGTAATTTTTTTTAAAATAATCCATTATCACCTCTTTTAAGTATACCGACTCAGAGTCACTTCCTCAGTCAATTTAACCAAGTCCATGAGTCCGGCTGGCTGTCCAAGTAAAGCTTGTTCGCAAAGTACAGGTCACAGTTATGATATCATAATGATATACTAATGAAATTTGGCACTTAATATTATTTCAGAACAAGGATAAATATTAAAATTGGCTATGATTTTTCCATTATTTTATAATAATTTCTAATTGTCCTGACTCATAATCATGTTATTGGTACGATTTGAGATTAAACGATGTTCATTTGCGAAGATATTATTTCGGCTATGGACGTGTTATATTTTGTACAGATTTTCGGCAGTTGATAAATCTTAAATCTCTTTTGTTCCAACAAAAATGAATAAGACACAATTTAAAAAGAATTTCTGAAAAATGATCTTCTTCAAATAATGCCCAAATCGATAGCATAATGGCTTCAACAGAGAGAGCAGATTTGGTAGGAAATTGCTTTCGATCTTCTTAAGAAATAACTGGAATGAAATAATTTGAAATTTAGGGCCTTGTGGTGTATGTGAAGATATATAAGTATTTAACTAGCACAGACAACAACTACATTTTTTAACGGAGCTGTTTTTACAATGTAACAGCGATCCTAAATATGTGTAGTATATTTTAAAAATTATCATGTTACATTCATTCATAACATGGTTAAGAGCTCTCGAGAAATTTCTTGTGGCAAATGTGGGAAAATAGGGTGTGGAACACGTGCCTGAACACATTGAAATGGTGCTCCAATGGGTTGTAAATGGCTCTATAGAAGTATTGTGACAGATCTTGTTTCCAAATAATTTTAATTATTTTTTGAATTACATTATTTTTTGAAAATTTTCTGAAACTGATAATATTGGAACTGGTCAATATGGAAAAATGGTTCATTATATAAGTATAATGCCAAATATAATCAAAACATCTTGAAATGTACTTTAATTACAGCCAGCCAGACAGATGAGAATTTCAAATAATCATGAAGTAATTCTGAATCGAACGTTATAAAAATTCGATTCTGACCCACTGTAACATGCAATCATCAACAATCATCCCCACATGTATATGTTCCTTCGAAACTCAAAGTAAATAAATTAAAATGAAATTAATACAATTAAAATCTAAAAATATAAAAATAATAAAATATTAAATTTTATTTCATTTGTTATTTAAATAAAATAAATAAAAGTTATTAATAAAAAAGCAAAAGGTCATAATAAAAGTTTACTCTTCTTCTCTCTTCACCTGTAAAAATAGTTAATTTTCCTTCAACACATATTTCCATGATTAAGTTAATAAAAAAAATCCATTTAAATTATTTTATTTATTATAACTTTTTTTGAATTTATTTTTTATTATAAATAATGTTTTTACATTAAAATAATTGTTTTAAAACTTAACCAATGATTACTCCAATTCCGGGTATTCCCTTCTAGAGTATTAGAGTGGATTTTTATACCCTCCATCACCACAGGTGGTGAAGAGGGTATATTAACTTTGTCATTCCATGTGTAATGGAATAATATCTGACCCGATTGTGTATCAAAAGCATTATTTGCATCAAATCAAAATTTGAGTCGATTTTGATTTGTCTATCCGCAATAATTGACAGATCTCAATGAAATTTGTCTCGGTTATTTGTTATAGTCCTGAAATGTATATTATATTACAAGATTAAATTACAAGATATAGACCGATATCTGAGCCATCCTCCAAAGTCAAGCAAAAATTTTCCTTAAAATTCTTAATTATTAAGCGACAAAAAGAAAAAAATTTGCCATAAATGTACTTCATTACAATTCCAAAAAAAGTATCAAAATCGGTTCAGAAGAAAAGAAAGTTATAGCCAAAAATATAACTAATTTCATGACTCATTAAGTGTTCCTGTGTTGTATTTGAGAAAAAACTTTTATATATTGTAAACGTCTATGAGTGTATGTGTTAGTGTGTATGTACGAAACATAACGTATTTACATCATTTGTGGTGGAGAGTATTGAAGATTCGCCATAGCCGAATATAGTATTTTTACTTGTTATATTTTATTTAATTTTTGTTTTTGTTTTTTTGTGAGCATTTTAAAAAGTCCCAGTGCATTTATGACTGTAATCAAAACAACAAACTTTTATTTTAATGGCCTTAAATGTTCAAATGATGAAATAAAATTGTATGATTTTTTTCTCAAATATATAAAATATCAAAATAAATTTGATTGTATTGGTCTTGTAATCATTTGCCGCTTACACACGCACACTCTCCCGCAGTAGAAAAAGTCATCAATTTTTGATTAATGACTTTTTAAATTTTTAGCCGTTAAAAAAAAACGTTCTCTTCCCAAAACACAAAAAAAAGGAAACTCAATACAAGTTTGGCTTTGACTTTGGCATGGTCACAGGATTAACTTTGCAGGGTGTGAGATTGATTTGTAAAGTTTGAATGAAAAAAGGCGAAACGAACAAAATATTTTTATTTATGACAATCATTTATCACAACAGGCACAACGGCTAAACGTTTAGCCATTATCCTTTTTTTGTTTGTCTATAACAAGTATTGGTTTGTACGTTGGTAGGTGTATCTGGCACACATATACACATTAAATATACACTCGAGAAAAAAATGTTAAAAGTTAATTTGATTATTTTTCGATACCAATGTCCTCAAATTTTTGAATATTCTTAAGTTTTTGAACACTTCACAATCACACCCTGTAAATGGGTATATTAACTGTGATGTTACATACGTAACTCTATGAAAAATGTTATTTTTAAATATTTTCAAATTGAATCAAAATCGAAGGCAATTTACCCATATTTGGGCAGTTTTTTTGTTGTCCTCAGGAGTTTGCTGTTTAAAACGAGTAGTTTTTTAATGAAGGATATGGACCTATATCTACTATAAATATTGTCATCATGTAGAAAAACACTTATTTAATTAATGATAACTGATAGATTTACGTGAACATTAACATAATGTTATAGGAGGAGTTTGGATCCCATAAAGGCTCTATGGGTGGAGATATAGGTTTGCAATGTGGGTTACATAGAACAATATTTTTTTTTAAACCGCGTGCCAAATGTCTATTTTCTATTCAATATTCAAATATTTGTTTAGTTCTGAATGAATCCTTTAAAAACATAATTACACATGTTATTTGTATTTTATAGTTTTCGAGTTCTTTTGCATTTGAATTTTCAACCTTAATTTTTTTATTTAACATTTCTTATATAATTTTTATATTTTTTCATATTCACATGTATGAAGACAATAATCCAGGTTCTCTCGAATTTAGCTTTTTTATAAAAAAAAAATAAATTTAACTTATATGTTCTAAAATCCCAAAGCCTGAGATTTTACCACAAAAGTTTTCAATAGAATACAATAATATTTCAGGAACATCCAGATGGCAGTGTTTGGTAGTTAATTTCAAAAAATCATTGAGCGTTAAGATAGAGCGTCTTTTAAATTTAAATGTATTTAATGAAATCCTTTAACGGTTTTTTGAATCTAAAAATAATCAGTTTCCAGAGGCATATACACAAATACACTAACGTTAGTTTTAAAGTCGGTTAAGACACGCGTATCACAAGCATGAAAACTTATAGATCTCATAGTATTTGATTTATAATTTGTGCTTGAATAATACATAAAATTAAAATATTTTCATGGATCTCCATAATATGAGAGTTTTAGGACAATCGAAATTAGGGTTTATATACGAACTGTAAGAAATTATGGACCAATCTTCGTAAAATTTCCTGCAGCAATTTCTGTAATATATAAAATATCACTTTGCAAAATATTTTGAGATTCATTAGAAAGGTAATACGAAAGCGATATTGAAATTTCGAATTCAAATTTTAAATATTATAAAGTTAATTTGTGCTAAATATAATTCATGCCGGGAACAAATTTATATAAGACCCCACATCATAATATGGAGCGATCCTTGTTAAATTAGATTTTCTTTATTTGTACTTTATATAAAATATTGTTATATAAAATAAAATACGTTCATGATACTCATTTATATCAAAGAATTATATCATTTAAACCGATTTTCGGTTGTGGGTTTATATGAGTAAAATTTGGTTTGGTATCTTCTGGTTATATATATCTAAAACATATGAAATGTCAAAATAATACAAATTTTCAGACTTATGCAGTGATTTTCGGCAGTGGGTCTATGTGGGAGCTTCGGGTTTTTGTGTACCGATTTTCTGGAGAGATTTGAAATATTGAAACAAACAATTTTAATATACTTAAATAATGATAATGTACCAAATTCATGGAAACATCTTTAAAAAGGGAGACCTGTACAATGTTCAAAACGTTTACATAGACACACGGACTGACATGTTATAAACTATGCTGATGTCGGGTGTAATGAATGAATATATAATTAAAATTTTAACATGATAAAAATTAACACGTTCATGAGTAAGAGAATAAAAATATGCTCTTTTTTCCTATGACCTTTCTCATGTCATTATAAGAGCTTTCCAGTATAAAATATATTTTGGATGTAGCCACATACAGTTGAATTCGAAAAAAGGGTTTTATCAGTGAATAAATTTTGCCGCATTTTTTGAAAAGTGTAGAAAGTCGATTATTTTCGATATTTCCAATGTAGTGATCATACATTTTTTAGGATCTATATCAAGTTTGCAAATCTAAAATAATTAGTAAAGACATGGATAGAAATTGGGGAAGTCATCACTAAATTGTTGGTGAATTAAAAAAATATCATATAGTGGCCAAAATTTGGAGGATACCCACTACGACTCTGTAAATTTTCCTTCTTTTATTATAAATCAGAATCGTTTTAATATTTTTTTCTTAACTTGCTTTTAAGACCCTGTAAACCCGGCCACATTATATCAAGTAGTCTCAAAGCATAGACTTGTCTTAACCTCTACTAAAACGACCTCTATTAACTTCGAGTGTATTAAAATATTTATATTAAATTAACTCATACCTGGTACGTTTTGTTGACTGAGTCCACGGTTGTTTGATATACTTAAATCAATAGTTAGTATGGGGGGGCTACCATTTTCCTTAAATTTTTGAAGTTTTGTAAATAATGTTATATTTACTTATTATTGCTTATTGGGAATTTTATTTCCCTGGCCCTAATTTCTTATGTAAACTCGAGACCTTTTATCGAACCGATAAACAAACATAGTATCCTTCAGACATATATTCCTTAGTCTTACGTCATATAAACATCACTGATGATTATGATGTTTAAAATTTTCATATGTTTTATTGTTTTGGCAGAAGTTATACGTAAAATTCTTTTTAAATCTTGTTTTGTTGTTTAGTCATTTTTATTTGTTTTCTTTTTTTTTTTCATCCGTCCTCCCCAACCTTTCACTCTCTGTTATAACTGTTATATTGGCCATATTTAATGTTTAAAACCCATTGAGTTTCACTTTCATTTTTGCTGACATTGTTTATGTTGCCAATTTCAACAAATATCGATAATGTTTTAACTGTAACACAAATACTACACACATACATAGTCACCTATAAACATACACATACACACACAACACTACAATTGCACACATCAAAATGATGAAAATCTATGAGTTTTGCTGTCAAAATATGTTTACTTTTTTTGTTTTGTAGAGAAGAGAGCGAGAGAGTTTTTGGTAAAGACGTGTATTTATATATGTTTGATTGGATTTAGTAGTTAACGTGTCCAAGAGTTAATGTTTTTGTGTATTTGTGTATGAATGATTCTGTGTTGGTGTAAGAATGTATATGTTGGCCAGTAAACGTTGGCATATGTCAATCAAAATATAAGACATAATCTACGTTTGACATACGATAGTGAGAGGGAGAAAGTAGAGAGTAAATTTCTTTGAAAAGAAAAATGAACATTTTGATTTTTTCGAGTTATTTTTTTTTGTTAAGTTGTGGATCAATAGCCGTACACCGTAGGATATAACCGACATTTTTTAAAAATAAATTTCAGACTTCTGATGAATCAACTATAATTAATATAAAACAGATCGGTAACGATTTAAATATTTTTATGACGGTTTAAGATATTTTTACGATCTTTTAAATGAGATCTAAAGAGACCTAATATTCTCTCCAGGACCACTGTTCTTTTTTTCACCTCTACACTATTATTTATAGCACAACTACATAAACCTTTATATTCCTCAAAATGAACGAAATGGCCTTCACTGAAAATCACAAAAAAATAATAAAAAATTTTTCCCATTTAAAAAGGAAACCTCCAAGTGGGTCTACATGTCATAAAAAGGAAAAAAGAACGATTTTTATACAATAATAACAATCATTTTAAAATTGTAATCGTATTCTTATATATTTTATATTTATTTTATTTATTCATTCATTTATTTGGTCGTACGTCATTCTTCTGCTCTTTCTTCATTCACCCATTCCACTTTTCATCTTTAGGAAAAGACGTTTTATTGATCTGATATTCATGTCATTTTTTATAGATTTGTGTTTTTTCGTGAATGATGACTTTTGATGTGGTGACCGAGTAAAAGAAGGCCGGGCTGGTGGTAAAATCCCAAATTTACGTTACTTCCTTCTTCTCACTTTGTGTTTAATCAAAATTTATTGCGAATTAAGCGACACTGCAAGAAATATGATTAATGTCTTGAGGTTTTAAAATAATTATAATTAATTCACAAATGAGGTATTAAAGAGATTTTAGCCAGATATATTTTTTATGAATTGAGAATATTAAAGTCCAGCTTCCGGTAACCATTATAGTCTGAATCAAACTCGAGAATAAGTAATGTTAAAGTATAACTGATAGTTAAACAGACATGAATCAAATAATTGTCTAAATTACAGTCTATGTTAACATTGGACTATAGTCTGGACTATAGACTAGATTATATTTGAACTATAAATTTAGGAAAGTATAAGGAAATTAGAAACAACCTCTACAATGCTGATGTGGACTATCTCAAGGATAGAGTTCTTCAATATGAAATAGATAAAGAAGCCAATGAATACCAGGTCACGGCAGTACTTCTAAAAGTATCCGTCCTTAGACCCTTCCTTCAGAACATCAAGGTCTCTTAGATATGCATTTACCTGGAGGTGTCTGCATAATAGTTTATGAATATTATGGTATTTGCTCTACTGTATGTACAGCTGAAAACGGCAAGGATACTTCAAATATTATGCCAAATAATGGTGGATCAAAGGAAAAGACGAAAAGAATAACCAGTAGTGCAGGACCAATTTTTTTTTTTGAGAGAAATTTTGTTTACTCTCTTTGGGAGTATATTAGAAAATATAGTTGATGAGATGTTGAAGTCAGAATGATCCTGGAAGCAGTAGCAAAATTTTTTGTGATATAAGGGATCGCAGGCGTAATACACATACTAAACCCTTAATCAAGTGAGAATTGGGGGTAAGATTACTCACGGAATAGTTAATGAACTATCCACCCCGATGAAAAGATAGCGCGCTATTCCTACGCCTTAAAAAAGACTAGGTTATAGACTGGACTACATACCAGATTTAGGTTTGGATTATAGACCAAAATATAGTCTGGACTATATATGAGATTATATTCTGGATAAAAGACCGGATTACAGTTTGGATTATAGATTACATAACAGTTTCTACTATAGACCAAATCATACTTTGGAGTTTGGGCGGGAATGTAGTCCAGACTTTAACTTAATTTTGGTTTGAACTAAGACTGTAATATAGGCTAAACAATGGACCAGATTATACAATTTAAAATGATATTAGCTTTAGTCTCTACTTTAGGCTAGACGATAGTCTAATCTATATACTAATTTATAGTCTTAACTATAATTTAGATTATAGTCTGAACAATATATAATAATATATAAAAGATTATGGTCTGAGTTACGGAGTAAATTATAGTCTGGACTATACTACTACTAGACTATAGTCTATACTTAAACTAGATTATAGAATGTAATATAAACTATATTAAAGCCTAGATTTTAGAATCAATTAAAGTCAGGACTATATATACTATATATATTATAGCACGGACTTAATATAAAATTAAGGTCGAAACTCTGTTGTTAAATTAAGAAAGTCTGAAAATTACTAAGTTATAGAAGTTTTAGTCTAATTTTTATTTGATTTCATTCATTCATTCATGTTTATCGCCATCAGAAATCAATATCGAATTTAAGAAAATCCAAATCTCCAGATTCCTTACAAAAAAATCGATTTGCCTTTTTAACCCAAAAATTGCTACGGTCATGCAGCAGAATTTGCGGTGTCTGTTGCGTTATAAGAAAATCAATAAAAATCGTCAATTCATCATAATTGTGAATACATGAACACATATATTTTTTGATCATTTATTTTCAATTTGACCATTTTTTATTTATCGAAAAAAGTTAACTTAATTTTGACCTTTTTTTTGGCTCCATTTGTACACAATAAGCCAGTGACACTTACTTCCAGTTGTCCCGACAACCAAGCAAATCAAAAAATTACTTTATGTGACCGGATGTATTCGTGTATTGAATGAATGGTGTGACAAACAAACGTTTGAAGTCCTGTAACAATTTTTTTTTAAAACTTATTTGTTTATTTAATTTCATTCATTCATGTTCATCATGATGATGACGGCGACATGATTTTAACAGTTTAATTTAATTTTTAATTTCCATTGATTTTACGTGTGATGAAAATCAATTGTAATACAAGTAATTTAATTTATGAGTGAAGTGAGTGTATGTGTGTGTGTTTTCATTTTGTTTTTTTTTTTTGCCACAAATTTTCTTTGATTGAAGTTTAATTTTAGCGAATATCAGGATATTTCACATTTTTTTTCAATTCAAGTGGATACTGTTGCTGTGGTTTCACAATTACAATAACACTTAATAATAAATAATAAAGCAAAAAAGGAAGGAATATTTAATAAATGAATTTAATTTAAATTTACGAATTTTATGTGCGATTGTGGTTTTCAATCAAAATTTAAAAGAACCACAAAGAAGAAGAATTTCACAAAAAATCATCAAAATAAGTAAGAATGCAGTAATCGGCTATGCCGAATCTTTAATACCCTCTATTACAAATGCATGTGAAGTAAATACATTATGTCTTATACATACACACTCACACAAACACTCATAAAAGTATACAACATATAAAAGTTTTTCTTAATATAACACAAATTTATTTTGGCTATTTGAACCGATTTTGATAATTTTGGGAATGATAATTAAGTACATCTAACTTAATATTATGTCAGAATTCCATTCTTATTTATCAATTTGATAACAATTTTATAAAAAATCTTCGCCTGAACTTAGAGTATGTCTCAGATAAACCGATTTAACTGGTTTCAAAAAGGAATTTCTCAGGACTACAATAAATACTCGGACCAAATTTCATTGAGTTCTGTCAATTATTGGAACGGACAGATGGACGGACGGATGAACGGACATAGCTAAACTCACATTTCGATTTGATGCAAGAATAAATATACATCATTTGGTCTGAGATGATTCTTTCTTAGAGTTACACATGGAATGATAAAGTTCACCACTTGTGGTGATGGAGGGTGTAATAAATTATCCCAAACTCTTCGAAACTATCTTGACCTAAAAATGAATTTATTTAAATACCGATTTAATTGATTTATTCACAAAAATATTAATTTCATCTAAGAACGTAAATTCCCTTAAGTATTTAATTTAATCGAAAAACATTAAATAACTATTTAAACGAGACCATAATTAATTGATTTCCTAAAATAATAGAAAATAATTTATATGCTAATTTCCTTTTCAGATAATGCAACATAAAATAGCAACTTAACTAACAACAACAACAATAACAAATCAAATAATATTAATTAGAATTCGAATGGAAATTGTCTAACAAAATTTGAAATATTAAGAAAATAAATAAAACTTTTAAATAGTTTTCTTCCCCCCTCAAGAAATAACTCTCAAATAAATTTTATTTATTTAAGAATTTATTTGAATTTGTATGGCCATAAATGGCCTATGATCTCATTACCTCCCCCCCCCCCAAGAGTAGGAATAGTCTGTTGCAGGAAGTTAAAGGAAAAAAATTGCAAAAATAAAGAAGAGAAAATAAAAATATGAAGAAATTAATTGAAATCTGTAATGGACAAACATCCGCAACAAATCAATTTTCAATTATATAAAACCACTAAATCTAAAATGAAAAATATTCCAGGAAAAAAAGAGAGAAAAAACCTACAGACCACAAATTATGGTCATATTTAGACAACTGGTCAACAGATGTTTGGTAACACTGTTTCTAAAAAATATAAGGAAGACTTAGTTAAAATATAAGGATAACAAATAATATCCGGATCACATATGATACTTGTGAGGATATTTTAATTTAATTAATAGTTATAGCCTGAATTATAGACTAGATCTAGGTAATGTAGACTAAAGTATTGACTAGATTATAGTCTAGACTATGGACTAGCTTATATTATGGACATCAGACTAGATTATAGTCTGAACTATAAACTAGATTATAGTCTGCACTGTGGACCAAATTATAGTCTGGACTATAAACTAAACTATGGTCTGTATTATAAACTTAATTATAGCTTGAATTAAATATTATGATTAAAAATCAAGATTACAGCCTGAACTGCAATCTAGTCTGAACTATAGATAAGATTATAGTCTGAACTATAGATAAGATTAAAGTCTAGACTATAGATGCGATTATAGTCTGGACTATAGACTAGATCATAGTAAGGACAATAGACTAAAACATGGTAAAGGTTATAATTTATATTAAAGTCTGGACTATGGACTAAGTTATAGTCTGGACTATAAAGTGGTCATGGTCTATACTACATACTTAATTATAGCTTGGACTATAGTCTGATTAAAAGACAAGTTTATGGTCTGAACTGCAGTTTAGTCTGGACTGTAGACATATTATAGTCTAGACTATAGATTATTTACCGAACTATAGGCAAGTTCATTGAGACAATATTACAATCTGTGCCCTACACTATATTATAGTTCTGTACTAAGGACGAGTTCTTATTCTGGACTGTAGAATATATCTTATTCAAGACTATAGACTAGCTCGGAGTCTGAAATATAGACATGTTTAAAGTTTGGAATCATCACTAGATTCTAGTCTGGTATGCAGTCTATATTACAGATTGTCGTAAAGAATTGATTATTTTCTAAGATATAGTCTATTGGATTATTGTAGTCAAGTTAATGGAAAATTATTCTAACTGCAATATGGATGACAAAACGTATGTTCTCTGCCTGGTCAAAAATTTTATATTGCTGATGCTCGAGGGAATGTTAAAGAGAAGTTTAGGACTTAAAAGTAGTCGACATTTTCCAAAGTATGACAAGCAATATGCAGTTGCGACAAAAGAGGCCAATCATTTGTTACAACAGTTTCTAAATTATAGTTTAGTTAGTGTCTGGACTATAAACTAGACTAGTCTAAACTTTTGAGTAGTTTATAGTCTCGACTATAAGCAAGTTTCTAGTCTGCATTTTCGAATATATTTTATGATTCAAAATGGTCAACGAATGATTTGGAAACAGTGTAAACATCTTAGAAAACAAAATGTAATAAAAATCAAAAGTAAATATTAAATGACAACTACAAAAATAAATTAAACTTTAATTTGGCAGAGGGGGAGTATAAACTATGTAAGATATACTGAAGTATTAAAATACTTACATAACTATATAAATATATTTTCATATCTTAACCACTGTTGACATTTACCATACTTTCTAAATGAATAATAACTCCAAAACTATAATTGTAATTGTAAATGTCCTTCATATTGTGATCTATTGTTTAAGTTTTAAGCATAAAATACTATAATTATTTCCTTACATTTGTGTTAGTAATAAAATAATATTATTCATATCCTTTAGCATATTTGAAGTAAAAACATTAAATATTTTCATAAAATATATTTTTAATAACTAAAAACAATAAATGAATATTTCTGGTAGCAAAATTTGTAATAAAAATATTTTTATTAGAGAGAATATTTGTGAAATATTTATCGAAAGTATTCTCCATATGGTTAATCATTAATTTAGTTGTAGTTAACCTGTGATTAAATATTACAGTTATGTGCATAATAAAAATATATATTTAAATATTAATTTGTTGGTTTGTAAATTGATGGGTTTGGGCAGCTTAAGAATATACTCTGACATACCATTACTTGGAATGGTTTAATATTTTTACCACCGTACGTGATTGAAGTATTCTGCGTTTGTGCTGATATTTGTAATATACAGAAAGAAATGGTATAACACTTAGTTTTAAGTATACTATTCAACTCAGTATCACTTTCTGATTAGATTTAACGATGTTGTGAACATTTTATAGGTCGCAATGTATGGGATATCTTGATTAAAATTGGTATATGTTATTTTTTTGACCCAAAAACATATTGATCATATTCGGTCCAATATATTAGGTAGTTGCCCATAAAAATTTCCTCCCGGAATGGGGTTTAAGATCATAATTGTCCTAAATATCAACGAAACTCAACAAAAATAAGTTTTATTGTATTCTAAATAATGCGAGTGTCGTCCCCTTTCAAATATTACATTCAACGACTTAAATCTCACTTATACGTTGGTATTGTAATAACAACTGGTTAAATTAAGATAAATACACTCTTAAAAATTTCTTCGAATTTATACGAGGGTCGGTCCATCATTTCTTCTAGCTTCGATGAAACCCCTCAGAAAAAAACCTTTTCAAACGCATTAATTTTACATAAATACATCATTACCAAATCATACGAGGGCCGTTTATAAACTTTTAGAAGCGGTCATATACAGCCAACTCTGTGGTGTAGGGTATTACATAGTCGACTTTAACATTTTTACTTGTTTTCTCTATTTTTAATTAATATCAAAATGTTTACGTGATTTTTGCTTTAATGACAAAATGCGTAAAAATATTTTAATAAGTCTTTAAATAACAACCATATTGCAAATATCTATTAAATGAATATGACACAATATAATGAAGGGTAAGTCCAAGATTCATGCCCGTCGCCACGTGTGTGAAAAAGGAAATATTTTATTATTTATGATAATGTATGGATCATTTATTTTACTCCATGACATGTAGTCTTCATGACCATTCGGCATGACCCAAATTTTATTGGAAGTAAATATGAGATATTAGACTTATATTTTTGTTAAGATTAACAAGAGATGAGTCTATTTGTCATTTCCTCAATTGTTTGATTATGATATTTCATAAAACATAAACATTTTAATTTCATTCAATCATTTATTTTACTCCATGACATGTAGTCTTCATGACCATTCGGCATGACCCAAATTTTATTGGAAGTAAATATGAGATATTAGACTTATATTTTTGTTAAGATTAACAAGAGATGAGTCTATTTGTCATTTCCTCAATTGTTTGATTATGATATTTCATAAAACATAAACATTTTAATTTCATTCCGATCAAGATTTTAATATCAGCCAAAGGCTGAACGTAAATTTTGAGTCTATTGAAAACTAGAGTTTATTTTCTCCAGTAGTTCGGGACTATTATTCAGGCAATCGATAAGATATTACATGGTTGTTTACTTTGTAATTACAACAATAGTTTGGTCCAATTACTGAATATAGTTATAAGCTATAAATTAAACAATGATCTAAACTTTATTTTTTTATCTAAACTATAGTTTAATCCATGATCTAAACTATAGCATAATCCATGATCTTGACTGTAAATTAGTCTGTGGTCTAAAACATAGTTTAGTTTATGATCTAAACTATAGTTTATGATCTGAGCTAAAGTTTAGTTAATGATCTAAGTTATAGTTTAGTCTACGATTTAAACTATAGTTTAGTTTATGATCTAAACTATGGTTTAATCTATAATCTTTACTATAATTTAGACTATAATATTAACTATTTTTTCTTCATGACCTGAGCTATCTTTAAGTGCATGATCTAAATTGTAGATTAGTCTACAATCTAAACTATAGTTTAGCATATTATATGTAATCTAAACTATGGTTGGACTATGATGTAAGCAATAGTTAAACTAAACAATGTTTTAGACCCTAAGTTAAGCTATAACAAAACAGACCTGAAATATTTGATCAGGTATTTACGAGCTTTCTCCGAAACCTTGGAAAAACCGAAAACTGGTATTGTCATCTTATAAATGATAGACTTGGGAAAGCTTTGAGAGTGTTGTATGTAATAATATATAATGGCTAAAGAAAGGTAGTATTGTGCGATCATAATGTTGGTTGGAAAAAACTTATGCGCACGAAATTTGGACGAAATGGAAATGTACGCAAATAATACCATTAGGATTATTAAGAATTGGTTACATCAAGTAGGGCTAGAGCTAGGCGACCATAAGTCATAGGCAATATTAAATACTAAAAGAAGGAAAAGGGAAAAATAAAACATTAAAGTTGAAAGAGAGAAACATTGAGTTAAGTGCTTCAATAAAATATTTGGGAGTAATGATAGACGAAAAAATTATACGTGATTTTTCAATTAGGAATGCATCACGGGTAGATGAGCTATCACTACTTCGGCAACGTTGTTAAAGGGTAAGCTGTGGCTGTAACACGAAATCACTAGAAGCTGTATGCGTGATTGCCGCTATGATCCTACTGTATTTGACGAGTTAGATATATGCTGAAATGAAGACGAATTTCGAGGGCATTTTAAAGGAGAGGAAGCTAAGAGAAAGAAATCGAACATCTAACGCAATTTTAAGTAGCCATGGAGCATTTTGAACCCATCTGCAGAGAGGAAATTATGAGGAGTAACCAAACTACCCAAAATGTTTGGTATTAGAATAACCGAATGCATTATGTTCAAGACGATGGTTTAAGATGTGATCCAGGGTATTAAATCGACACGTCTATTGTCTCTGAGAACATAGTGAACATTACGTTAACTAAAGAGGAGTTATGGAATGTGACGACAAAGTTTATCATGCCGTTGAAGCTGTTACTAGCAGTGAAAGAAAAAAAGGCGGCTGAAGGAGAAGAAGATAGGAAAAGACCCGCGCTATAACACTAAGCCACGGTGTCATATGGAATATATATGGTGTTGACGATAGTGGTGCTTTTGGTTGGTAGGGATCTAACATAAACATCTAATTACTTTAGAAAGGTTTCCAACTCCAATATACAAAAAAACTACAATTTAGACAAGTGTTTAAATTTAGATTGGACTATAATTTAGCCTAGAGTAACCCAAACTATAGTTAGGCTATAGTTTTGATTTTAATTGAGACCATGGAATGTCCCTTGTAAAGCGTAATGTTAGTCTATAATTCATCTACAGTTTTGACAAAATTTTTAGATCAGACTTTAATCTAAACTTCTTTAAAAATCAAACTATAGTTAGTCAATTGTCTCAAATAACAAATAGTTCTTCAATGTTCTCCTCTCAAATGTTTTACTTGAAAAAAAAACTTTATAAAATATTACGCATAATAAAAATGATTAAGAATTGTGGCAGGGATCCACAGTAAATTTATAACTTGGTCATCATGTCATTATAGTCATTCTCATCATACTTGCAAATGTGTTAATGTTTCTACTACACATACCAAATTGCTGTTTAATACGAGGGGTTGTTTAAGAACATATTTGTTTTTGCCACTCTCATTTTTTTAGCAGGTTCCCCCTGTCGTTGTACTAGATAAACGTTTTTATGTTTTTCAGTTATGGTCAGTTGTCTACTGAAAATGTTAAAATGATTGCAGTAACACGTTTTTTTATGTGGTTTAATTTTTGTTTGTTATAGATTCATTTTGTTTTTGCTTTTGGGTAAAAGTGTATGTATATGTATATGAATGTGTATGTGTTAGTGTTTAATGCCAAAATAATAGTTATAAAATATTTCATGTAATTTACGCAATACAACAACAATATATTCAGAATTTTATTGAGTTCTTACTTCATATGGAATTCAGTGTACAAATTAATGACTTTTTGTAAATACATAAATATTCTACATATGTATTGTGTTATTGTGGGTGTATGGGTGAAATTGAGGTTTTTCTTATTGCGTTTGGTCGTTTGGTAATAAAATTAATGGTGATAAATTATTGTGATTAAAATTTATCATAATCATTTTAATGTTCACATATGGACACTAATATCTACACTGATGCATATTGCTATAAACGCATTTAATTTGTTTCTCTATTTTTTGTTTTAACTTTGTTGTTTTAATTCAGAAGTAAAGTTGAAAATTTTTAATTAGAGACAACTTAACGGTACTTAAAAAAAATATTTCATTTTAGTTTTGTTGTTTTGCTGCTTTTTATGTGGAATATTCCTATAAACGCAGACGTCAAAATAGCTTTTAAATTATTTGGAAAAATAACATAAGTTTCTGTTTATTGTTCTTGTACCACTCATGGGCTTATTTACCATAGTGACAGGATGCCAAGTATTTATTTCAGTATTTATAGTTTTACTGCATATTGCCTCACATACCAAGAATCTTATGGGAAATTTTTACTGCTCTTGGATCCTTAACTATTCTTCAAAATACCTTCGAGTAGCAGTTACATAAAAGTTTTCATAAAGAAGTTGCGCCTGAACATACGATTCGTCAACCACCATGCAGCAGGAATATTTTTTACAATCTTTAACTTAAATTTCCGTGCTCTGTTTTAGGCCTCCAAATTTTTCATAACATTCCTGTGTGAAACATTTTTAGACTTGTACATTTGAACTCTGCATTACCTTTAGCTGTTCATACCACGTTGCCCGAGCACTGAGCAAAACATGCCGCTTTGCTACCGGATGTATTGGGAACTCTTTTTAAATTGCTTTCAGTTTGTTTGGCTTCAGAAGCATCATGTGGACCAGTCTTTCTACCTGAACCAGATTCTTTTTAACAACGAACAAGTTCTAGCGATACCATTAAATAACATTGGAAAAACTTTTACTCCAGACCTTTGAAAGCTTGGCCAACTTTTAAGGGTCAAATTTATATTTGTTAAAAGTATTTAATAATTTTAATACGCATTTTTCTCTAATCACCTATTTTAATAAGATTCATTACTTTGAAATTAAACTTACAAAGGCAACTTCATGCAAAAAGATCAAATAATTAATGAAAAACTTGTGTTAAGAACTTTTCGAACTGAGTCCTTAGAAAAACATCATCTGCTTAATAATTATTTTCTTGTTTACTTTTTTCTAATTCTATTAATAAAATATATGCGTTTATACGAATATATACCAGTGTATGTGTTTCTCATCATATTTAAATGATAATAAAAATGCATTCATTTTTATTATTATTTATTTTTATTAAATGTTTAATGTAACATGAATCTGTGACCAGGATATGAGAAATGATTAAATGTGATAATTAGCAGGTAATTACTTATATAGAGAAAATAATGTCCTTTGAAAAACACTAACAGAAATATATTATAAATTTGGATATAATGAAAAAAGCTGTAATATATTTTGTGGACAGAAATAAAATACAGCTGAAATTAGTTTTATAAAAAATTTATGAAAAAATCACTCAATCCTTTTAAGTGGATATTTTTGAAAAATAAATCCCATAAAATAATCCCTAACAAAAATTTAAGTCTTCACTTTACAGTTGTTAAATAAATACAACAAAAATAGCAAAAATAAAAAAACTATTAAGAATGCTAAATTCGGCTGTGCTGAATCTTCAATACCCTCCATCACAAATACTTGAAAAATAAATGCATTTTGTTTCGTACATGTACAGAATGCGCATAACAAACGAAAATGTGTTATATTTTTGGCTACTGAATCGGTTTTGTTGATTATTGGAATGCTTATGAAGTACATATAACATAATATTTTGGCAATTTCATTTTAACTTGTCGATGTACAATTGACAATTTTACGAAATTCTTCATTTGTACTTACACTGAACCAAAAAAGATATTAAATATAACAAAAAAGGTTGTTGAATTGAACAAAAGAAGGTTAAATATCAGCTTTTGAAACCTTTATTCATCACAACGAAAATGTTTGCTTATTTGCTTGTAAATTCTTCAAATTGACGAAAAATTGTCAATATGACAATTTAAATTCGTTAATGAAATTGCGGTTAATTTGATTAAATGTTATTCAATTTGAATAACAAATTATTTAAATTGACAAACAAAATTTATTTATATTGATGAATATTATTCAATTTAAATTCCATGTTTGAGTTTATGTGAAATTTTTGTTTAATTGTGGAAATAATTACGTTAAGTTGCTGTAATAGATTAATATATAAACTATAAAGGACCAAGGGAGAAGGAGTACTCTCCACATAAAACAAATATTGATTACAGAATATCTTAAGAACCGTAGCAGCAAGAATTTTCCAATTTGGTCCCAATAACTTCCTTGTTTTACTGGAAAAAATGTAAGACGGATAGGACAGGGGAGAAGAAACCCCATACAAACCAGAAATTGATTATCGAATATTTATGGATCTACTAAATAGAGAATTTGGTACCAATTACATTTTTTAATGCAGGTCGATTTGTGATTTGTAAAATTTCTTTCGAAATCTAGGACTGAGGAGAATTTTTGTGCAGCAAAACGCCCCGGGTAAAAGATAATAATTCAATAGTGTAGAAAACGTAAGAGACAATCGATAATAGTGCAATGTCACTACGACGGTGGTGAGCCGAGCGGCTTGTATTTCTAATAAAATGGTACATGTTTGATGATCAGCTGATCTTCTATTTGCGTTTTCATGAATTTTTGGAAAATATTCCTTCAATTTCAATCTTAGAGTTCTATATTCAGTTTACAATTTAATTTGTGTATTATTTTACTTACGACGCCGTTTTCACTAAATATCTGTTGAAATAAAATATTTTTCGTTATTTTTTTTTACGAAATTTTATTCTTTTACTAAAAAATTATTTTGATTAAATTTTTAGTATATTTGAAGAAAATTATTCAATTTGAATAAAAGTTATATTAATTGGAATAAAAATCTCTTTATTTAACACCATTTTTTTCGTTAAAGTTTTACGTAAATTTTTCATTAATATTATCTACGATATTTGGTTCAGTGTAGAGGTTGCCTCAGATTCCGGTTTATAACTTTTAATATAATAAACCGATTTTGCTGCTTTAAAATTGAACACTGACAATTATTATGGCTGTCAGACAGACAGATATAGCTATATCTACTCAGATTTTGAATTGAATGCTATATATTTTATAGGATCTTAGATGACTTCTTCTTAGCGTTACACACAGAATGACAAAGTTAATATACCCTCCTCACCACTTATGGTGATGGTGGGTATTAAAGAAAAAACTATAATCCAACATTGATTAAAATTCGTTGTCAAATGTTTACTGGAAGAAACATAAAAAAATATACAACAACAATAAAAGGAATATAAGTGAAACAGAAACATTCGTAAAATGTTAATACGATTAATCTGAAGGTAAAACATAAAATCACTCAAGCGTGTATTAACAATTGCAGTAATAACATCAAGTAACAACAACAACTACAACAACACCACCAGTAAATGCAATAACTGTAACAACAACTGCTATAAGCAGTTTTGTTGTGATAACAACAAAATTGCTATAAATGCAACTTTTTAAGCGGATCACTTTGCACTTTAAATGTAGCAGAACTTGAATGTTGTTGTTGTTGTTTGTAAACAATGTTTTGTATACAGTGGACTCCTGTTTTATTTGTATGCACGTGATAATGTGTCTGTGAATTGTATGCATGTGTTTGTGTGTGTGTGTATGTTAAATACTCAACTCTCAGCTAATAGTTCAACAACCAAACCAGACCAGACCAGACCAGACCAGACCGTACCAAATCCAAATGGACGATTAACAGGGTGCGAATGATGCCAATGAAATGTTAAAACTATTTTCTTCATTCTTGTTGTTATTGTTGTTGTTTTTCCTGTTATTTCCGCTTGATATTGTTGTTTTGTTATTTACTTAATCGTGTTACCTTTCTTGTACTTTTTTTCTGCTCTTTCTGATGTTTATTTTTTATTTTCGCTTTATTTACGTACGTTTTGTTTTTGTCTTTTGTCAATAAAATGGCAACTTGCGTTGCGGTTTTTTAACCAAACGAAATTGGTCAAAGTGCATTTGTAAATAAACGATACACAAATATAAACAAATAAATACAATCACATACATTTTACTAGTGTACACACATACATTCACATGCACACACACACACATAAGCATGCATTTTACAAAAATCGAGTGATAGGGAAAGGAGGCGATAAATAAAACATACAAATAGATGTTTAAAATTTTAATAAGACCAGAAAACATTTAAATTACAAAAGCTTTATAAAGAAATTTTAATATAAATTTGTGATTTAGATAAATTTTTTTATCTAGAGAAAATTTTCGTTTTATTCAGGAAAAATTTAAAATTTACTAAGGAGTGAGATCGACAAATTTTTAACACAAGTTTTTCATTAAAACTTTTAACTTCAGTATCTTTTGATTCATTGTATAACATGTCATGACATGTCGCTTATTGTGGTTTATGTCAGACATACGAATATATTTTCAATCTAATAAAAATAAGCGACCAGAAAAAAGTGCGTTTTAAAATTATTAAACATTTTCAACAAAATCCAACTTGGTCCTATCAAAAGTTGCACAAGAATTCAAAGGTCTGAAATCAAACTGTCATATGTCAATATGTCATTTACGAAAGACCCTCGCATAATAGAATGACACTAACATAAATATGTAATTTATGCGTTTGGAAAGTATTTTTTCTGGGGGGTTACATCGGAACTAGACGAAATGATGGACCGATCCTTGTATAATTTCAAACATCGATTAAAAATATTATTTTCCTAATATCGCTTGATAACTATATGGCCTTAAGACTCTATTCCGGGAGAACTTTTGTATGTGAGCTACCTGAAATATTTCAAAAGGCTTTGTCACTGTGTCAAAAAAATAATATGCACCAAATTTCATGAAGATATTTCAAAACTTAAGACCTATAGAATTTTCACAATACTTACATGGACTGGCAGACTGACAGATTGACATCGTTAATTCGATGTAGAGTAGAATACAAAAATTGAAACATAAATTAGCGATTTATAGAAAATTTTCGATCAATTAGCGATTTATAGAAAATTTTCGATCAATTAGCGATTTATAGAAAATTTTCGATCAATTAGCGATTTATAGAAAATTTTCGATCAATTAGCGATTTATAGAAAATTTTCGATCAATTAGCGATTTATAGAAAATTTTCGATCAATTAGCGATTTATAGAAAATTTTCGATCAATTAGCGATTTATAGAAAATTTTCGATCAATTAGCGATTTATAGAAAATTGTCGATCAGTTAGCGATTTATAGAAAATTTTCGATCAATTAGCGATTTATAAAACATTTTCGATAAATAAGCGATTTATAGAAAATTTTCGATCAATTAGCGATTTATAGAAAATTTTCGATCAATTAGAGATTTATAGAAAATTTTCGATCAATTAGCGATTTATAGAAAATTTTCGATCAATTAGCGATTTATAGAAAATTTTCGATCAATTAGCGATTTATAGAAAATTTTCGATCAAATAGCGATTTATAGAAAATTTTCGATCAAATAGCGATTTATAGAAAATTTTCGATCAAACAGCGATTTATAGAAAATTTTCGATCAATTAGCGATTAATAGAAAATTTTCGATCAATTAGCGATTTATAAAACGTTTTCGATAAATTAGCGATTTAGAAAACATTTTAATCAGTTAGCGATTTATAGAAAATTGTCTATCAGTTAGTGATTTATAGAAAATTTTCGATCAATTAGCAATTTATGGAGAATTTACGATCAATTAGCGATTTATAGAAAATTTTCGATCAATTAGCGTTTTACAGAAAATTTTCGATCAATTAGCGATTTATAGAGAATTGTCGATCAGTTAGCGATTTATAGAAAATTTTCGATCAATTAGCGATTTACAGAAAATTTTCGATCAATTAGCGACTTATGAAACATTTTCGATAAATTAGCGATTTATAAAACATTTTCGATAAATTAGCGATTTAGAAAACATTTTCGATAAATAAGCGATTTAATGAAAAATTTCAAAACACCTTCGATATATTCGCTGGGTATTTAAATACTAACACACATTCAAACAAGTTGTACACCTGTGTACACTCGAATAGATACGCAGCAAATAACAAATTGTACTGGTACTGGATTTTTATCATCCATTCGAAAATCATGTAAAAGTGTTTGTTCTTAGTGTGGTGGAGGTGTATTTTTTTAAACTTTTCTCTATTTGACTGTACTGTCTGTCCATCCGTTTGTCTGTCCATCTATCTATCTGTTGTAGTCTATTTGTATGCGTACAATTGTTAAAGTGTGAGTTACTTTTGCGTTGCAATTGTATTGTGTAAATATGTTAGTGACAATTGGAGAACATTTACACAAACATTTAAGAGGACAAATAAACATTTGCAATAAACAAATACATTTGCACTCTACACATACACACACATAAACAAACACATACAATTTCAAATGCAGTTTTACACTTGTGGTTTTTCACAGCAAAACACAAGCAACAAAAAACTGAATTTTTATAAAAAGAAAAATAAAATATACAAAACACATATTCATGTATGTACACACATGTACATACATGAATATGTGTTTGAATGTACGTATCTGTGTGTGTGAACTATAAAACAAAAGAAAATAAAACCAGCTGTTGATGATATTTGAACAGATAATTTATACCGTTTCCTATGCGATTCTTCTCTTTTCGAACGATTTTTGGGTTTTTGATTTCTTTGTTTTTCTTTTAGACAGGAGAGGAGGAGGAGGAGGAGAAGAAGGTGTTTGGATTGTGCAACGTTGACAAATTTTTAATGCTTCATTGAGTGATTCGATTAAATGTGTTTTCATTTAGTTTCTTCTGTTTATTGTTCCTTTTTAGTTTCTTTTTTTTTAATTTTATTTGTTGATTTTGGATTTTCAGAAAAAAAACATATTTGTATCGCTTATTTTTGTGATCACATATATGTGTGTTTGTTAGCATGTTTGAATGTGTTCGAAGTTGAACAAATTGTTTGGAATTTTTAAAATCTGAAATCTGTATGGTACAAATTTTTATGTTAAACAAATTGTGCCGCGAAGTAAGAAAAAGAAAAAATTCGTTTTACAGAAAATCAACAGTTTATAGAAGATTTCTTACTAATTTTCGTTTAATAGAGAATTTTCGAAGAATTTGTGATCTAAAGAAAACTTTCGATAAATTTTTGATCCAAAGAAAATTTTCGATAAATTTTTGATCTAAAGAAAATTTTCGATAAATTTCTGATCTAAGGAAAATTTTCAATAAATTTTTGTTTTAAAGAAACTTTTCGATAAATTTTTGTTTTAAAGAAAATTTTCGATAAATTTTTGTTTTAAATAAAATTTTCGATAAATTTTCGTATTATAAAATTAATTTTTGTTTTAAGAAATATTTTTGATAATTTTTTAAAGAAAATATTCGATAAATTTTCTACAAATTTTCGTATAAAAGAAAATATTTGATAAAGTTGTGATCTATAGAAAATTAAAAAAAAAAATTATAAAATTTTCGATAAATTTTTGATCTAAAGAAAATTTTTCACAAATTTGTGATCAAAAAAAAAAAAAAAAAAAAAAAAACGGTAAATTTTTGATGTAAAAAAAAATTCGATGTATTTTTGATCTAAAGAAAATTTTCGATAAATTTTCGTATTTTTATTTTAAGGAATGTTTTTGATAAATTTTTGTTTTAAAGAAAATTTTCGATAAATTTTTGTTTTAAATAAAATTTTCGATAAATTTTTGTATTATAAAATTAATTTTTGTTTTAAGAAATATTTTTGATAATTTTTAAAGAAAATATTCGATAAATTTTCTACAAATTTTCGTATAAAAGAAAATATTTGATAAAGTTGTGATCTATAGAAAATTTTTGAAAAAAATTATAAAATTTTCGATAAATTTTTGATCTAAAGAAAATTTTTCACAAATTTGTGATCAAAAAAAAAAAAAAAAAAAAAAAAAAAAACGGTAAATTTTTGATGTAAAAAAAAATTCGATGTATTTTTGATCTAAAGAAAATTTTCGATAAATTTTCGTATTTTATTTTAAGGAATGTTTTTGATAAATTTTCTTTTAAAGAAAATTTTCGATAAATTTTCGTATAAGAGAAAATTTTTTATTAATTTGTGATCTATAGAAGATTTTCGAAAGAAATTTTTTTAAGAATATTTTCGATCAATTCGATCAATAAAATTGCGATAAAGTTGAAATTATTAGAAAGTTTTCGTTAAAGTTGCGATTTTGAGGTTTAAAAACTGTTTCGTAAAATTTGCGATTAATGAACAAATATCGGTAAAATATATAAATTTTTGGATGAATTTTGAGAAGTATAAAATATTTTCGATACAGTTGCGCTTTATGTTAAATTTTTTATAAACATTGCAATTTATCAAAAATTTTTTATAAATAAATTTAAAGAAAATTTTCGGTAAACAGAAATCGTAGCTACCAAAAATCAATAAACGACCTTCGTATATATTAATTTTCTTATTTACGCTTAAGTGTGCAGTATATTCTTATGGTGCTAATATAAATTTCGGATTTCTGCGTTTTTAAAGGATTTTTATGGGGAATTCTACGGAACCCTTCTTAAATTTCGCAAACTGCGTTCCACGTTTATGTAAGATTTAAGCACTTCAAAGTAGTAAATCGATAGGAGGTTGTATGAGACCTATTAAAATAATCGACCGCTTTATATTTAACACTTTCGTGAGCTTAGGATCCCTTTCCAAGAGGATCATATGAAAACCCACATTTTTACTTAACTTTCACATTTTTTAAAATTCAAAATTTTCAAAAAAAAAAAAAAATCACTAAAAATTGGATAAATGTCTCTAATAAATTTAATTTTTTTATATTTTGCACTAAAAAATCACAATTTTACTACAAATTAAAAATTTCACTAAAAATTTAAATTTTATAAAAAATATCAAGTTTTTTGTACTTCGCAACTCCAAACAAAAAATATAAATAAAACAATATATGAAATGAAAACGTGAAATTAAATATATTAAATCAATTTGAAAGCTTCGATATTTGTAATCTTTGTAATTTCTTCCATAAAAGTTAATTTTGAAATCACTGCGCGTTTTAAAATATTATTTCATACAGAAAACTGCTGATGGCTAAATAAAACATATTTTATGTTCTAAAAAGACAAACAAACAAACATCAAAATAAACAAACAAACAAATATTCTATTACACTCACACAACCACTCGAGCGAAGGACATTATGACAGCAGCAATATTTAATATTTAGCAACGGCAACAAGGATAATAATAATCACAATAATAATCATTATCATTATCATAATATTTATAATATCATATTAGTGCCAAATAAACCCAAAATATATGTTGGCCAACAACAACAAAAGCAACGATAACTCATATTACACATCCCAGAATAAAAACACCCTCGAATTTTTAACAAAATCAACATAAAATTTTTTGTATAAAAAAATTCTTTAAAATAATAATAAAATCTCTACAACAATAGACCAACAAATGAAATGAAAAGGACACTCTACAAATGAAACAAATACATGGAAATCAAAATAGAATACCACATGCTAAGAAGGATGTGCAACCAAAAATAATACAAATACAAATACACAAATCAAAGAGAAAGTGGAAGAGAAACAATAAATTTATTGGCTTTTATCACTGTTGTCAAAATAATTTAATATTTGTTATTACTGGGACACACAGGACAAACAAACACACACACACACAAATAATTTAACATATAAACAATTCTGGTAGCTTAAACACACAAACACATACACAAATGCTATTGCAATATTAGACAATTGAGAATGTGGTAGTTGGTCAAGACCGACAATCTAATACCCTACACCAGATTGTTGATTAAAAATGGTAGTTACCGAAAAATTAATGAACGACCCACGTATAATTTTCTGATTTATTTTTGAGTGTGAAGTACATTATTGTGACTAAATAAATGTATTTTTTTCTTTGGGGTCAGATCTTTATTTACAATTTTACATTTATGATCTAAGGTCTTATTCCGGGACGTCATTTTTATGGAAGCTACAAAAAATCATGAAACGACCCCATATAATTTTGCACATCGGTTTTTGCTAATATTTATCTTAATTTGCCAAATTATTATTACAAAACCATGTGAGATTTATGCCTTTCAAAGTGAAATTGGGAAGGGACTTGAATGGGACCAAAGAGAAGTACTGAATCAATCCTCGCATATCGTTTTAGAATACCATAAGACTTATTTTTGCCAAATCTTGTTTAAATAAGGTCATTTATATTTACGGCACCTGAAATATTGGACCGAATATGGCCAATTTCAATTAGCATCGTTCTTGGGACAAATAAAATTTGCAGTAAATTTCATCAAGACATCTTCAAAATTGCGGCCTGTATTGTGAACACACACGTTTAGTTGGACAGCCAGCCGGACGGACATCGCACAGTGCTTTAAATAAAAAATGAAGTGGAAATAAATCTGTTACATTCAGCCAGCTCCTCTGATTTCAATGAAATTTCTCATAGTAATAGTAGAATTGCAGGCGATTTTAAGTCTTGAGTTTGGACTTCGTGAATCTAACGGTGGTCGGTCTACAGGGTTCCAGGTTGGGGTCAAAAAAATTTTAAAAATTCAGATTCCTCAAATCTGGACCGATTTTGTGAAACATTTACTTTCAAAAATTAAAAATTTTACTTTTTCGCCGATCTTTTGCCAAAAAGTTCTTAACACTATTTTTGAGTCAATAAAAAATGTCCTTAAGTAACTTATACCGTATTATACTCTTCTAAAAGGCTTTAATGCAATGTTTAACAACTTTAATTTTGAGAGGACTCAAATGCTCTCATATTTTAAATATTAGATAATTTTGTTCCTCGAAAATTTTGCTTACCGACCATGTGGTGCAAGTTTTAAAATAGTCGGGCTTGATCGACTACAAAATCCTACTTGTTTTTCATTTGAAACACTGTGCATCGTTAAATCGACTAAGATTCTGAGTTGAACTGTATGTTACGAACATGAGCACAAACGCAAAATACCCCCATCACTTAGGATGGTGTAGGGTATAACAATACAAATATTAGTCAAAACTAAAAATGCACTTTCTATTGTGATTTTGTTAGAATATGTTATTGTTATTGTTGTTGTTATTGTTTTTATTTTATTAGAGGCTTTAAGTAACAAATGTTTTTTATTATTTTTGTTGTTGTCGTTGTCACTTTAATAGTATTCGTGAGGGTGATTTTTTATTGTTTATTTGTTTGTTTGTTTGTTTTGTTGGTGTTTTCTATTTTTAATTTATGTTGCAAATTGCAATTGATATGGATTGTTGTTTGTTCTGAACACTAGAAATTTTAGTTTATTGTTTGTTCCCGAATTCCTCCCATTTTTTTTCTGGTTTTTTAATACTCTTTTTTCTGTAAGAGGATTATTGTTGGATTTAAAAGGCGTTTTTTCTAAAGAGAAGAAATATTATTAACGTTTGTATTTTATTTTTATTTTTATTGAAGCAGAACAATTTTATGGAAATTTTTTTTATTAATCTTCTAGAATTTGTTTTGTTTAACAGAATTGAAGTTTTTATTGAAGATTAATTTATTGTGTAAAATAATTGATTGAGGAGGTTTTGAGATGAAATGATCTGGTGATAAAGATTTTTTTGGTAATTTTAGCGAAACATGTGTGATCTTGTACAAAAATAGAATTAGATGAATTATAAGATATCAATTGATGTATTTCAATATTGATGGTCTTTCTATTTTAATGTTACACAGTGTTTCCAAATCTTTTTTTTTTTTTGGAAATATTTCTGTAACTTTTGAATCGTTATAGATATTTAAAATATATTTCACATGATTGGAGCTGAGTTGCCTTCAAGTGCCTGATAGTTTGTTTATTTTTTTTTAATTCGTCAAATATTAATTTATGAATTGCAATATATATAGATAATCCTTGCAAATTTTTATTAAATATGGGCTGATATTGGTTATATTAAAAACATATATTCAAGACAGTTATAAAGATAATTGTGCCGAATTTTAATAGAATTGGACTATATTTAAGAGTTTTACAAGCTTAAAAATTTTTTCCGGAAAGGGGTCTACCGCAAAGTATGCACTGATATTTACCAAATTGGTTACATAAATATATTCTAGATAGTTAGGCCAACATTTGTTCCGAATTTTAATAAAATAGGTCTAATTGTGGTGAATTTTAGTTGAATCGGTTCATATTTAAGAATTTTAAATTATTTTCCGGGAAGCTATATTAAAAAAAATGGTTCAAGTAAAATTGAGTTTCTTTTGGGAATCAAAATAAATATATGTGGCGAATTACAGAAAAATATCTTTAAAATTGCGATCTATATGACAATCTGATTTTTGCATATTTTAGCCGATTTTGAAGATTCTTTACACAGTGATGAAATATATTTAGATATTTTTTATTAAACAATTAAGAAGAGAAATTTTTTAAAATTTTGAGCTTGTCTCAATTATCGGTTTATTACTTTTTTGCTAATAGACTGATATGGCTGGTATTACTCTAGGAGTGAAAATGTTTCCAACAGACAGACGGACATAACTTAATCGACTCAAATTTTGAATGAAAAAAATTATTTCTGTGTTTTGTTAAGTTCTCAAATCACAAAACTGGAATCATTATTTCGTTATCTTTTTAATTCCCTGCTTTGTGAATAAGTTGAAAGACATTATTAAATATTTATAAAAATTTTATTTAAATAGAATCTAAACCTTTTTATAGATACCAAAAACATGTATGGGAAGTTGATACCTTGGCTGAGAATTCCACCTTAAATAGGCTATCAAAATTATTTTCCTAATTCGATTTGTTTTTGTTTATATTTTTTTTTTATTTTTATATAAATTTATTTTATTAAATTTCATCTTAAAAATTCATCGTTTTTATATAAATAAATTTTTTATCAAAATATCCAATTTCACTCAAAACAAAAACTGAAGATGTTATTTATTATAATAATTTCATTTTTATTTATAGTAAAGTTTAAAAAAAACCGTTTTCACAAAAAAATATATATATTTTGGTATCAAAAATTTTACATTTTTTTATGAAAAATTAAATTTTTATCAAAAATTTTTATTTATATTTTTTATTTATTTATTTTTTCAAAAGCCTTTACTTTTTTTGGTTAAAATAAATTTAATTTTTTTTCGGAAAATTCTGTATTGTAGAAGAAATTAGTTTTTAATAAAAATTTTAACTTTTTGCTAAGAATTTTAATATTTACAAAAAATATTTTTTTAATTTTTTATAAAAATCCAAAAAAAACATTTTTTAAATTAATATCAGTTAAAAAACTGATATAATTTCTTTTAAAGAAAACAGTTCATAAAGATGTATCTTTGTGAAATACGACTGCGTAGAGATTTCAAAATTAATGCTCGTCTAAGCAAATTTTGAGAAAAAAAATTTCAAAAATTAGCCAATTTGGCATTTTAAATAAATAAATTTTCAAAATCCTTATAAATTAAAAAAAATAATAAATAAAAATCATATAAATAAAAATATACCTTTTTTTCTGCATATCAATCCTCCTGTGGCATCTCAGTATGTTCATTTCCCTAAATTGTCAATGATTTTTAAACTGTAGTTTTAAAACTACATATACACACACATTTTTAAATGCTTTGAACTACTTCAGCAAAAACTGCACTCGCACATTAGACATTTTTCTCATTTACCCTTCCAACATTAAATAACAACAACACAATGATTTCAAATAAAAACAAAACATTAAAATAATAAAACAATTTAAAAATTTTTTTAATAAAAAAGACAACCAACTAAACACACGACAACCCAAAACAGAAAAAGAATTTTTAAAAGAAAATTTCATCTAAAAGGGGAGATAAATTGATAAAATGACAACAAATTTGTATACCCTACACCATCCATAGGGTGTTATGTGCTTGTATTGATGTTTGTAACGGAATAAAATATTATGTCACCAATACCAATCGACTCAGAATCACTTTGTGGGTCAATTTAACGAAGCCCTTCCGTCCGTCTCGCTGACCATGAAAACGTTGTAAACACTCTACTGTTTTTTGAACGAAATTATAATTATTTTTTTGGCAAAAGGAAGAAGCCTGTTGAAATTGGTCATGTTCGATCTAATGTTTCAGGTACCTCCCATACAAATGTCCCCCTGGAATGAGGTTTTAAGCTCATAAAAAAACCTAAATATAAAGCGATAAAGATGATAACGATATTTCAAATTATTCGAGGTAAATAATTGGTCAAATTAAAATAAATATAAAAACAATATACAGCTATACGAGGGTCGATCTATAATTTCTTGTAGCTCCCATTTAACCCTTCACAAAAACTCATTTTAAAAATCATCAATTTGACATAAATTTAAATTTAGGAATAAATTACAAAATTAAATTAAACGAGGGTCGTTATTACTTGTTTGTAGAAGAAGTATCATTTTAACTTGTTCTGTATAAAGAAGGGGGAATTAAAAAGATTTCGTAAGAAGTTGTACATTTTGTTACAAAATTAACAAGTGTTTTTTTTTTTTTGGTGGCAAAGATTCCATTAGTCAAATGCACTTAAAAAGCTTTGAAAACCACTCAAAAAAAGGCCCTTAGCAACAGCATTTCTATTGTCTAGTATTTCCTAGATTTATTGTTTAAAGCTTTGATATAAAAGGCGAAAAAAATGAACGCATACAATTAAAGCTTTCATATTTAAAGCGAAAGTTTTAATAGGAAAAGCGAACATTTTGAAAAGAAAGCTTTATTCACAGCAAAGCTTTATGTATTTAAGGCGACATATTTTTAAGCAAAAGCTCTTTAAATTTAAAGCGCATACTTTTTTCACTTATAGTTTTCGCGCATGCTCACATGCTCTTTATGACAAATTACACAAAAACAAAAAAGAAGTTGACACAACTAAAGAGAAATTTGCTTGTGTTTGTGAGAGCGTAAATATGTTTACTTACTGAAAGAGGGTGGTTTTGCGTTTAGATAATTATCTTTTTTCTTCTGTATCCCTATAGATAATTTTGTTTGTATGTGTATGCACTTTTACATTTCATTTTTTAAGATTTTTTACATTTAAATAAATGAATTTTTAAATAAAACAATTGAATTTCTATTAATTAACTTTTAAATATTTATAAAATTTACTAATTTAAAACACAATTTAATTAAATTTAAAACACTTGTACTAATTCTTAATACACTTTTAGACTTTTGCATCACTAAAAACACAATCGTTTATGGAGAACTTCGAGAGTGAACTAACTTAATAGATGAAGGTTTTCGCCAGAGAGCATCTTGAGAACATTAACTACTACAAAGCTGATTGGTACCTAAAGTACTAAATTAATATAAAGGTGTAATGTCCTGGGATTAAGTATGTACTAAGGTATAAAATACAAATTAATATATTAATTTAAACATTTTATATTCAATTTCCGATCTAAATTTTCAATAACTTTGCTGCACAAATATTTGCCTCAGTCCAAGAAAGAAATTTCACAAATCAAATTTTATACGGTGGACATTGTTCCAAATGCCCATGGCCCTGCCCGCTATAAAATTTTTATTTAATATTTGCATTGCATGGGAGCTACCTCTTCCCTTGATTCTAACCGTTCTACATTTATTTCAGTAAAACTGTATGGAACCAAATTTTAGAAATTTCTCAGTTATAAATGTTTAGATATTCTACAATCATTATTCACTTTGTATGGGAGTATCCCTCCCCCTGGTCTTATAGGTTCTACATTTTGTTCTCTAAAGTAGTTCCGTGAGAAAGTGATTGGGACCAAATTTGAGAAATTTCGTTATTATACTTGTTTTTATATTTGATAATCATTATTAGCTTTGTAGGGAGGGATCTCTTCCCCTGGTCTTATCCGTCCTACATTTTGGGCAGTAGAAAACATCCTTGGGAAAGTAATTGGAACCAAGTAATTTGATGAAATTTGATTTGTCTTAATATTTACGGTCAAGGACGAAGTCCATTAAATTTGGCTAGGTCGATCTAGGTAGCTCATATACAAATATTCACCCAAAATGTGGATTTAAGCTCATAAAACTCATACATATAAAATTTTTTAATTACATTTGCTTTTAACAAATTTTGCTTTAATTCAAATCCACATCGGTACATTAAAGGCGGAAGCTCATTTACAGAACCACTTCCAAAAATTATTTCGAAGTGCAAAAATCTAAAAAAATATTATGCTAATATTTTGTCTAAATTTTGGGAGTATCAGTCCTATACCACCTAATATTTGACAAATCATAAAGATAAATTATATGAGGTCCATTATTGGTCTATTATTTTTCATGAATGCCCCATAGGTATATACCCTAATATACCTCCAGCATGCTCACATCCCCAATTATGGACAGAGTTATTTTTATTGTCCTAAGAAGTTTCCTATTGAAAATCGTCCACATCGGTTCAGAAGAAAAAAGTATAGACCGATATCTGAGAAAACCTCCAAAAAAAAAATCAACAGCGATTATGAACAAACGGCTCTTTCACTTTTCATGGAATCTAGAAAGCTGATTATGAATTTAGCATTATGCACTATCATTCTTTTATTGGGCGTAGGGAAAGGTGTTCTCCATACAAAAAATAATTAGTATCACATACCTCAATAGCTAAAGCAGGAGACTAAAAAATGTTGAATAGGGCACGAGAAAGTAGTATTCCCTTAGAAATAAAATCTTTAATATCGCATATCTCTGAAACTGTGACAGCAAATTCAATAAAATTTGGCGCAGATGGAAAAATAATAGCAAAATATTGTAGACTACGTAGTTTTTGGAATAGGGCACGGGGGAGCAATATATCCTTACAAGCGCAATTTTGGATGTGTTCCTATTATTTAAACAAATATTTTTAATTAACATATGAAAAAAATACTTTTTGATAAAGCTCTTCCAATATAATACTACAAAAAAACTTAAAGTCTTATACTAGAAGTGTACCCTCCACCACCACGCGTTATTACGTGTATAATACCTGGTAGGAATTATCTAAAACACCGTAAATTACATAGATTATTGTATGTGAATTTATTAAGACATGTCCTGTCTGTACATGTCTTTTGTGGAAACATTCTTACGGTCACAAGAATCTGAATTTTATTGTCCTAAGCAGTATGCATTTTATAAAAATCGGTTCTATATACAAGAAATGATAGACTGTCATCAGAGACAATCTCGATATTCAGACAAAAGTCTTTTATCAATTTTTATTTATCGGATTAAAATTCAAATTTAAATATAATTTAAATAATCAGAAAATGTTAAATATGGATCATAAAATGATGGTATAAAGTCAATTAATATTTTCTAACTTTTAGTATTAACAACATTTTTTAGCTTAAATCAAATTATTCAACTTAATTTTTAATTAATTTTACTTTTTTGAATTATCAACATAAATAATATAAATTTCACTTTAAATCATAATTTTATTAATAACAATCCTTAAAGAGGCCTTTTGAAAATAACCCATTCCCTTTATTATCTCAACACATTAACCCAACACTATAAAGAAAACAGGGGAAAAGGAAATAATGATGCTGTAGCTGTTCCCTTTCCTCTCACTAGTTCTAACTAACAATTGAGAGCAACAGATAATGAGAGAGTATAAATTTATTTTTTATAAAAATCTGGAAAACCTGTTTTAAGAGTGTTTGCCGTTGCTTATGCTAACTGAACCCCCCCCCCCACAATTAGCAGCACTTAGTAACAATAATAGTTCATATCCATAACCACATACATATAAACTTATTTTGAGTGCATGAGAACTTAAAATTAGTGTGTTGGAAACAAATATTTGTAAAATTAGGAAAAAAAAACAATTGAAGTGTGTGTAAGTTTTTGGCGCATTTTAAAAGAGGTATATAATTTCTAGAGACATGCGCAGTAGTTAGCTGTCCAAATTATTTTGTATCTTTGTGGTAAATGTAGTGATTTTATTTTAACGCTTTTGGTAATTTTAATGTGTTTTTGTACATCAATTTAATACTACGTCAGCTGGTGTTGTGATGTTAAATGAATTTAGATTTTTGTCGAAATAATAATTATAAAAAACAATTCCCAAATTAAAATGAAATAATCGTTATATAGATTTTCTATGTAATAATTCTTTTGATATTCAATAACTAAAATTTGTTTTGTACAGGGAGTACTTCTTCCCTGATCCTATTTGTCTTACATGTCCTAGTTGTATTAGTTCTTAAGGTATTTGGCAATTAATTTTTGTTTTGTATGAGGGGTAACTCTCCGTTTGATCCTGTCGCAAATTGTTTATAGACCATATTGTTTTTAGATATATTGAACATTTGAAAAAATCTAAACAAATTAAATCTTGAAACATACAAGCTATTGGCTTAATGACAATTTAGTCCTACACGCAGGTAAAGAATATGTTTGCGGTAACTATAAACGAAAAAAACATACTATTATTATCAGATATTGTTACCGTAACTAAAAAAATGCATTGTGATTTTGCAATAATAACAATAGTTATTGTTACAACCACTAAATATATTTTTATTCCAATTAAAAATATTGTAATAAAAAGTTTGTTTATTCGCATTCTAATTTGTTATCACAACTGAAATTATCAGTTGTGATAACAAGTTATTATCGCCACTACAAATCTGGTTATCGTCACTACAAATCATGTTATCGCAACTAAAAATTTGATTATTTCCATAAAAAATGTTGTTATTGTAATAAAAAGTTTGTTTATTCGCATTCTCAGTTTGTATTGATAATAATAGTTATTGTTATCGCCACTATTTCGATATATTTCTCATTTTTGATATATATCTTTGGAAAATATGTAAACATTATTTGAAATATTTTCATCATATAATTTTATTTATTTTAATTTCCTATTTTTGATTTATAAATAATGAGAATTTTAATTCAAATATTTTTTTTCAAATATTTTTATTATTTTCCATGTTTATGCAAATTGTAAGAGATTAAAAAAATCTCTGTTCATATTCTGTTGACAGTATTAAGACAATAATATATTGTCTTAATAACAATAGTTTTTTTATAAAAAGCAGTTTAATAACAATAAAATTGTGATCAGTCATTCATATTTCAAAACATATTGATATCACAATATCTTTAATAAATTTTTTCTCATAGGCCCCATACAATCCCTCTTTCAAGTATCACTTTGAGGGTAATAACAAATCAGATTAAGATAAATATAAGCATAAAACGATGTGCAAAATTATACAAGGGTCGGTCCATAATTTCTTTCATATTTCACATTAACGTCCAGCAAAATTTTATATAAATATATAATTAGTATTACAGTCATATACCGGACTATTTATAACCAACATTGTGGTGTAGGGTATTAAATGGTCGGACTTGATCGACTACGACATGCTTACTTTTTTAATAAATAAAGTGTCATATACAGGACGTATTAAGGTTAATTAAGTGACATTGAAGAATCTGGAATAATAAATTTTCTGAATGTAAAATTTTCATTTAGACATCTGAAATTCCTAAACAATATTTCAAGCTAAATATGATTATTAAGTCATTTTATACCATTAAATGTACAAGAAAAAAGATGCTCTCTACTTTTGTATCGAGGAAATTTCAAATTTTCAACTTCATTTGGTAAAAAAAATATTCTCAATAAAATCTTTACTTTAAGATGCATAAATTTCATAAGACAATTAAATTAAAAAAAACTGTTTTGCATTTACTTTAGTTGACAACATTTTTAATAATAACACAAATCATATTTTACTTAAAGAAGAAGAATTCTATTAAGAAAACAGTAAAAAGGAAAAGGAAATACTGATGCTGTTCGTTTTACTCTTACTAGACCGAATTAACTACTGAGAGCATTAGATAATGAGAGAGAATTATATGTTTTTTTTGCAACATTTTTTTATAAAAATTTTAGAAACCTGTTTTTTAGAAGGCAACAGGTGAATAGATAAATGAGAGGGGGGTGTTACATTTAATAACAGTGAATGAGTGAATTTTTTATACTTAATGTTTTTGGAATAATTTCACTAATTTTTGTTTTAAAGCAAAAAAAGTTGCGGTCAAAATAATAGCACCACTTACATGTCACCTCTACGTTGCTAATATGTGTTTTTAAGTTCATGAATATTTTTCTTCACAATTTTGTGATCCGATTATTCAAAGTATATTCTCTAAAAAAATGAATCTAAAATTAACACAAATATTCCAATAAATTTGATTATAAAAACAAAATGTCTGATTGGCACCCAGAGATGAGCGATATTTTCACGATTGTGATTTAATCACTGTGATTGGTAAATGACTGGTAATCACTACAGTGACTAAAATTATAAAATAACAATTACTAATAATGTCATTCTTTCCTCTTTAGTTCTATACTCAAATCTATTTATTGTTATTTTGAGGCAGCAAAATTACTTAAAGGTGGCGCTGAGCATAATCATGATTCATCTAGAATTAAAATTATCCATTTCCTACGGTGCATACTGTGAACTCTTAGGAGACTCTCATAATCAAAGAAAATAATGTCTTCCGTCGTCTTTTATTGAACCCTTTTTTAATGTAATTTTTTAATTAAAAAATGTTTTGTTTTGAAATACTGCGATCACTGTCACTGTTTTAAAGAACAGCGATTTAAAAATCACTTTCACTGGGAACGACGTTATTTAAAAATACGGTATAGCTCATCTCTAGTAGGATCTTTCAAAATAACAGCACCTTTTCTATTAAAAAACATAAAAAATCCAAAAAATTTTTATGACATTTAGTGTAAAAGAATACACAGCTGCTTCTGTAATTTTTAATCAACAAAGTTTTTAAGAAGTGTGATATTAGAATTTAAATAATGGGTTGGTCTAAACACTGTACTTCAGAAAAACGAGAACTCATTAAAAAGCATGGTTCTGATGAACAAACTTTTGCCGAAATCAGAAATATTATCGGATAATCAAATAGAAAAGAAATGCCATAACTTACAAAATAAAAGTAGGGAGTCGTGGACGAAAAACTGTGGCGATACCTTTTATGGTTCATCGTGTATTACATTAAATAAAAAAGGTGATATTTACCTCAACAGCAAGGATTAAGGGTAATTCAATCTGTTAATAAGTACTGAAATTGTATTTGAAGTCTAAGTGAATATAATTTGATAAGTCCCCCTCTAAGCTGCATCGCATATCTCAAATAGATAAAACTTACTTGGTTTGGCATATTAAAAAAGGGGACTGATGAGTCTAAAATATTTTTTATTTGTTAGGACGCCCCTTATCAAGGAATATGATAAAAAAAAATCTACAACAAAAAACTTTCAAACACGACGGTTTTAGTGTTGGATCCATTTTTCATATTGAAACTGTTATTGATGTTTCAGAATATATGAAAATATTGAACGAAGTAATGCTATCGTATGCAACTGAAGAAATGCCACTGATTTGGGCCATACAACAAGACATATATAATATTTCTATAAACGTATAAAAGAAGAGGTCGGTAATTAAACCGACCAATAATAGTGATTTTTGGAACAGCATAGAACAGTCATGGAACTCAATTTTCCTGAAAATGTGCCAGAATGTAATAAATTCAATAGAAAGGAGGAGAAAACACAACAAAAAACAAAAATGCTAAAAGTAAATAATAAAAACAACTCGATAAAATACCATTAAAAACTTAAAGAGAATCTTATTTATTTTTTGCTTTTGGTTTTAGTTGAAACCGGGTGGTGCTATTATTTTGACTCCAGGTTTCATCAATTCTTCTGAGGATAATTAATCTAAAGAAAGACAATAAATAGAAATGGCTTTTATGACTTATTAATGTATGTGGTGCTATTATTTTGACCGCAAATGTATGTAATGCTATTATGTTAAAGGGTTTTGCTCAATATTGAATGAGTTAAAATGAAACAGAAAGTCGATTTGTAAATGTGTAAGTAATTGGCGCATGCAAAAAGTTGTAGTTAGATAAATTTAAGGGACATGCGCAGTAGTTAGTTATCAAAATTACTTTGTTCTCTTTTCTTAAAAAAATGTGTGGTAAATGTGGTGATTATTTTTTTACTTTTAACGTTTTCTACGCGAAAGATTTTTAAAGGTGTGAGATCTAAATAATTAAAGTTTTTGAGTTTTTTTGTTATAAATACACTTATTTTAATTTTTTAAATTGCTTCAATTATTAAAATTGTAAACAAAAAAATGTTATAAAAATAACAATAATTTAAAATAATTAAAAACTCCTTTATTCTGGTTAAATGAACAATTGTGGTAGATATTTATTATTATAAATTTTCCAACGAACTATTAACTGAACGAGTAGGCAATTTAAATTTCCCTCAAAATTTTATGATCCGTCGCTGTTATATTTTCATTTTGGATCGTTCTCAAAAACTTAAACTTTATTTTGATATATGTTTTTTACCACATGTACGCTATTAAAAACTTGGACTCAAATGATTGCCTAGAGACTTCACTAAGAAAAAACTGTGCTTTGAGTTGTTACATATCGGGTCAAATTGTTATTTAAATGGATTTAAAAATTTGAAAGAACTTAAGAATAAAAATGATTCATATTGATGTGATAATAAGAATAATATAAGAAGGTTCACAGTGTAATTTATTACACTTCTTTACTATATTACTATACCGTATACTATACTACTATATCGTAGGTCGGTTTAACGATGTCCGCCCTTCCCTCTAACTGGTCGCGATTTTAAGAGATAAAACTTAGTAGATATCACTTCTTTAGTCCACGGATATTGCCATTGAATTGATGAAGTGTCTATTATTTCACCCAGCCCCCATACAAATATTCCTCCAGGAATATGGTTTTTAGGCACATAAAATTTTTTAATATAAAGCGATTTGAATGAAATTCGTCACAATCAAGTCTTATAATTATTCTAAAACTACGAATTTGTCAAATTAGGAAAAATATAAGCAAAAATTGATGTGCGTAACTTTATAGCATATTTATGTTAGCGCCATAATAATAAACAGTACTTATATTAGAAAACAAATTTATAAGATTATCGTTCAGCGTTCATTTTTTGTAACTACTGTTTATAACCAACAATGTGAGATTAATATTTTTAATTTTGAAGTTCAAAGAGAAACCATGACAATTCAAAAATGGAATTTTCTTGTTTTTTATTTTCGCCCGAAATGTGAATGTAATACAATTTTTATTCAATTTGGTCTAAGGTGGTCCATTGGTCTCAAAAAAATTCTTATCTATGTATAATGATGAATGGTGTCCCAATGTCAAGAATGTTTAACCATAATTTTTTCAATTATTTTAATTCTTTTTTTTTAATTTACTAATTCAAGTTACCAGATTTTTTTAAATTTTTCTATGAATTTTAAAAATTAGATCAACCAAAATCTTTTTGATCTTTGGTCCAAACACTTTTAAAATTTTAAAACATAAATAATATCAAAATGAATTAAAACTTTTATAACTTAACATGCTGGGATCACATATATTTTATTTACAAAATAAATTTTTAAAAAGTATTTCAACTCTATATTTTTATCATTTTCTAATCAATATTTTCTTGTCAATCGACAATCAATTGATCTGTATAAATATTTATCATGTTATAGTATTGAATTAATAACTGTTACTTTTAACTGAAAATCACAAAATTTTAATCATCGAATTCATACAAAAAACGCTTGGTTAGCACCATTGAACTTTCAACTTTATTTTTTAACTTTGATCCTAAAGAGAGTTATAGATAAATTAAAGATTTTTTTACTTATTGTTGTTATTGTTTTAATGCATTTACATGCAACAAATTAATAAAGTCATTTTTTATCGAAACCTTAACAAATAAGTGATTTTCAGTTCTCTCGCGTTAATTGTATCAATCGGTCGAGTCTAATATTATTAATCCGCGATCGCGTGTGATTTTTTTCTTCTTTAGTTAAAATGTAGTGAAGTGTTTAGTGTATTAAAATTTAATTTGTTTTAATTTGTGTAAAATTAAAAAAAGTACAATAAAATATTGATTTCGTACGTGAAATATTGATTAACTATCGATTCGTCGGGAATCTAAATTTTTTCGTCGTCGCGTAGCAAAATGCATGAACGTTCTTGCATTTATACACATGCGTGCGTGGAAATGTGTATCAATTGGTGGAAGAAATGTTGTGGGGGGGTAAAAGGTGAGTCAATGTACATTTGTTTTACTATGATTAACTTTTATATATGTATGTGTGCAGCTACATTAGTATGTTGTTTTATGTTTTTTTTCTTGTTCTTAAAAAGGCGCAAATTTATTTTTTATTAACAAAAATTCGCGGGGTTTTAGCATCTTTAATTTACAGTGAGTCAACAATATTGACACATCCAAAAACATTTTTGTTAAAAATTTTAAAAAATTTAGATAAATTTTTTATAAATTTCTTTGTGATAAAAAAATATATTTTTACAAATTTATAAAGTTACTGGGAGTCATTGGGTTTTTTTAGAAATAGGATTTTCTTATCTAAGGAGTGAGATCGAAAAATTCTTTTAATTTGTTTTCATTTGTTTGAATTTCTTATTACAATTTACCAAAAAATTATTTTCATATTTTTCATCACTAGTGATGAAACTTTGAAGCCTTCTTCCATTAACTATTGATTGATTCCTATCAATTTGCTCGAACAGGTGGTCTATCTTTGTTTAACTTTTACCACATTTCGGACACATTTTTGTGTTCTTTAATTTTCTTTTAACAAGAGCCCAATATTTCTCCACTGGACTTAACTCCGGGCATTTCGGAAGATTTAAATGGATAAATTATGAGTAGAAGCTGCCATTTTATAAACATTCTTTGATGTAAATTTCGGTATTTATAGATCCCGTTTTAACAAATGATTAGCTTCTTGTGAAGAAACTACATATTCCACGATCTTTTTGGAAAATTTTGAATGCTTTTGGTTCCAACATTCCCCCGAGCAACAGCAACATAAATGTTTTGATCAGGAAGTTGCGAAAAATATACCAGCACATAGGTTTTCTCATTTATTATGCAGCAGAATTATTTTTTTTTTGAAAACTTGACTTAAATTTTCGTGCTCTAGTTTTGGCCTCTAATTTTTTAGAAGCGTAGTAACCTTCTAAAATTAGGCCAGGTTTTTTTGGAGCCTTGTATATATTTTAAACTTTTGTTAGCTTTAACATTTCGTACCAAATAGTCCAGTGCTCGGATTAATCGAGCTATTTTCATATCAGATGTTTTGGTTGCTCTTCTGAAGCTGCATTCTATTTTTTAGCTTTAGAGCATTTTTTAGCATTAGCATTCCTTCTACCTGAACCAGGTTTTCTATCAACAGAAAAATTCTCTCGTTAGATTAGCATTGGAATGAATTTGAAGTCAGATCTTTGAATGCTTGACCAATTTTTTGTAGGACAAACTTGGGTTTTATTGAAAATATTTAGTAATTTTTGTAAGCACTTTTTTCTGTTCACTCACTTTAAGCAGATTAACAATATATTCATTTTGTAGATATTAAACATAATAATTGGGATCTTTTCCAAAAGTAAAAAAAAAATAATAACAATTTTTCGATCTCACTCCTTTCATTAAAAGATTATTGTAATACAAAATTATTTCACCACAAACTTAGAAACAAAGAATTTCAACTGAATGAAAAAAATCATTTTTAAAAATCAACTATTTTAACATTAACAAAACTGTTTTAATAAAATTAAAAATTTCAAAATGGACAATTTACTTCAAAAAATTCTCATTTTGAATTTTTCATAAGTGTAATATTTTTATAGTTGGTCACTGTACTTGCACCTTCTTAACCCCAAAATAAAAACAGCAAAAATTCATACATAAAAAATTACCAAAAAGCAAAAACAAAAAAAATGCAAAAGCAAAAATTTTTATTGCAAAAATGAGCGCCAAAATAAGAACAAGAGAGAAACGAAACCAAAAATATAAGAAACAAATTAGAATAGTTAAAAACCGGTTTCTTTGCACTTAAAATTCTCTGAGAGAACAACAGGAAACTAAACGTTTAATAAGTTTAAACAAATACAAACACATAAAAAATACAGAAATGCATGTGTGTGTATTTTTTCAAAATAAAGAAGATTCTGCATTTGATTTACCCAAAAACAAATAGGAAAAATATTAGAAGAAAAGATGAAAAATACTGGAATAGAAAAAAATATTTCTGTTTGTAAAATAAAAAAAAATATTAAGAATTTTACCGTGAAAATGTGAAAAAAACGGCAGATATTAATACAAATTCACCCAAAAATGATCACGTAATCGATAAAGAAAGCAAATCGAATTATTTAAACTTTAATTAAAATTTCATCCACCAATAATAACAGACTTTAAAACAAAAAACTTTAAATTTGTTTTTTACTTCCTTTTTTATTCTTATCTTCATTCTAAATAGTCATTATGGTCATCCACCCCTGTAAATTTAATATCACATTTTTACACATGTGACCGACAGACAACTCACTATTGTGAATTTTCATTGTTATACTTTTCATAGCAACACAACAACAGATACAATATGGTAATTTTACAATTCTATAGATGACAATTTAAAAATAGAATTTTGAATAAAAAATAACATAAAAATAGAAAAGAGGATTTGTTATGCAAGAAATGATTCTCTGTCTGATAAACTGGTCGTTTGTACTTTATGTCACAGGCGACAATGAATGACGAATAAAAGATATCAATTGGAATAAAACTTATTTTATAATTTTGTTAAAAAATATGTTTGATGGCTTCTTTAAATGGGTGTCAATTTTATGGTTATTTATTCTGTTAAGAAGATTATTTAGGGGAATTTTATTTGAATAAGTTGAAAAGTTGCTTTAAAATTTCAGTTCTAGTTCAAGTTCTGTTACAGTTCAGTTCTGGTTCAGTTCAAATTCAGTTCAAGTTCAGTTAAAGTTCAGTTATAGTTCAGTTCAAGTTCAATTAAAGTTCAGTTCAAGTTCAGTTAAAGTTCAGTTTTAGTCCAGTTCTAGTTCAGTTCAAGTTCAGTTAAAGTTCAGTTCTAGTTTAGTTCTAGTCCAGTTCTAGTTCAGTTCAAGTTCAGTTAAAGTTCAGTTCTAGTCCAGTTCTAGTTCAGTTCAAGTTCAGTTCAAGTTCAGTTCTAGCTTAGTTCTAGTTCAGTTCAAGTTCAGTTCTAGTTTAGTTAAAGTTCAGTTCTAGCTCATTTCAAGTTCAGTTCTAGTTTAGTTCAAGTTCAGTTCTAGTTCAGTTCAAGTTCAGTTCTAGTTCAGTTCAAGTTCAGTTCTAGTTTAGTTAAAGTTCAGTTCTAGTTCAGTTCAAGTTCAGTTCTAGTTTAGTTCTAGTTCAGTTCTAGTTTAGTTAAAGTTCAGTTCAAGTTCAGTTCTAGTTCAGTTCAAGTTCAGTTCTAGTTTAGTTAAAGTTCAGTTCTAGTTCAGTTCTAGTTCAGTTCTAGTTTAGTTCTAGTTCAGTTCAAGTTTAGTTAAAGTTCAGTTCTAGTTTAGTTCTAGTTCAGTTCAAGTCAGTTCTAGTTTAGTTCTAGTTTCAGTTTCAAGTTCAGTTCAAGTTTAGTTCTAGTTCAGTTAAAGTTCAGTTAAAGTTCAGTTCTAGTTCAGTTCAAGTTCAGTTCTAGTTTAGTTCTAGTTCAGTTCTAGTTCAGTTCAAGTTCAGTTAAAGTTCAGTTCTAGTTTAGTTCTAGTTCAGTTCTAGTTTAGTTCTAGTTCAGTTCTAGTTCAGTTCTAGTTCAGTTCTAGTTCAGTTCTAGTTCTAGTTCAGTTCAAGTTCAGTTAAAGTTCAGTTCTAGTTTAGTTATAGTTCAGTTATAGTTCAGTTTTAGTTCTGTTATATTTTTGTTCTGTTCTAGTGCCGTCCTACCTCACTTCTAGGAATTCTAAAATAATAATTTAATCGTAAATCTTCTTTAAGCGTCTGCTTCCTGTGACAATTATATTTTTCAATTATTAATTTAAAGGAAAATTGAAGTTTTCTAAATCCCCCAAAAATGCTCAGTATCATTAAGTACATTTTTTTACAGTTTGTTTTCGTACGCCAATGTTTTTCCATTTCCATGAAAAATAAAAAAGAGAAAGTAAAAAAAATCCTAAAGGAACTTAGTGAAAAAGCATATGATGCCGTTGTCTGTCTCATCTGTTACTAATCCCAGGTTTGCTAATCCCACCAACATATAAAAGTTACTCCGCTGATACTTTTTTACTGTCATATTTTTTTTGTTACTTCCATTGATGATGTTTGGACAACATTTCATTTTTCATTTTATATTCTTGAACTACAGCTGGCATTTATTCCTCTCCTTAACCAGCAGAAAAAGCAATATTTTAAAAATCTTTGTTCAAAATTGAAAATCAAAATTAATTCGATATATGAATTTCCATTTATTGATATTGGGATTAAATTGATATCGAAAATAGTGATTAATTTTTTTAATAGAAATGATTTCAGCAGTATGTTATTACAGCAACAGTGTAGGGTATTTACAAATCCTGCTAAGTACTTTGGGTTACATTGTGGCATGTAATTTATTTAAAAGTGCTTTGTATGACATATCCGTTTTTTTGCGATTTTCACTAAATATAAATATATTTATTCAAATAGGGTGTTGTAAAGTGAGGATTTGAATTTTAATTCAAAAAGTTATTTTGAGCTTTTATTGTTAATTGCTATAGTTTCGGATAATATTAACGCTGTTTACATGACATTTATCCAAAATTGATACACAGTGTTAATAAAAGATATTGATTTGAAAGCGTTTTAAGGAAATTTGATAGTAATTATTGTTTGCGTTAAGACAAAATTTTGATTAAAAGCAAACTCTTTAGGAAAATTTTTCTATTGCAGTATTTTACGAGAAATATCCGTTTTTATATATTTTCTGGAATATAACTTGACATCTCACTTAATAAGAAATTTAGCGACAATTTAAATTCTTAGTAAAGAAATTAAAATTGGATTTTTGAAGAAAGTGAATTTCTAAGAAATTTTTGCTGTTCCGAATTTTAAAAACCCTTCATCGCATACATTATAAAAGCATTTCGATAAGAAGATAATATTTTCGATTTTTTTAATTTATGTCTCGATTCTGCAAAAAGTTTCGTAATGGAAACTACAAAGAAATGCGGTCTCATATTTATAAAATTCCCTATAAATTTTGGTTCCAAACCAAAGATTTAATAACCGACTTTAATAAAGAAATTAAGTTCAAAAAAGGAAAGTGATATGAAAAACAATAATAAGCAAAGTAGCTACATGTATTGAAGACATGTACATGTATTTAATTTCGACAGAATTGCTCTGTACTTAAGAACCTTTAAGATCTAAACCCTATTTCGGGAAGGAACATTAGAAACTGTAAAAAAATAATCACTAGATATGTATAGCAAATACTTAGTATACAGTTGAAAACGTAATTGTGCCTTGAATACATTTAGTTTATTTTTAAGAGTTGTACAAGCTCGAAAACTATTTTTGGCATGGGGCATTATATTGGAGCCATGAAAAAATATGCACCGATATTCGTTAAATTAGTAACATATATTAAGGTCACTAAGATATTTGAATTCGTTAAAAACCATATTCAGGAAGGGGTCTTATATGTGGGCTGGGTTAAATAAATATCCCAGTCCAATGTAAATTGTTTGGCGTTCATTGTTATGTCAAAATAATATCTGTCAAACTGCATAAAATGATCTCTAAAATGCGACCTGAATGACAAATTGACATGGCCATATTTTAGCCCATAACTCTTTTCTGTTGATCCTAATTAGATTAGATTCTATATGCCATTCAAAGAAAATACTACTTATATAAAGTCTATAGAACTTTTAGAGGGTGAGTTTTAACATTTTTTTCTACCGAAAATAATGTTCTCTTAGTAGAACTGTTAATGGGAAAAGACTATGGAAGGAAGACACCCGACATATGCAAGTTAATTTTCGAATATCTTAAGATCTATAAATAAATGAAGTCTGGAGTCTTAAAATTTTACACCAACTAAAGCAAACTAAAAGCAAGTAAGAATGCTATATTCATTACCATGCACCACAAATGCATGTGAAGTAAATACATTATATTTCATACATACACACACATACAGCCGCAAACGTATACATTATAAAAATGTTTTTCTAAAAATATAACACATGAACACTTAATTAGTTATAAAATTAGTTATATTTTTAGCTATAACTTGTTTTGATCTGAACTGATTTAATTGGGGATGAAGTTCGCATAACTTAATATTATGACAGAATTTCAATATAATTTATCGATTTATAATTGACAATTTTACGAATGTTCTTCGCCTGAATGTAGAGCTTGCATTAGATATCGGTCTATTTCTTTTACCCAACTTAACTGATTTTGCTGATTTTAAATAGAAAAGTTTTTAGGACTTTAGCAAATACTTTGGTCAAACTTCATTGCGCTTTATCAATTTCTTATGGATGTGAGCGTGCCAGCAATAGACAGACGGACAGACATAGCTTAATAGACTTAGATTTTGATTTCATGCAAGAATTTATATACGTTATGGACTCTGAGATGATTCCTTCTTCGCGTTATATACAGAATGACAAAGTTAATTTACCCTCTTTACCCCTTGTAGTGGTGAAGGGTATATGAATATGGAAATACTATAATCTAATTTAATGCAATTTTTTAAGTATTTTTAATTTTATACAGTGAAGTCATTTTGACTGCTTGTAGGTAATAAATACAAATCATATAGTTTTATTCGATTATATACATTTTTAACTTTTCCTTTTTCAAAAATTTAGCGAATTTCACAAAATTTTCTATATATTCGAGTCATTCTATTACTTAAATTCAAATTAATTCAAAAAGTTACATTTTTAAGTTGACACTTCTTTTCAAGACACCCTATTTATTTTAAGTTTATTTATAAATCCAATGAAAATTTTCAATTAATTTTCCTCTTAAAATAATTTTTTTATTTAAACAATTTTTTTGTTGTTGTTTGTTGCTTTTGATTCAAAAATATTTATGCAAGTTGCCACATGACTCTAATATTTTTTCTATTGTAAATTTGAAAACCAGACTTTTCCGTTTCTAAAGTACTTTTATTTTTTTCTATTTGCTTTTATTCTTAACTATTTTTTTCTGTATTTAAAAATTTTGGCATATTTTTTCTAGTATCATTTATTCGTCCGTCTTTCTGTCCATACGAATGTTTGGTCTGCTGTATGGACCATCCTCCAATATTGTAAGAGTACTTTGTAGCTAAATTGTATACAATTGGTCTGGTAAATAAGTACTTGTATCTGGGTGTATATTTTTTATTTTTTGCTATTTTTCTAAAAAGGAGGGAGATTAAATCTTTAATATTTTGACATTTTATAACTGTTGACGTGTGTTATTATTTTTATTTTTTTTTTTGTACTATTTTGATACCCCCCACCACGACGAGTGGCTGAAGAGGGTATACTAACTATGCCATTCTGTGTGTAACGCTAGGAAAAAATCATCTCAGACCCCATAATGTATATTTATATATTCTTGCATCAAATCAAAATTTGACTTGATTTAACTATGTCCGTTTGTTTGTCTCTTGTTGGTACGCTCACATCCAAAATAATAGACAGAGCTCAATGAAATTTTGCCTTAATATTTGTTATAATCCTGAGATGTTTCCTATTTAAAACCAGCAAAATCGCTACAATATATTTAAATATATAGATCGATATCTGAAACAACTTCTTAGTTTAAGCGAAGAACTTACGTTAAGTTGTCAGTTACGAATATACAAATTACAAACAAATTTTGCCATAATATCAAGTTGTATGTACTTCATTATCATTCCCAAAATTATCAAAATCGGTTCAGTATAAAAAAGTTATTGACAAAACAAATATAAGTAATTTTATGACTCATTAAGTTTTTTTGTGTTGTATTTGTGAACAATTTCTTTATTATAGACATTTGTTTGTATATGGGTGTGAGTGTGTACGTACGAAACATAACGTATTTGCTTCCCATGTGTTTGCTATGGAGGGTATTAAAGATTCGTCTTAACTGAATGTAGCATTCTTACCAGTTTTTTTCTAATTATATTTTGCTTACTCCCCCATTGTTTTATTTTGACCGGAAATGTTTTTTAATGTTTAGGGATGTATTTTTTGTTTATTTTCATCTTGTTAGGAATGTAATGGTTTTAATCTTTTTTAGGGGAAAAAGGAAAAGAATTATAATTTGTTAAATAATTTATAATAATTAAAATATTTGAAATATATCTAAATGAGAATTTTTGTTCGAACTTAAATATCACTTTAAATTTAATTTATTATCCTGTTCAAAAAAAGAAAACTTTTCAAATAATTCCCGTTTTTATTTCCATTATTATATAACTTTTCTTATTGTCTTTTTGGCTACAAAACCCCAATTTTGTTTTCTCCCAAACAAAAAATTAGTTTTCCCTATTTTTCGCTTGTTAATTCCCTAAAAGAAAAGACAACAAAACAAAATCCTTTTTTTGTTGTATTTATTTGTTCATTCCTTGCGGCATTCATTACACTTTCGCTATCGTTTGGCGAATGACACAAATAAAATTTTGTGTAACCCTTAAAAATAGATTTCAATTTGCCTCGAGTTTCTATTATTTTGTTTAATGAAATTTGAACTCTCTCAAATGAGTGCATGTTTCTCAACATGTCATATGTTTCAGCAACATTTAAGCAATAAGAGAAAAAAAGGAGAACTCACCACTATTTCCTAAACTCCGAAATGTTGCTAAACCCCAATTCGCCTTTAACTAAGAGAGTAAATCCAGAGTTATTTCCATACTAAACTCTTTTAGCTTCTAAAGAGTTCTTTTTTAGAATTTCATAAATTTAAAACGAAGGTTCTCTCCCCTTTTACTATAGGTTCCTTTCGGATTTTGGGATTTTAAAGCGAATTGTTGAGAATTTTTGTTTGTATTTAATGTTCTACATAATTTTATTAAAGTTTGACATTCAATATATCTGTTCTATGTGGATTTGTATATACATATGTATGTATATATTTCTATTCCATATATAGAGTTTGTTGTTTATCGTATTTGGGTGAAGAGTGCAAACATCGTTGCCACAAAATATACAGTTAAAACGATACATATTGTAGGTTTTAACTTCATCGTTTTATATTTTTGACTCTCAACACATTTTTGAAGTTCATTGAACGAACTGCAACAGTTAACGTAGGAACGATTTTTCTTTTTATTGTTGTCAAATATTTTATAGTTCGATTTTTTGGGGGGTTTAAAATTTATGATTTTTCAATTTTAAAAGGACAACTCTTTTTAGAGGTAAAAGTTAAGTCTTGTATTAAAAAAATAACACTCACACATTAGAAACTGAACAAAAACTATGATTCCGTTACTTATATCGGTTCAGATTTTGTCTTAAATGGACTTTACATGTTTCAGATTTCTAGATTTTATTTAATTCCATTTTTATAAAAAATCGCATATCGTTTGATGCACCAAAACGATTTAATGTAACCCAACATTAAAAACCTGAAATTATTTTTCTATATGTTACTCTATTCCGCCATTTACAACGGGTAAGACTCGTTTAAGACCCGCCATATAATACACTACAGCAAATTGTGTATTTAATTATTGTGCAATCATTTGCAATTACTGTGGGCAAAATTGCTTTTTAAATAAATCTGTTACTTTCGATAGGCTGCAAATTCAATTAGAAATATAAAAATAACACGCAACAAAATTTAATATTCGATTAGCCTTTCTCTAACTCCTTCCATGGTGCTCCTTTGGGACACAAACTCTCCTGCTATTGTTTTGTTAAATAACATGCATTTTCAAACTACCGATATAAAAACTATTATGGTCGACTCTGAATAGGATCTGGTATTTAAATCTTTCATAAAATGTATGAGATATTAATGTTTTTGTGAGATCTATGAGTTTTAAGCAATTTTTACACATTGGTTCTAAAAGGAAAACTATTGGAAATTATAAACCTTTTAAGATTCCTAACTGTGATTTATTTCTTCTAGTGGAGCAGGAAAATTAGTAATACAATTTTAAAATAAGTCAGATATCGTATGTGACAAATCGCATTAAAATGTGATCCGCATCTGAACACACAGAAAAAAATTGCTCGTGTAACATATCATTCATTTAAAACGTTTTTAAGTTTATGGTAAAATAATACTGTGTATATTACAAACTTTCACAAAAATGTTAATTCAACATTGTTTCAAAATAAATTCGAATTTTCTTCCTTGCAATTTTCCTACTAGAAAGTAATTTAAAAAAAATATTGTTGTATAATTTTATAAATTAATATTAAAAGATTCCAATATGTACAGTATTATTTTACCACAATTTTAAAATTTAAAATTTTAAGTAAAAGTGAATTGAAAAAGTAATTTTGTTTAAAAACAACTATTTTCAACGTTGATTTAACTTTAATTTTTTCTCTGTGCATTTCTTTTATAAATCGTGGAGAGCAGTTCGCTCAGATGGACGGGCTGGTCATCGTCAGCCAAAATTGGGAAAAATTTAAATATTCACAAAAAATTTTAATTTTTACGAAAAAAATCGACATTTCACAAAAAATTCACTCACTAAAAAACGCTTATTTCGTTAACTTAAAATATCCATTTTTAAAATTTTCACTAAAAATTCAAGTTTTCACTGAAAATTAAAATTTTCGCCAAAAGCTCATATTTTCACTAAATTTTGAAACTTTCACTAAAAAATTCGAATTTTCACTAAATTTTGAAATTTTCACAAAAAAAAAAAAAAAAAAAAAAAAAAAATTGACAAGAGCATTTCTCATTCTCATAGTAATTTCAGTTTCTTATCAAAATTTCAATAAATTAAGACATGATATTATGCACTCTGTAGGAGCTGCACAAATAAAATTTTGCCTTCTTTTGAAATGTTCTCAATTTAATCAAAAACATAAGTTATTTTAATCAAAACTAAGACTTTTTGAATCGTGCCTTTTGTGTATAAAATTTTTGAGGTTAAGTCAACAATCCGCTAAAGGGAACTTATCAAAGATTTGGGTTTTGTTTCAGATTTTTTTAAAATATTTTTGTGAAATAGTAAATGTCCCGGATCAACCTTCAAAGTGTCATAATATAGAGTTTTAACTAGAATGAAAACTTAAATTTCCTCTTAATTACGTGATGCAAAAATTTAGAAAAATCGATCATTTTGAAAATCATTATTAATTTAAAAAAGATGGTTAAAATAATACCATGTTTTAGTACCACGAGTTAATTTTAATTCATTTCTTATCACGTAAATCTTTTATTTCTTTAATAACTCAATATAACTTTAATATCAAACAACAATAACAAAGTTTTAAATTTCCCAATAAAATTATTCACCATTCCATTTGTTTAAATTTCTTATAAGAAATAATTCACTTAAATTCACCATCTGTTGGCCAGTCATTAAAATGACAACCAATAAGAGAACATTTCATAAAGAGAACGAAAAACACCCTCTTAATCTGCTTTAAAAAACAACAGAAAACCTGCGGCGAATTACAAAAATATACTCTTTGGCAAATAGAAACGAAAATCTTTAACGATCAAAAAACACACTAGAACACACACACACAATTTCACATTCAAGCGAATATAAACAGAACAACAATTTAGTGGAGTAAAAAAACAAAAATAAACGAGGACCCAAAAACAAAACGAAAGCAACTTGTAGAAATGTTGCAGAAGTTTATTAGATACAGAGACACAGATACAACAAACTCGTATTTACAAAGTAGACAAATACAAGAAAACGTAAATTTTATACAGGAGCAAGAAAAACTCACACGCACACACACACACAGACATAGACTCTCTCTTATTAGGACGGCGAATCGTAAAAGTTGGATTATAGAAAAAAAAACGATGTCATTGAGTAACATGAGTAAAGATGTGTGCCCGACTAGAATTTAACAGAGCAGCAAAAACGTTTAGTTGAAAGTAGACTTTTCGGCTAAGTTGACGTGTTTCGTAACAACGTGCGGAAACGGATTTCTAAATGTGAAACAAAATTTCATATTGTGTGAATTTAAATAAATTAAAGGAATTTAAGAAACAAGAAAAAATTATTTTTGAAAAATGAAGAGAATTTAACATTTTTAAATTTAAACGAAACAAAAATAAAGCGAATAAAATCTAAAGAAAAAATTTCATTCATAAATTTTGTGAAAGGAAATAACAATAAAAACAAATTTAGTGGCATACATTAAGGCTAAAGCTTTATTATAAAATATAAAGCATACTTTTAGGCAAATATTATATAAATAATATAAGAAAACAAAAAAAGTGTTTTTAAAATTGTGGTTAACAAAAAATTAGCTACAAATTTAATTTAACCAAAAAATATTCAGTCTTAGCGCTTTTTTGCTCATTGTGCTCTGTGTGTTAATTGTAAGATTTGTAAAACAAATTTACACTTTGGATTTCGCTTAGCTTTCAAGAAAAAAATAAAAGAAGTGAAATTTTAACGAAACATAAGAAAACAAAAACAAAATAAAATAAAATAAAAACAAAACAAATAAAATAAAATATCCAAGAATATATAGAAATATATAAATTTGAAGAAAACGTAGCATAACAAAAGGCAATTTTTTATTTAAGATTCCTACGAAAAAAGCTAAAGCATAACAACAGGCAAAAAGAAAATATATAAAGCAGCTATTTGTTATAAAGCTTCCTGCTAAAGAAAAATAAGAAAATAATCTTAACGAAAATATCTTAACAAATAGACCAAATTTTCCACTGAATTTTTCTATATAAATATTTTTTTGTTGATTTTATGTTACGGTGTTGAAATTTGTATTTCATTTTGAAGTGTTTGTTTAACTGAGAAAAAAGTGTTTATTTGTGTGAGTGTGTGCGCTTTTTATCCCAACTCTTAAAGGATATTTTCCTAAGCTCATGTATATGTGTATGCATTTGCTTGTGTAAGAAAAACAAGATCACAAGAGAAAAACAATCAGAGAAATTACATTTCAACAGTCAACATTTCAAATTATACTTTCTTGAAGATAAACTAAAATACAAGTAAGCGCTAAATCTAATATTGTTACTATTTTATTTGTTGAAGCATACTCTTATGGTACTTTTTTGTAAAGTAGCCTAGTTTTGGGGGAATTTTCTTAAAGTTAAATAAATATGAATAAATTTGTAAATGGCAGGAAAGAATATTATTGCATAAAATTTATTTCAGAGATCCATAAACTGTGTGACTTTTTGTAAAAGATCTTATAATATTTATACAAATTTTTACAAATTGTGAGATTTTTAACTTAATCAAAAAACTAAAATTATTCCAAGTTGTGATATTCTCAGTGGAATTTTAGGCCTCATAAAGCTTTTTAAACAGATCAATTTAAAATTATAAGGTTTTATAAGCAGAACTTTGAAGTGTCAATTTGAACTGTAATAGAGCTATTTTTATTAGATATTAGAATAAATTTTATTATCAGAAAGCTATTTTAAATACTTGAAAGTAATTAAAAAAAAGTTTTTTAAACTGCGGAAATCTAGGTGGCTTTTGGGTTTCTTTCTCAATTTCAAATACTACGGAATTTTCTCTATTTATTTCTAATGTAAAAATTCCCTAAAATAAAAAAAATTGCAGTATTCTTTTAGGAAGTTTATCTTAATAAATATACTCATGAAATGTGTTTGTGAGAGAAATTAAAACATGTTTTGAATACAATTTAGTACTAAATTAAAAATTTTCTTCAAGAACAGTAATTCTTCACACATACAAATTTTGGCCAGTTTCTTTTTTAGTTAGTTCCAAAATACTTGACGCCTTTGAGTATGCAGCACTACACTCATAAAAATATTTTGCACAAACTAATATTAAAAAAAATATAAGTCCAACAATATAAGTCAAAGGCAATGGAAAAAAGCACTTTTTAATAGTTTTGAAAAACATTTCCAATCTATGAGATATAAAATATTTTATTAGTCTTGCAGCAAAAGTATTACCAACTTGCAATTTTAACTTTGTAATTTTGAATCCCTCCAAGAAGGCACAGTTTGAGTTTTTATATTTTTAGAAAAATTTCTTACAGTCCCTCTTAATTCTAAGGTTTCCTTAAAAATGTTTAATGGCGTTTCTGGTCTTGCAAAATTACAATTTTGTGAAAGCAGTCTCTTTATACCTAAATATAAATTATAAGAGTCTAGAAAATTAAATTGATCATAGTTACTTTTTAATTTTGAAGCAACTTTGAAAGGGTGTGCAGAACTCCCATTTTTGTATATACCATTGCAATAAAACTTTATCAAAACATAATTTTTTTCATAAAAAATATTTTTAACAGAAAATTAAAATAATAAATCAAAATTTAATAGACGTGCAACGTATCCTTTTAAGGTCTTGCAAAATTGCAATCTTAAAAAATACTTTTGCTATACAATTTTTTAAAAGCTCCAAAAAAACAAAAATCTTTTCCAAAAAGCTACTTCCATTTATAAGACTTTTTATTAGTCCATTTATTTTTGCCCTGACTTGGCATTCTGTCACTATGGTAAACAGGCTTTTGAGTGTTACGGAGCTTAGGCTAAAATGAGAATTGAACAGTACAAAAAAGTGTGGTAGATTTTAAAAGAATATAAACTACCTATTCTAACAAAAGGACAGAAGGCACGTTAGTGGAAGGGCAATTAAAATAAATTTATTTCCATCAAATAAAAAAATAAAATTGTAACTTTATCAAGAAATTTTCGATCTCAATCCTTATATTTCATATTACCAACCTACTTTCTAGGTACAAGGAACCAATAACAATTTAATCTGGTTCGAAGGACTATTCCCATGCTATATAAAAGTAAAGCGTAACCCACCAAATTTTATTTTCTTTTATCCACAATTTCTTCATAAATAAAGAAATATAAAATGTTCATCATTAATTAATTAATTATAAAGTCGTATTTGCCAATAGACTTTTCGAATTCAAAGGACCATTAATTAATTAATCTGGTGCGAAGAACCTTAGTTTATCATATAAAAGTATAGTGTAATTTGCAACCTTTTTTCTAAAAACAACAATCTCTTCTCACCTTAATTTAGATAAATTTTCTAACATTTATTTAATTTGCTGCTCTTTTTCTTCTTCTCCGAAAATTAAGTGAAATAAATAATCATAACAATTTATTAAGAATTTGTAGCATAAAATACTCTAAAAGCAATTAACATAAATAAATATTTCTATATTGAAGGTAATTATCTCAAGAAAATAATATATATAAACACATGATATTCACAAAATATCAACAACAATTTTACCTTTACCGAGACTAAAAAGAAAAATAATTGCGTTGAGTAGAAAGAATGTTTTATTCGGCAATGCCGAACATTTAATACCTACCGCCATAAATGCTTGTGAAGTAAATACATTATGTTTCGTATATACACTCATACAAAGGATCACTTTATGAGTCATAAAATTAGTTATATTTTTGGTTATTACTCTTATCTACTAAACCGATTTTGGAATTGTAATTTAACGATTTATAATAAAACGAAAGTTTTTTTGCAAGAACTTAAAGGTTGCCTCAAATATACGTATATATCTGTTAATATACTAAACCGATTTTTTTGGTTATAAATAGGAAATTTCTCAGTACTATAACAAATACTCAGAACAAATTTCATTGGGTTCTGTCAATTATAGTGGATGTGGGCGTGGCAACAACAGACAGGCTGACGGACGGACACAGCTAAATCCGCTCATATTTCAATTTGATGCGTTATAAAGTTTGAGATGATTCCTTCTTTTCGCTACACATGGAATGACAAGGTTAATATACTCTCTTCACCAATTGTGGTGGTGAAGGGTATTTTTCTCATATTCGTAGTCTGTGAACAAAATACCTTCATAATCACCTATGACTGCGAAAAAAATAAAAATAAATGACAAAGTTTATTAAAGAGGTGGAGAAGAAAGAGGTAGGAATATAAAAAGCGAAAAAAAGGTAAACATCAAAAATATTTACCACATTAATAACAAAAATGCTTTTGGTATATAAGAAAAACAGAAGAGGATCAAATAGGAAGAAACATCCTCTAAAGGCAGCCTACTAGAAATAAATAGATAGATAAGTAGCAAAAAAAAATCAAAAGAAAAAGAAGCCTCTAATACCAACACCAACATTATAAAAGACAGCATAGACATCGTATTACCCATTAAAGCTAAACAAAAAGTTGTGTAAGTTGGTGTTTATTTGTGAGTCTTTTTTAAGTAAATACACATATAAAATATATTGTTAGCAACATAAACACGTTCCTTGTTAAATTATGTTACTTTCTCTATTTAATCTCCTTTTTTCTATTTATTTTTTATTATTTAGGATAAATCAGTGTTTCTGAGTAACTATGTTATAACGGCTGTATTTAGTTTAAATTTGCCTTTTTTAAAACCGGAAACAAAAAAGATACATTTTTATTATTTTATGCTTTAATTTTGTTAGAAGGAATAATGTTTGTTTTTGTTGTTTCCTAACAATTCGTTTTGCCCTCTGGCGAAAATGTTGTAGGAAATTAGTAATTTTAATATTAAACGTGAATTTTAAGTTGTAAAATGAAATTTTCTATTGTCTGCTTTTAGGGGAAAAATAAAAAATTTCATAGTAACAAATGAAATTTTAGATATTTGCTACGACTTTCACAATAAACAGTTTAAAGATGAAAAGAATACAAAGTTTTTGGAAGTTTAATGACAGGTAATTCTGTGAAAAAAATATTTCAAAGGACTTTTAATGGCTTGTAAAATAATTGTGTTGAAAAAAGGTACTGGCAAATTTTAATTGATTTAATTGGTGCTTTCTACAATTGTGAACAATTAGCAACACAGAAATATAAGGCAGATAACAAAATCGCTAAATGATGAACACTTATTCTTTGAAAAAGAATTTCAAACTTGAATCTAAGATGGATCTAAGATCTTAAAGGGAAATCTTTTTAAAATTGTCTTTGTAATGACTTGGGGTTACACTATAGAACAGCTTTCAAAGAGAGAAAATAAATCTTAAGTTTCTAAAACGGATCAGGTTGACTTTAAAACAGAAAATATAAAATTAATATAGAAAATATAGGACTTAGTTAGGAATACTAAGCTGATAATGTAGAAAAAATATCTCTTAGGATTTTATCTTTTAGGACATAGACAACAAAAGTATCCTTTTAAAACTGTATCCTTAAAAATCATTGCAAGTTTTTCATAAATGTAAATTTTATGCAAAAAAATTATTTTAATTTTACAAGGACATTAAAAATTTTTAATTAAATTTTTATGTTATTATCCAGCTTGATTCAATTATATAAGGAGTGAGATCGAAAAAACCTTAACATACATATGTGGTAATAAATCACAGTTTTATTTTTTATTTGATTGAAATTATTATTACAATTTACAAAAAAAACTAATAGTTTTAATCACAAGTGATGAAATTTTGAACCTTTTCCTGAAACCAGTTCCTTAAGGTTTGTTACTCGAACAGTTCGCTCCCTTTAAAATTTACCAAACTTTTAGACACATTTTTTGTGCTCTTCATTTCTCTTTTAACAAGAGCTAAATATCCCTGTACTGGAATAAAGTCCCCGCAATTTAGAGGATAGACTTGTTGAAAGAAAAAGTAAATGGTTCTACTGATTATTTTATTTTTTTCTTTTGCGTATGAATCGATTAGTTAACGTGTATGAGAAAAAAGATAATCTTTGGAATTTTAATGAGGAGGAACCTGATCATTTTATATTCTTTACATATGTAATGACAAATTTACGTGTATGAACAACTTATTCAAATTATTACATGTTGTGAGAAAAAAGGGTGAAAAAGAAAAAGAGACTTGGTCCTACGAACGTGATTAATTTGTTTTTAATTTAGAAAATAAGCCTTATCATTGAAGTAATAAAATTGTACACAACAATTTATCACATTAAAATTAAATATTTAAACTTGATTTAACACTTAAATTCCCAATGAAAAATTGTTATAGAAAAATCACTTAACTTATTTTATTTTACTCTTCCAGAGGCGATTGTTCATTAATCTAAAATATTTATTCTTTCGACTTCTTAAATACTTAAAGTATTAACTTAACAAATTTTAAATTGACTTAAAGAAGCACAAAAAGCCGCAAATTTAAAAATGACAATTTACTAAAAAATAAAATCCATTAAAAAGTTTCAAATAAAAGAAAATCAAATTTAGAATTTCCAAAAAATAAAGCCGAAGAAGAAAATGACACCTTTTATACTTTTACTAAAGATTAGAGGTTTTTGAGTAAATTTAAGAAAAATAAGGGGAAAGAAAAAAATTCTTATCGAGTATAAGTTTACGAAATTTGTTTTATTTTTTCTAAAATTTATTTTTTCTCAATGGCGTTGACATTTTTCTTTTAAATGGTTGAGCATTTAATACTTAACTGTTGACAGTTTTAATACCATTAACATTTAGCACCAACACAAGCAAGCACCAGCAGCTGTACTTGTTAAAGAACCTCTCTAACTTTCTCTCTCCATATATTCTTCATTCACTTCCTGTTTCCTTTATTTATATAGTATATTTAATATTATTATGGTAGATTAGAAGTTTACTGGTTTTAAGAAAAGTGGCATGAGAGGCACTTATGCCACACGTTATCGTTTTCATTCCCTCTCTATCTCACTACACTCTTTCCCTTGCGCTATTTATATCCTGTTTGCCATAAGTGTGTTTCTTTTTCTGTTAAAGTGTGTGTGCCTGTATTTGCCATAATATGGTTTATAGTATTGAATAGTTGATTGATAATCAATTTATGGGATTTATTTACTGATTCTTTTTTCTTCTTTTGCTGCAAAACAACTTTAAAGCAGAAAAGAATTATGTGCTAAATTAACTAATTCAAATTTAATACAATTTAATATTAACTTGCACGCGATTATGTTAAACTTATTTTTTTTGCATATGTGTTAGTAAACTTTTCCTACTGGTAGTTGCGAAGAGGCAACACATATGCTTTTTTGTGGCAGACTAAGTTTTATGTCATGAAAACTTTTTTCCTGTTTTTTCCCTTTTTGTAAAAAAAGAGATGTTTGTCATCATAAATTTGTCAAGTTATTTGTAAATTTTTGTCATTAAATATGTTCGTTTTCTTAGTATAGTTTTTGGAAGAAGAAGTTTTGACAAACTATAGGAAATTTTCTATTCTAACGATTTGTTATCCCATAAAGATTTTTTGAGATTAATATAATAAAAAACTTGACATATTTCTGGGGGCTTATCAAACGGAAGTTATTTCACAAAAAAATACAGAATTGTTGTGATTTAAGTTTTAGTAATAAGATTAAGGAAGATAAGTAGTTTTTTATTGGTAAGAAACGAAAAAGAAATATTTTTAATAAATTATATTTTTTAGTCCTGCCAACCGGATACATGGATATTTAAATACTTTAAATAATTTATATCACTTAATTTTGCCTGAATCTCATAATCTTCATAATATTACAAAATTATCCTTGATTATGTCTCTTGTTTCTCTAAACTCTTTTGTACACTGATGCATATTTCTATTCTTACTTGTCTAGAATTTAATTTGTTACTCTGAATTTTATGATCAACTTCTCGGTTGGAAAGTTCACTGGGTATTGTTAAGCGCTTTGGATCTTTTTTAAATTAGAAAATCTTGCAGTAAAATTGAAAATATTGTTATTAAAATATTCCTCTTTTTACACTAAACAAAACCTAAAAATATTTTGTTTATGGTGTTTTTTAAAGAAATGTTTATGTCTGCGTTTATAGGAATATTCCACATAAAATGGCACCAAGAACATTTAAACACAACATCAAGTTTGGCAGAAAATCTTGTTTATTTTAATAACGTAACGTTAAGTTGCCACTCATTAAAAAACTTCAGATTTACTATTGAATGAGAACATCAAAGACACCACAAAAATAAAGAAAGAAATTAAGTGCTTTTATAGGAATTTGTATTAGTGTATTTCTTGCAAAATGTAAAAAACTTATAAATTTAGCCTAAAAATAGACCACACTTTTCATCTAAACGGAAGTAGACAATGTCATAATTTTCACTCACACATACAAAAGGTTTTTCTCGGTCGTTTAAGGCAAAAATGTGTTGAGAGGGAAAAACAAATTAATAACACTTTCACTTATGTGATTGTTTCACATTTCTCATTACTTCTTGTTAACACACACACACAAATACTACTGTTTATATTATCACATACATAAATTCATATGTTCATGTTGATGTCAGTTGAATCCTTAATTGTTATTGTAGTCTGTTCTCGGTGCGTTTTATAAGAAACAATATATAATAACAATCAGCAAAGACTACGACAACACAAAAATGAAAAGAAAATGAAAGAAAAAAGAACAAAGTCACATGAAAAATAGACCATGTCAATGTCTTTAACACTCACACTTAGATTTAATGATAAACATTGTTACAGACATACATTTATCTACATATGTGTAACCATCCACACGTGTTTTTATCTGTTTGTATTTAACGGAAATAAAGCTACAAGTCTTTTTGTTTGGGCTTTTTCTTTTGTATTTTATGGATTTTTTCCCCATTTTAGCGTCATTATTATGATAATTATTTTCTTTTTTCTTTTGTGTACTTTTTCTGTCTTCTCAATGTGGGTTATAGACCTTAATAATGGTTGTATTTTTTGTTGGTACGCAAAAATAAATTGTCTTTTTTAACAAATATTTTCAATACAGATTACAAGGTCAAATTTTATGTTCGAATTTTAAGGATTTGTTTCTGAACTCTCAGACTTTAAGAACTTTATGAACTTTTAGATGTTTTGCACATAAATTTTTGTTTCGTATTGTGGACTTCTAATTTTGTCACAATTTTCGCCATTATGGCAAATCTAAAAAATATCATATTTTCAGAATAACATATATTGGTTCCACGATTTAACTTTAAAGTTTTTGATGCGATGTATAATCTATAAAAATGCAAATATTTTGAAAAAATCTAAATTTTATCATAAAATTAAAAAATAGAAAAAATATGAATATTAATTTTATTAAAATTTAAAAAAAATCTAGAGAGAGCTGTGACGAATTTCAACATATTTCGAGAAAGGGCCTTAAATGGGAGTTGGATCAAAAAGTTGCATAATATATTTTGGTAGGTGTCTAATTTTGGAATTTTATATTCAAAATTTGCTACCTAAATGACACAAAGAATTTGGAGTGGGTCAAATTTTTCATATTTTAACCATTTTCCACTGAACCGATTTTGATGATGTTTTGTGTGATTATAAAGTACATATAACTGAATGTTATGATTAAATTTTGTCTAAATTTAGAAAGTTAATTTTTCGGAATTTTAAAGTTTACTCAAATATTGGACTATAACTTTATTTCTAATGGACAGAAATAACTGGCTTTAAATAGGTAACAGGTTAAGACCACAATCATTAATACGAACATTTACTCTAGGTGTGAGAATACTCCAACGGTTGGACATAGCTAAATCTAATCAGATTTTGATTTGCTGCAAGAATATATATGAGGGTTTTAAGGGTTTTCGATGATTTCTTCTTGGCGTTACACACAGAGAATGATAAAGTTAATAGAAAAATTATTATTCCGAATTTCAAAGTCGACTCATATATTGGGCTGTAACCAAAAATTAAATTTTTGTGAAAAAATCGAAATTTACAAAGAAAAAAAAATAAGAAAAATAAAATAAAAATTTTTGTTTTAAAATAAAGTCCATTAAATTGTATTTTTGAACATTTAAAAACAAAATTTAATCTTGTTTCTTCTTTGATGAAATTTTAAAACTTTTTCCTAAAAATTTCAACATTTTCAAAGAATTGAAAAGTTGGAAAAAGTAACAAAAAATTAAATATGTCAAATTTAAAAAATCATTTGCTTCATAAAAAACAACAAATAAATCAATTAATATTTAATTTAGGAAAAAAATTTGTTAAATAGATTCTTTTTTAAATTAAAAATTCTTTAATTTTTTTTTTATTAAACATTTTCTGCTGGAAACAAAAAAATGCATATTTTGGTGAAAAATTTTAGTAAACAAATCAATATTTTGTAAAAAATTGGCTAAAACTATTTTTATATTTATTTCAGTTTCTCTAAGTAACTAAGTTTTGTAAAAATAAACGTAATTTTTAAAAGGTTTGGTCCTTCGGATCTGATTGAATTTTTTGTGCGTATGGAACTTTCCAACCAAATTCTCAGATTTTTCAAAGGAATTTACTGTGTTGTTATTAAATTTTACTATTAAATGAATTAATTTATTTGAAACAGATCATTTTATCGACATTTTTAATATTTAGGTCTTGCGAGCCAGACAAACAATTAAATTTTCCTATTAATTTATGGTGAAAATATAGGCCTATATTTTTTAATCATTTTAGTATTATATAGTCTTCAAAGTTACTTACTTTAAAGCTTATAACCAGAAAACTATTTTGAAGGTCCTAAAATTCAGTCCTTCTAACAATTTTCTGTTAATATTAAATGAATTCGCAATTTTACTTTTGATATTATTAGATCATAAATATTTAGATGTATAAAAGGGATTTTCACGGGATATTCATTTTTCTATATACCTAGAACTTTCTATAGGGAATAAAGTAAAGAAGACATATAACCTCCTCCAGAAAAAATCATTTGTGAACTCATTAATTCCTTCAATTGCTAGATTGTTTAAACACTCTCCTATTTAAAACCTGCTATATGGATCCAAAAGAAATATAGTTACAGAGTTTTATCTGAAATGAATTTAATCGTACTATATTATCATATCAAAACTCATCTAAACCAGATTAATAGAATATAAGTTTGTAATATAGATTGCAATATGAATGATAGTAATGTAAAAAAATTAGGTTCTACGAACCAGATTAAAGTTATTTTCTAAAGATAATCTTTTTTATTTTAATCAAAATCCTACGTTCAGTATAATTTGTAATATTTTAAATTATTTACAAAAACTAATCAAAGCAGACATGACCAAGATAAGATCGTCCGAATTCAAATACTTTTCCCATAAACTTGCTATAACTCAATATGTTAAGTTTGCCTGTATATGTACATACATAAAGGATTTTTTCGGTTTCTTTCTTTAATATTAAGGAAAAGAAATTACAAAATCAAACTGATGTTTGTGACATTTTGTCATTTATAAATTGTTTTTTATTACAGACATGTCCTTTAAATCAACACATATGTATGCATTTATTACTATAAATCTAAATACTTATATAACATTTACTTTTACTTACATATACATGTATATATGTGTATATGTGTATGTGTGTAACTTATCCTATTTTAATGATTTATTCCTTCAAATTTTTCCTTTTGTCTAACGTAAGTCCTTTTCTTTATGTTTCTCTCTTTTTTCATTTGGTTTTTGTTTCAGGCATTTTTATATTTAGAGTTCATTTCATTTTGCCTTCTCATTTTCATTTAATATTCTACAATTTTGACTAAAGCTAAAAAGCGGATTAAGTTGTTAGCAATGATTGATTTTTTTTCTACTCTTCTCTTTTGCTCTATTCTCCTACAAAATAATAGGTTCTCTTCTCTGTTGTTGGGAAAGAAAAAGGAAAATCGAGAAAAAATCTCCTCTTTTCGGTTAATAGTTATAATTTTCCAGTGATTGTTTCATCTATTGATGTTGTGTTTGACGATAGGCGTTATAAGCATCACTTGATTAAAGTCAATTTAAATATAAATAAAATATTTAAGTTTATAATTAAAGGTCTATGGGTGAGTGTATGTGTACATTAAAGTGTGTGTACGTGTGTGTGTGTTTAGGTTATTTATTAAATCTTGTTTAAAAACTTGTTGAAAATAGGATAAAAGGATTAAAACAAAATTTATACTTCATATTTATTTGGTAATAAATTTTGTTGTTAAAGAGTGCAAGAAAGAGAGGAAAATTAGAGGAAGAGAGATAGAGGAATATAATTTTATTGAAATTTGTAGGTGTGAGTGTATGGGTTATCTTAAGGCTATAATGTTGATTTATGTTAAAATGTTAAATCTTAAAAGTAGACCAACAAATAATTAAATACATAAATCTATTTGTTAATCATGCCTAAAAGTAGGTAAACATTTACTTATTGTGTGTTTATATATGTATGTGTTGGTATATATAATCTAATATTAAAATATTTAAGTTAATTTGCTTCAATTAAACTGGAAAAAACTAACTAAAACTTTAAACTTTGTTATGGACTAAATTAATTTTAATTTAAAGAAATTCCTATTTAATACAGAAATACCAAAGGTATATTGATACCTAGAAGGGCTATATACAAATCTTTAGCAATGAAACGGTTGGTATTAAATAAATTAGAAAATAAATTAATTTTGGCCCGTCGAATTAAAATTTTATATAGAATTATTTTGCAGAAAGACAAATTCTAGTCATTAAAAACGCTATTTGTGTCTTCCTTAAACGACCAAATCTGTAAATTCGAAGTATGTTGCAGCGCATTTGAAATTAAAATATTTTGCTTTCTAGGTCCTTCCAACAAGATTATTTTTTTTTAAGTTATTACTATTCTATTTAATATTCAATCTTGTTGATTGAAGTATATTATCATTAAATACCGATGTTAGTTTTAGGCTACATAGCACAAATTTCATTTTCTGCTTTTTAAAAATTAAAAAAGTTCAAAAATTATGGTCCTTCACTATTGATTTTCATCGATACTTCTAGCCATTTATTAAAACATTATTTATTAACTTTTGAATATTACTAAAACTTTTTGATCCATAAAAATCTATTCAAAGCATATTGCTTCATTAAATTCTTGGTCCTGAAATATGGATCAATTTTTGTTATAAAGATCATTATGAAAAAAAAAAAACAATTTATTTTCAAGCAAATGATGTTTTGGTTAATAAAATCAATGAAAAATATATAAGGATATTACAAATTATGGTCCATTTAGAACAGATTTAAAAAAGAGTTCTGTGAATCTTAATTTATTTCTGAAAGCTCTAAAGTTTGGTCCTACGAATCGGATATTACATACCGTACTTTTTCCGAATATTCGATCTTTTATATTAACTTCTGAAACCAATTATAACATTTATGATATTTCGAGTTCCATTTTGAACTTCTTTCAAAAAGAGTTTTCTGAACTCTCAGAAAAATATTGTGTCCTATTAAAATTTCTTTATTAAGAGTCAAATTTTTGATTTTATAGTCTTTAGAATTAAGCAAATTAATCAGACATAAGGATTAAAAATATTAGAATCTTTAAAGAGGACATGAATTGTAATTGAGATTTTGAAGGATTCCAGAATAAAACTTATTTGAGCGTTTAACAAGTTTTAGTAATATTTCGAATGGAACTTTGGATAATGCTACTCGAACTTTCTATAAATGCTACTACTTTGGTGCTTCTGAATAAAGAACTTTAAAAATTCTGAAACACTACAAGTTTTACTTTGGTAAATTGTAAAAATATTTGTAGAATTTACTGGGAACAAAATTTTTATAGACTAAAATTTTTAATTATAAATCCAAAGCTGCAATTTGGTCCATCGAAGTGGATTTTTTTCCATTACAGTTTCTATAATGCTTTTTTAAATTTTCTGGTATTACGAAAGAAATTTTAGGTATTTTTTTAGTGATTTTTTATGGCAGAAAAAAATTTTCGAAGTTACTAAAGAATTGTGTTTGTTAAATTCTGAAAGCGATTATTAGGTCGTTCCTGTTAAATTTGTAGATAATTTCAATTCAAATTTGGACATATAAATTTATATGTGTTAAGAGTTTCTTTTATGCTCAATAAAGAAGATAATTTGCACATTTGAAGAAACTAATTGATCATAAACATGTTTAAATATATTCAAAAAATTTGGAACATCAAAATATGATTTGGTATTAGTTCTTGTCTAGGATGCTCTCAGATCAAAATTTTTTATGTGAAAAAGTATTTTTACATTAAAAAAGTAATTTCACATAAAATTAAAAAAAAAATAAATAAAAGTGCGCAGAACTCCCAAATATATTTGATGTTAATAAAATGGAAAGAAATGTTGACAGCACTTGTATTTCAGTTTATTAGTTCTAGACTAGGATACCCTCTAAAATAGGCAACATTTTATGCCAAAATTCTTAAAATCTCATTAAAGGTTCAAAACGTAAATAAAAATGTCAAAGGCCTTTTAAAAATTCAACATATTTCCTTGTTTTATATAAGAGTTATATTCCGCATTTTTTGAAATTTTAGTTTTATTTTTTGATAACTTTAATAAATTTTAATCAGTTTTAGTAAGAATTGAATAATTCCTAATAATAAAATTAAATAATTTATTTTATGACCTCCATCACCTATGACTAAATTGAGCCCAAGTGTTTTTGTTCTTAAATAAAATATTTTCCATTTTAAATATTTTTTTTTACAAACCAAAAAACTAAAATAAAAAACTAATGATTTAGTTACATTTTTTTATTTGGGGTTAAATTTCGAATGAATAATGGAATTTTTCAACTAAATCTCCTTTTTGTATTTTTGTGGTCACAAAAATGTCACAAAAAAAGGAAAAATATAAATAAAAATAAACTAAATATTTTATACAAAATTCTAAAATTTTCACCATAAACAAATAATAATATTATATAAGTGTATTTGTGTGTGAATACAGTTGTTTTGTTATAAATAAATTGCCAGAAATATAGATTGTGTATGTGTGTGTGTTTATACGTTTAAGTGTGTGAGTGTAACAGTTGTTACCAAAAGAAGTAAACAATGTTTTCAAAATTGTTTTATTGTTGTTGGTATTTACTGGTTATTATTATTGTTGTCGTATTTTTTTTTTTTTTTGGTTTGAAAAAAATCCTTTATTTTATGCTTTTTTCCATGTTTTTATATTGAAATATTGAAGTTTACATTTAAATTGCATAAACATGTTTTGTGGTTGCAAACATGTTTTACAGATGCTAAAAATCTCTGTGTCATAGAAATAAATTTATTTTCGAAAGTTTAGTTTTTATTTTGCAGATCGATTTTATTTAATTTTTTCTCTTTTTTTTTGATTGGAATTAAAAACAGGTTTTTAAAAATAAAAGTTTTGAAATGTTTAGTTTAGGTGGTTTTTTGCTGATTGACTGTGAATGTTGAAAATATAGGTTAATTTCAATCGGATTTATTTTTTATTTAAGCTGGTTTCAAATAAATTTTAATTATTAAATTATCAGGAAATTATAATCTTTTATTATTATTTTTTGAGAAAGAGGTGGCAATTAGAGTTTATAAAATGTGTAATAAGCCTGAAAGTATGCAATTGAAATAAGTTAATTATAAAATTGATAAATAAGGAGAAATATTTAGTATATTAAATATTTTTCTAATGTCAAAAAATTCAATAAATTTTAATTTTTAATTAATTATCGAAGACCTGAGGCTCTTAAGCCATATATGACTACCTGTTGGAAATATTCTCACAATTACAATAATAATTTGAATTCAATAAAATTATAATAGAAATTGAGACAAATACTTTGTAAAATTATGTACTCTAGTTAACAGATTAATATAAAATTTAACCATAATATATAACTAAACACCACTGTTCTAATAATCATCAAAATCAGATGAGTAGAAATAAAAAATATAGTCAAAAGTATGTAAATTATATGCCACCAACTGTACGCACATAAGAAATTTTGGTTTATATTGTAAAAAAGTTTGTTGTTCTAATATGTTTATGTGTTAGGTTATGTAAGTGTATGTGTGTAACATAATATTGTTAAAATTTCTCTCGTATACAAAAGTGGTGGAGGGTATTATAGTTTCGGCATAGCCGAATATAGCGCTAGTACTTATTTTAAGATCATTACAATCAGCTTTAATATACATAAAAAGAAATTTGCATACTTCTAGGCGCTTTTTCCTAAATAATTGTTTATAGTAGTGATTTTAACAATTAAAATACAATTTTTTAATTTAACGATATCTTTACCTTTTAAGTCTAAAATCGAAAAAAAGTTTAGTGAAAATGTTCCTTCCAATTTCATTATTAGTTCCCCTTAAGTTAGGCTTTAATTTCGTTATCTTTTAACCTAAAATTATGCACTTCTATTATATGTAACTTTACTTTTTGAATTGTTAAGAATATTCTGAAAAATTATATGAATATTCCTAAAAATAGATTGGGATCCTAAAAGTGAAGTTATAAAAGCAACTCCAGAGAAAACTGTGTCACAAAAGAAGTAGGAATATATTTAGTGAAAGTATCTCTAAAATAGGAAGCGATTCCTTCATATATGAACAAGAATTTTGATAAAAATAATAATAAAACTGAAAATAGTAAAAAACCTCTATAAATGATTTTGTTTTTGGTCTCTTACGACTGATTTTAAAAGTATAAAGTATATAACTTTTACTAATTATGGGAAGTACAACTTTATTATATTTTTTAATGAATTTTATGCATTGAATTATACTTAAATACTTAAGTAGATTGATTTTTTTAATCCAATTCTTAATCATACATAAATAGAGAGAACAAGAAGGAATTATGCATTAGATTAGTGATTTAAGTTATTTTTAAGTCACTACGCCTAATACTAGGCAACGATATTTAAATTTTTAGTAACTCCCTATGTAAACTTTATTTTTGATTTATTAATATCTAAGAAATATGACAAGTGGAAATTAAAAGGAAAAATAAATATCTAGAGATTTGAAATCATTTTATTTTATTCTTTCAAAAAATTGTTAAATTTAAATTAATTACCCACTACTTTAATGTATAAAGACTGGAACAATAAATAATCCCCATATAGATAAATTTTATTTTGTTTACGTTGGCAAAAGTAGTACGCCTGATATTATGCAACGGTTTCTAAACTTAGACTATTCCCTTATGTAGACTTTCTTTTTTATTTGTTTCCTAATAATAAGGTATTTTGAAATTATTTACTTCTTCATTATTTGTAAAATATTAATTAGAAAAACTGTTCCTTATTTCCTCTCACCGTTATATATTTTCCAAATTTAATTTAATTTTTTCATATTTTTTCTGAACATAAATAAATGTGTATTGAATTTCAAATAAGTTTCAGTTTCTTCTTATGTTGTTTTTTTTTTTTTTTGTTTTATTAAAATTTTGCTTTCCTTTGGTGAATTTTTTCCCATTTTTTATTTTTTATTTTTCCCCTGAAAATTTTCTTAATTAATCTATGAAAATAAAGCTAAAAAAGAAACAGAATCTTATTTAAATTTTTTTCTTTTATTTTTTCTTAAACTCATGTTGTTATGATAATTTGAAAAATGTATCTCTCGTTGCAAAATTTTGTTTAAAAAAATTTAACCCAGACTTTTTGCCTTTTTAATACAAATCAAGTAAGAATGCTATATTCGGCTATATCGAATCTTCAATATACTCCACCACAAATGCATGCTAAGAAAATACATTATATGTAAAACACTCACATATACACTCACAGACTTATACAATATTCAAAAGTTTATCTTAGGTCTAAAGCACTTCATGAGTCATAAAGTTAGTCCATATAACTTTATATTAATGCAAAATTTCATTCCAATTTTCGATTTAAAATTAGAGATATAAAAGATATCATTTTATATCTTTTCATATATTGAACCGATTTTGTTGGCTTAAAATAGAAAACTTTCCAGGAATAAAACAAAAAATTAGGCAAATTTTATTGAGCTCAGACAAACGGTCGGACTGGCAGAAGGATATAGATAAATCGACTCAAATTTTATTCATTCTTAGGTGATTCCTCTTAAGCGTTACACATGGAACGACAAAGATAATATACCCTCTTCACCACTTGTGTTGGTGGAGAGTATGAAAGAGGAGAAAAAAATAATAAATTTAGATAAATGAGAAGGTGAGTGAAAAAAAATTATTACCGGGAAATAATTATAAACATTAAAATACGCGTAAATAATTTTAATGTTTAATTAGTGTTAACTTCTTGTCTTTGACTACTTATGATGCTTTTTTAAAATTGTATTCCTTCCTTATTTCTCATTTCATTTTATTATGGTTTTTTAAAGAAAATTTTCCCCTTTTCCTCCCACCCCTTTCTAAAAGACATTACACAGAAGAGTAACATTGAATGTAAAATTGAAAAATGGGCCGAGAAATGTCTTCATTAGTTAAAGAAAATTTAAGTCCCATTTAAGCTTTTTAATACTTTTATATTTTCCAATTGCGTAAAATTCTCATAACATAATTTTCTCACTCAACTTAGCATAAAAATTATGAAATGAAAAATTTAGTTGAAAATTTCTTAGGTTGCTAAGAATAAGATGATTTTTCAAATGTGTTTTTCCTCTGTTTTTGCTGCGTGTTGTGTTTTCTTCATTTGTTTTTATACCCTCCACCACCATAAGTTATGAAGAGGGTATATCAAATTTGTCATTTCATGTGTAACGGAAAGAATAATTGATCTCAGATATTATAATGTATATATATATATATATATATATATATATATATATCTTGGCATCAAATCACAATCTGTGTCGATTTTGCTAAATCAGTCTATCTGTTGCTGCCCTGCTTATATTCGCAATAATTGACAGAGCGCAATGAAATCTTGAAGCCAATGAAATCGGTTCTGTATATGAAAATATATAGATCAATATCTGAGGCAACCTTTAAGTCTAAGCAAATAACTTTCGTAAAATTGTTAATTTTAAATCGACAAATTAGAATAAAGTATTAATTAATTAAAATAGAATAAAATCAACTTTTTCAGTTATGATTTTGCTTCATATAAAAAATGTTAATTTAACATTGTTTCTCAGCTTCTTGAGAATAATCTGAAAATTTTACTTCTTAAAAGTAATTAAAAAATTTATTGTTGTATAATTTTATTAATATTTAAAAAAGATTTCACCACAAATGTAAAATCATTTAATTTAAATTAAATGAAATAATTATTCAGTCTCAAATCAACTGTGTTCAATGTTGATTTTGCTTCATGTTTTTCTTCAGTGTGCATCATTAAAATCGGTTCAGTTAAAAAAGTAATAGCCATACGTCTATGAGCATATGTGTACGTGTGTAGGTACGAAACATAACACGCATTTGTGGTGAAGAGTATTGAAAATTCGACATAGCCGAATATAGCATTCTTACTTGTTCTAACTTAATATTTAGAGTCTTGTTTTGCATATTTTATAAATCATTATTTTAAATGATCACAATCAAGCGTTTTGCTGTTAATATTACATTTCAGTCATTTTATTCTTATTACGATTATTTTCTAGAAATTTTGTTTTGGCAACTGGAACCAGGTACTTGCTAAGAGTTAAGGGTGTTATGTCTCTATGAAAATTGTAATTAACAATTAAGTATTTCTTCTCCATTTTGTTTTTTTAATATTTATGGTCAATGTTTTTTGCTTCTTAGTTACATTCACTATTACACTTTTGACATTTACATTTTGCAAGGACTTGAAATAATAATATTTTTTTTGTGAAAAGATGATTTTTAATGTTTCACAGACATTTAGAGATTTCATGCTGATATTAGAACCAGGGAGAGGGAGAGAGATGGAATGAAATTTAAAGTGCCTGGGAATCGTGGCAAGAAGCAATTAATTTGTTTAAGAATTTATGAAATTAACTTTAATTGCTTTATCAGGGAAGAGAAAGTGTAAAAAAAGTTTAAGTTTAGGTGGAAAATTAAATTTTGATTGGTGAGTTTGAGAGAAAATTTTACAAAAATTTAGTACAAACATTTTAATTTTTATTAAGTTGATTAGATTTTAAAGTAAAATTTTATTGAATGAAATTCTGAGGCGATAGCAAATTAATTAAGACTTTAATTTTATTATCAAAAATACTTTGACAGGTATAAGTAAAATTCAATAATTATAAATTTGTGATCTTAATTTAAAGATTTTTTCATGAAAATTTTTTTCTTATAAAACTTTGTGATTTTTGATTTTTTTGTTATATTTATACCCTACACCATCGTAAATGGTTGAGATATTGCGCTCTTTAAGAATCGTAAACAATCTACAGGTTGCAATATTTTATATGTCGTAATAAAATTTAGAACGCATTATAATTTTGATCAAGTATGAAGTCCATTGAAAAAAATATGTTCGGTCTAACATTTAAGGCAGCTCCCACACAAATGCCGTCTACTGAAATTTTAACAAATATCGACCCAAATGAAACACAAATTCACGTGCCAAATTTCAAGCATATCGGTCAAAATATGACTGAGACTCAGTTCAGAAACCACTTTAAAGTAAATATGAATCAAAAAAAAAAAAAAAAACTCAATTTCATCATACCAATTTCGTAGTTTTTACTTTTATACTACCAGAAAACACTTTACCAAAATTTTCTAGGATCAGTTCATAATTTCCTATAGACCTCATACAACTCCCACTTGCGGAAATCATCTCATATTGTTTAAAGAAAATATCTTAAATAAGTATGTTTTATACTAACAAAAGTTATAAAATCAGACTTTCCGAATATCGGGCCAAGATTTGTCATGCCTGCGAAGGGCTCAGTCTTAAGCGACTTTTACGCTCTTACTTATTTTTCTCCAATGAACTACTGAATTTTCATTGAACTCTCCATTCCTTGAGTACAAGCAATAGCGGTTTTATTTTAAATTTCATTACGATACACATGAATATATAAAGAAATCAGACAATTGAAAGAATTTATACTTTTCTATAAGGAAATACCCAAAATCCCCATCCGCATAAATCATGTTCTGAAATTTTATTTCTTTCACTGAAATTCTCTCCTTGTCGTTGTGAGGGCCATCCGGCACAACTTTAACTTTTAAACAGATTTGTATATTTATATGATTCATAAACCAGTATTTTTAATAATTTTGTAAAAGGACTGTCTATATACAAAATATCCTGAAAACAATTTTGACGAATTTTAAAAAAATAATTTTGTTTTTCTACCCGGAAAGAATTATTTTTTTTTGCAAAGTTCCAATTTCAGATTAATATGACTTTAATAACTCTGAAACTATATGAGAGAACCTGCATATTTTTATGAAGATGTAAAAGTTTTACTTATAAACAACATTTCTTTTGTCTCAATTCATTAATAAATGTGTGGCCAATTTCAAAAGAAATAGAATATCTAAGGTGGCTTATTTTGGAGGGTCTCAAACCATGTAGGCGTTTGCTCAACTCAAACAGATCTAAGCTTTAACCTTGTGAAATTTCATTAGAATGTATCTAATGGTTCAAGAGCTGTAGAATTATTATAATGTTGGACATTATATAGGCAATCATTACGTATTATTAAACAGTTACTTGTTTTTCTTATGGTGTATGTAAGTTTAGATATGTTTATGTATATATATTATTATATATATTATTATATTTCGTATGTATATGTGGTAAAGAAGCGTTAAAGATTTGGCACAGGTGAAAAAATTAATGAAGAAAACATTAAATATACTAAGAAGTTTCTGAAACTTATCTATGTATGGCTCTAAGATCCAATCATTTAAAAGATATTGAGTTTTTATTGAAGTTTTTAGTTTTTTTTCAAACTGGGGCGTATGATTGATATTAATTAAAATTGATTATTTTTGTTACAAAGCAAAAGTAATTTAATTTAATAAAAATTTTAACTCTTATGGTTTTTTAAATTGTGTAAGAAAAACAACAACAAAAAACAATTACTAGAATTTAGTTTTTTTACTTAACTAAAACACCAACAACAATTTTGTTATTTAAAATCTTAGATTTTTTGTTGTTGTAATTTTGTATTCTTTTTTCCTCAACAACTTTTACTTGAAACTTTGTTGTTAACTTTGGGTGTAACAAAACAATGTTGTACAACAACCTCAGCATTCATAATGCCAAAAGCATTTTACTTAAAAATTGTTCAAGTAGTTTTTTTTGTTGTTTTGTTCTTATTGTTGGTGTTGGTGTGGTACTTTTTACAACAAATTAAGTTTTTTTCTTTGCTGCTCCAACGAAAAAAAAAAACATAAACATTTTAGGAAGAAAATAAAAATTATTGAAAATTTTTAAAGAAAAATTTCCCAAAAAAAAGTAGAAATTATGTATCAGAGTTGAAATAATGAAAAATAAATTTTTAAAGAGTTCTTTTGTTAAGCTTTAAGTTAAAGTTTAAGTTAAATAAAAGATATCGCAAAGTTTTCTTTGTGAAAAGTAAAATCGTTGTTAATGGTGCAGAAAAATGTTAAACAAAGTATCTTGTAATTGAACTCTTGATTATATTTATGATTGATTGATTGATTGACTGATGATTATTTCGAAGAAATAATGAAAATAATTTGGAGAAGGTGAATTTAAGAAAAAGAAAAATGATAACATAATTAAGAAATGATACATTAAAGAATTTTTATAAGAAAGAAATATTGCAGATTATTGGATTATAAACAAAATTTACTTTATTTTTTTATAAAGATTTTTTAAAAAGGATAAAACTTCTTCGGTTTGTATCAAAAGCAAAAAATAATTATAATTTCTCCGATGAGAAAAAGAACGCCATAACTCAATATAAAAATTCCTTCTATTGGAACTTAATAAATATTAAACACTATAGTAGGGTATACACCACATTCTGTTCGAATAATTCATAATCCGCTTAATTCTTTTTCCCCACTTAATATTCGGAAAAAATATTTGTTTATACTCTACCACCAAAGTTGGTTGGGACACTTTTCGTTTATGCTGATGTTTGTAGGTATAAGAAAAATGGTGGTTCAATCATCTTTAAGTATACTGTTTGAATTATTATCACTTTCTGAGATGATTTGACCATGGTCAAAATGTTGTGAAAACTCTAAAAGTTGACATTTCAAAGAAAGTTTGATAAGATTTGAAACATACTTTATTTTAGGTAAAGGAATAACTGAAACTGGTCATGGACCAAATATTTCAGCCATCTCCAAAACAAATGTCCGCCCGGAATGAAGTTTTTAGCTCAGAAAAGTGCTTAACGACATTTTTTTTAATAAGTCGTATGATATTCTAAAACGGAAAACCAAACTATACGAATATTGGTCCATTATATCCCATAGGTCTCATACAACCTCTTTCAAATATAACATTATAAGCGGTTAGATCTAACATATGCGTTGGTATTGTAATAATATTCACTCCAATTAAGATAAATATAAGCATAAATCGATGTTTACATTTTTGCGAGGGTCGGTTTAAAATTTCTTTTAGGTCTCATGTAATGCTCCAGAAAGGAGTCATTTTAAAACGCATATATCACATAAATAATAGTGTTCCAATAATGAACTACATACTTAAACATAAATCAAGGGTCGTTCCGTCTATATCTTCTTTCAAACTCAAATGACTTTACTGTATTAAAAAAAAGACACTATTTAGTAATCAGGCGAAGTTTTATTGATCTCAAAACATTAATTGCAATGTGATAGTTCCTGGTGTAACACTACACCCGAAAAAGTATTTTTTAGGAAGATGCAAAAGTAAAGATTACATTCGGAGTATCACCCCATAAAAAGATTTATAGAAATATTAAGTAAATAACAAATTGCATAAGTTAAGACTTTAAAATTAATTTAATGGCTTTGAGACCCTGTAGCTATTCAACTATTATCACCAGTATACCCAGACTATCATACTCTAAAAGCCCATGACCTCCTCTACAAATTTCCCTTTCACTTCAATATCATCCGACCACTTGTTAAAGAGCTACAAATTAATTAACGAAAAAAAAATTAATTTAAACCTTAAAGTATGCTATAGTTTCTTTTTTACTTAACTCTTAAGCTCTGTTAATTGTTCTCTTTGTGGGCGTTTATACATATCTGTATGTATATATGTATTAATGTGTGATGGCTTATTTAAATATTGATTTTTATGGGTTCATTTACAACATAAAATAGGCCAGACAATATTAACGAAAGAATTAAAATAAAAGAGAGAGAAAAAAGTAGAAAAAAAGATTTTTAATTAACTTTTATGAAATTTAATCATAATTAATAATGTTTAATGTAACCAAAAATAAAACACATACACACACATACAAACAAACAAGCACTTGAAACATAATCTCATATTAAAATACATAAAAAACTTTTTATTTACACTTGTATATAAACACAAATACACACACACAAATATTGAAACGCAAAAAAGTAAATAATAAAATAAATTTAAATGATACCCTACTAAAGTGTATGGTCGTTTAATCAAGGATTTTGTTGTAGAAAAAAATAATGTTTGAAAGATGAAAAATATGTTTTTTGGAAAAATTTGAATTTTTATTTGATATGAATAGGGTTTCTCTTTTGTAGGGGTTTTGTTTGTTTCCGGGAATTTAAGAAGAAATCTTTCATTTCCGGGAATTCCCAGGAATATATTGGAGTATCATCTATTCTAAAAATTAATGTTTGAATAATCTTCTGCTAAATATTGTGTCGATATTCTTGAAATCCCCAGTCGGTCAAAGTTTTATCATGACTGGTATGTATTTGTAAACAGGTTCGAGTAGAAAACCTCTTTAAAAATCCCTCAATTTAGCTTTTTGTTACTAAACACCAAATTTCCTTCGGGCATAATTTTTTTATCAACATCCTTTTCCTTTAATTTGTTTATAAACCGGATATAATTTCAAGCAAAACTGTTTATTTTCTTTTAACTTTAATATTTTAATATTTTATTGTATCCTTTAGATTTTCATCTCGTTTTATTCTTGAAATTCCCAGTCGGAACTATTTTATTTCCGGATTTTATTAAAATAATAGTCCTAATTTGAAACTGCTGTTCCATGATATTCTTAAAATTCACCATGCCAAGTCCATAGTTATTTAAGCCGGATTCCATTGAATTGTTTATATTTAAGAGTTTTGTCAGTTTAAACTCTTTTCTAGAAAATGTAGAACTATATACGAGCTATAGTCTAATAAGAACCGATATTCATGAAATTATTATATTTGTTGTAATTCAGAATTCTTGTACTAAAATAAATGTATGAGGGAAATTCTGAAAACCGTCTTTCAAATTACGAACTATATTACACTTTGATATTCTTTAAGTCCGATTTTCATACATTTTGGAATGAAGATGTAATACTGTTTTATTCTGTCTCAGATATCAGTCTTTTATTAATTTGCTATTGAAGCGATATATCAGGTTTAAGATCGGAATCTGCTAAGAATAATAATAAACCATCTGAACAAATTTCCTCCTGGAGTTATATATGCCTTCTTCCCTTAAACTTATTCCCAAAAATTCTCAAAGAAAAATAAATTTCCTGGAAAAAATTCGGGAACATTTTCCTGTGGAGAAACTCTTGATTTAAATAAAAATTTTGTTTTAAAAAATTTTTAATTAAATTTTATTTTTTGGCTTTAAAATTGTTTTATACTACTTTTTTGCTGTAGTTTTTTATTAATTAATAGTTTCCATAAACAATTAAATTCAAAAAGTATTAAACTTAAAATCAGGAGAGAGTGAGAGAGAGAATAAAGGACTCATATTGAAATATAAATAAAATATTTATGTGTCCATTCATAAACTTTTATAGGGATTTTATTAAGGATTTAAACATTTTCATTTACAAAAATAATAACGTTTTGTTTTTGTTTGTTATTTGTTGTTGTTGTTGCTGTCTATAGACACTTATTCATCCAAACATCCATTCATTCATTTATTCATTGATACATTCACTCAATTGTAGGCGATTTTATAATAATTTTTATATTATTTTTAAAATACACACACACACAAACACACATACACGCAATATACATACACTTATATACTTACAAACAAATACCATAAAATAATATTTATGATGAAAAATTTTCATTGAAAAATTCATTACAATATTGTAGCAAACACTTAAATATTTAATTACAACAAAAAAATAATAAAAATAAAATCACTTAATTTTTTATTTTGTTATTATTATTTTTATTATAAATTAAAAAATATATTAAATATTTATAATATTTTCAATTCTTAAAGTTGAAAATTATGTGAAATATTTATATGTTTTTATAAAAAAACAAGTAAGAATGTATAGTCTATCAAGCCCGACTATCTAATGCGCTACACCACATCGTTGGCTATAAATGTTAGTTATGAAAAATTATAATAAACGACTCTCGTATAATTTGATTTTTTGATTTAATTTAAGAGTGTCGTACGTTATTGTGACACTAAAATTATGCATTTTAAAATTAATTTTTCTGGGGGGTTATATGGGGGCTACCAAAAATTATGAACAGACCCTCGTATAATTTTGCATATCTATTTTTGCCCATATTTTTCTCAGTTTGACAAATTATTTTGTTTAAATCTTTTTATATTTAGGACCTTTATGACCTTAAAACTCCATTCTGGGAAGAAATTTTTTATGGAAGGTATCTAAAATATTGGACCGAACATGGCTAATTTCAAAAGGCTTCGTTCTTAGATCAACATATTAATATGTAAGAAATTAGATCGAGATATTAAAAATTTCAACCTGTAAACTGTTTTCAACATTTAAATGGACAGACAGACGGACGAACATCGTTAAATCGACTCAGTAAGTGATTCTGAGTCGATTGGTATATTTAAAGGTGGGTGTATACATTTTTCTGCATGTTACAAACTTCAGCACAAACGCATAATACTCCAATCATCTTTTGTGGTTTAGCTTAGAAGTTAGTTTGCTATAAATTAATGATCCTCGTATACATTTACTTTCTAATTTATGCCTATTTACGAATATTTCTGTGAGATTTGTTAGCTTAAATGGAATTTTTTCTGAGGTTAATTATGCGGAAGCTAAAGAAAATGTTAAACCGACCCTCGCAAAATTTCGTACATTAAAATTTGCTTATGTTTATCCTGTGATTTGATCTCTTTAAAATAATAAGTTTAAAGGGGGTCAAAACGTTACCCCGGAAGGAACATTTGTATGAGGGCTGTGAGGTGAAATAATGATCCCATTTTTAAAAGTGCTCCCAACACACGGTAAGAAAGCAGCCCGATTACTTAACGGAGATAGACTACCTGTTTGAGAAAAGTGACAGAAACCGCTATAAAAACGTAAATTGAAGGGGTTTCGAAAAGGGTTCAAAGTTTTATCATGACTGGTATGTATTTGTAAAGTTCGGTAAAACCTCTTCAAAAATCCCTCAATTCAGCGTTTTGTTGCTAAACACCAAATTTCCTTCGGGCATAATTTTTTTATCAACATCCTTTTCCTTTAATTTGTTTATAAACCGGATATAATTTCAAACAAAACTGTTTATTTTCTTTTAACTTTAATATTTTAATATCTGATTGTATCCTTTAGATTTTCATCTCGTTTTATGCATAAAAAACTACATTAAATCTCTAGTATTTTTAACTTAACGAGTAAAACGTGAGAAAAATTTTTAAAAAGGTATTTCTGAGATGATTTTTCCCAAAACCAACTTTAACTACAAATATAGTGGCAAAGAAACTTTAGATTTTGTAGGAGAAAATAACTATAAAAAGTTTCAATTAATATTCATTATATGCCTTTTATGATCTTGTACATATTTTAAAATTAATATAAGATTTTAAGTAAAAAAGGGAGTTATTTATATTGCAATTTTTGTTATCAAATAAATTTGAATAACATAAGATTTTTATGCAAAATGTTTGTGTCCTCCACCACAATTATTGGTGATGAAGTAAAAAAATTTGCAGTAGATCATTTTTTGGCAGGCTCACGTCCACAATAATTGACAGAACTTCCATAAATTGCGTCTGAAATATTTGTTATTGTCCCAAAAAGTTCCTTGTTTAAGACCCATAAGCTCGATTTAGTAGAAAAAATGTTATACACCGATAACTGCGACAACTTCCTAAAACTTAGAAATATAAAACAATTATGACTGTTAATTAATGAAATTTTGGAACGGTAATATTGCCTTTAGTGAAAACAGTTATGCATGGGGAGTAGTGTTCCCTTATGAACGAAACACGTAATGTCGCATATTTCTTTAAACAAAGCAGAAAATATTATAGTACAACCACGGATAGCTACGAGGGAGTGCAATTCCCACAACAAACGGAAATTTAAATGTAGTATATCTCTGAAACTGTTAACGGAATTAAATGAGATTTGGCGCATTCATTAAGTAATAATAGCAAAATATTATAGAGTGCGTAACTTTGGTATTGGACACCCCTTAAATGCCGAAGTTTTAATCTTAATCTTCCTATAATTTTGGATGTCTATGTTGCTTGGTTTGTAATTTTTACTCTTCTGATTTAATTTTGATTGATTTCAATACAGGAAATTTTTCTTGAAGTGTATATTAGTTACTTCCCAGAAAGAAGAGGAATAGATAATTAAAAGTATATATGAATTGAATTTTACATAGTCGGAAATATATATGCTATGGAATCTTAAATTATTTCTTTTGGGTGTACAATAAATTACCTTTGGGAAATAAATCTTGATCGGCTAAATGGTGTGTAGAAATATAATTATGTTTATGGGGTACCATGGACATAACATTTTTTTAACGCGTTTAAATTTTTCGCCATTTTTAGTTCCTAATTTATGTCCAAAGTTACTCTAAACTTGTTCTAATTTGGGATTTTAGTTAAAGATCAAAATTAGTTATGAAATAAACACGTAAGAGTGTAGTAGTCGATCTAGACCGAGCATAAAATACTCCACACCATGATGCAAGTATGACAAATTATGGACAGACCCTCGTAGAGTTTGATTTTGTGATTTGTGCTTTATATGAAATATATACCTATTTAAAATATATTCATGATACTCAAGTAAATGGTAGAATTATACCATTATAGGTAATTTTCGGATGTCAGGGCCATTTTTGAAATAATGGACCGATCCTCGCAAAATTTGATTTGGTTCTTTTTAGTTTTTAATCGAAATATCACCGCAAGTCAAGTGATTTTCGGGAATGAGTATATATGTATGTATGAAAGCTACGATCATTTTGGATCAATTTTTCTGAAAATTTTCTTACAAAGCAAAATGTTTATTTTTATCTATATATTATAAAATTCCATACCCTGAATATTAAAATAAAGTACAGCTTTGGAAACCTTAATGTGTTCATTTTATCTGTAATGACTTTCTCGAAATCTAAGAACAATATTCCATGATTTCAATTATGGGATTTTTCCTCTCAAGTTGTATGAAGGACATTTCGTTATAGAACTCATCTGCCTGATACTTTACCAGAAAGTATATTATTGAAAAGCTAATAATTCTTTCGTAACTTCAGATATTTTCAATGAACTTTCATTCTAAAGTCCCGTTTCCAAATTTTTAACTCTTTCCAACTTTTCAAAACCAATTAACAAACTATTTCTATAAAAAAACACTTCAAATCAAAAACACATAAATTTAGAAATTTATGTTGTGAAATTAATTTTAATGGTTTAACAATTATTTCCGTTATTTTTGGTTGTTAAACATGCAAAAGTCAATATAAATTGGTTTGTTTTTGTTTTTTGTTTTTTATAGAAAAGCCATAAAAAATAACCCCCAAACAATGGCTGACCTGTCCCCCTCCTAAACTCGTACTACAATTTTTCTTAAAAAATTACAATTTAACTATTAAATTTTACTATATAAACCTGTATTTGGTAACATGTATATGTGTGGGTATTTATATGTATTTGTAAGCTTACATATTTTATTAATGTATATGTATGAGTGTGTGTATGTTTTTTTTATTATCTTTAACAATGTTTACCTTAATTTCCTGTTTGGTTATTTATTCAAGCAATTTGTCAACTGTCATCAGGGTATGACAAAAATAAAAACAAAAAAAAAAACAAATAACATTTATTTGATTTTTTTAAATTTTTTTATTATTTTCATGTATAATTTTATTTGTTTTACTTTTTTCTTGTTGTTGTTTTCCAACAAAATTTATTTATTTATTTGCAAATTTATATATTTGTATATCTTACATTTTTATTTAAGTTGTTTTATTCTTTCTCTTCTCCATATTTTATTGTTTTAGTATAATGACAAGTTTAAGCTTAATGTTTATAGGACACAATGGGACAGAAGTGAACAATTTTTGGGGAAAATTAATATTCATTTTTTTTTGCAAAATTTAATAAATTGTGAGATGACCAAACTAAGCGGATCACTTTTCGTTATATCTTGAAGTCCAAGTTCAAATCTTAAACTGTTCGATACTCCTCCAAATGTAACGTTATATTTCATAGAAATCAGAACAGCCATTTGAAAGTTACGGATCTAGAAACTAAAACCTGGAAACAGACTTTTGGTAAAGAATTTCATTTCGGCCCCAATAATAGTTTGTCCTAAGTATACCAAAATCCTTTAGAGAAGCGGTAATGAACGATATGGACATTTTAAAATGATTTAAAATTACTCCAAATGTCTTAGGGAGAGAACTGATTAGAAATTTTACATCCATGCTTTAATTCTTAAAACCCAGATATATTCTATACCGTTTGTCAATTAATTCCAAAAACCCACAAAGAACCAGTGATGGCTGATATGAATATTTAAAATTCTTTATTATTCTAAATGTTTTCGGAGAAAACTGAATAAGGATTCCATGTTTTCGCACAATATTCTTTTAAAGAATGTCTTATCCTGGCATCGATCACTGTTACTCCATAAAATCCCAAAATCCCTCAGTAAACCAGAGGTGAATGATATAAAAATTAAAAAAAAAAATTTAAAAACTACTTCAGTTATTTTTTTTAGAAAATTAAATATAGATACCATATCTGTACTCAATGTCCTTTAAAATGAGTTATGATTCATTCCAACATTAATCATAGTTTGTCCATTATATCACAAAATCCCTTTCAGAACCAGTGATGACTGATAATGAAACTCCAAATACTGAATCTGGATTTTATATCTACGGCTAACATTCTTACAATGAAGAATATCCCATCTCGGCGTCTGTCATGCTTTGTCCATTGTAACCATTTATTGCTGAAGGTAGAGAGAGATTTATTTTCATTTATTTTTATTTCAGCCCCATTGTGTATTATTGTTATTGCTCTTGTTGGAGGTTTGTTTTAATGATTGGTTTCCTGCTGTTTCATTTCTCAATTTTAGCAAATTTATATACAACCAATCAACGACCAAACCCACATTTAGTTTTGAAATAGACAGAAACGCACACACACACAGAGAGAGAGAGAGAGAGAGAAAAAAACAGAAAAATGTCATCAAAATAGTTATCCAAAGGCATTCGAAATGTCAGCGATTATTAATGAGTTGTGTACTAATGACAGTTAAAGCTAAAATACATGTAAATCCACATACACATACCTATATAAATTTATGTTTTATATACCGATTAAACCTATACCAACCAAAAGTAAATATGTTTACATCTGTTTACCTAGAAAAACGTTATTAACTTTTCTTCAACAACTTTTAAATGAAAATGAGCCTAAAAATATGCTCTTTGTTTGTGTGTATACGTATGTATATATGTAATTTGTTGTCTCAAAATGTCAATGTATATGTGGTTTAACATTATTAATTTTTCATGTATTTTATTATTTTGTATGTAAGTTGACCAGTTTGCGTGTTTTGTAGATTTATTTGTTCATCCATCCATCCATTCATACATTTCCGTCCGTCTTTCCATCTGTCATTTAGTTTGTCTGTCCGTCTTTTCATCCGTCCGTCCATCTCTTTGCATAAATATTTATTTATAGACTTTAATGCGTTGTTGACAATGTAATGACAGTTACTTGACAGTTAGTTTGTCAATTGTCAGTTTATCCATTATCATCATCGTCATTGACATTGTGTAGATGTGTTTTATTAAATAAATAGTTTTATTTAATATATTTTTATGCAGTTCATATTAATAATAAAAAAATAAATTTGCCAGCATCGGAAAACAACTTTCAATATTTTTTTTCAGAAAATTTAACTAAAATTCCAATTAATTTTAAGCGATTTTAATATTAATTGATTAGTTGACATTTTTAAATTAAATGTTTAAGAGTTAATAAAAAAATAAAGAAATTTAGAGAAAGTGGTCGATTTCTTAAAAAAAAACGTTTTTTTTTTCCTTTCAAAACAGTGGAATATAATTCTAGATTTTATCCTTAATGAAAATTTGAATAAAAAATAAATAAAAAAATAAAAATTAAAAAGAAAAAATTTAATAAAATTTGAAAAATAAATTTTTTCTATAAATTATTTTATTGTTATATTTTATATAAATTTGATAAAAAGTAAATTTTTAGAAAAACTAAAAAAATAAAATTAAAATTTTTATAAAATTCAAATTTTGTATAAAAATCAAATTGTAATGAAATTTAAATTTTTAATAAGATTTAAATTTTCATCATAATAAATTGTTGATAAAATTTTTATAAAATACAAAATCAATAAAAAAGAACCTTTTCTTAAATTAAATTTGTATAAAATTCAAATTGTAATATTTTGGTGAAATTCCACTTAAAGAAATTAAAAATTCGAATTTTTCATAATTTTAATTTTTATCAAAATCAAATTTTTTTTAAATAAAATTTTCAATTTTATATTAAATTTTCATAAAATTTAAAATCAATAAAATTTTTATAAAATGAAATTTAATAAAATTCCATTTTGAAAAAATCATAAAATTCCTATTTATGTTAAATTTTTAAAAATCACCAATTTATAAAATTTAAAAATTATTAAATTCCAATTAATGTAAAATTTTTATAAAATTTAAATTTAAAAAAATTAAGTTTTACAAAATGTTGAAAATGTAGTTATTTTTTTTAATTTAAATTTTTTAAAAGAAATTTAATATTCTCTTTACAAAATCTGTTTTTTCTTGTTTTGGAAACATTGATTTTTTTCTTAATTCTAAATTTTGTATAAAATTAAAAAAATATTTACATTTTTACAAAAAATATACTTTTAAACAAAAGTCAACATAAAAAACACATTTAAAATTCCATTTGTTTACAAAAATATTAATTATTTATTTATTTTTAAATAATTTTAATAATTTAAGTTTAAGACATTTACAATTTTTATTTTTTTAATTAGAAATCAAAATTGTAACTGCATAAATGTTAAATTAACATTTATAAATAAAAAATATTAATTAAGCTCTGTATCAAAGCAAATGCAGTTTTTTTCTTCTTTTTTCGGTCTTTAAAAAATATCGAAAATGTGATAATATTTTTTACATTAAATGAGAGTTCTAGAGTTTAAGTTGAATAAAAGTGGAACTTGTAAAACTATAATAATTTTACTGATTTTTTGCCCACATATATATGGATAAAGAATATTGTTCTCAAAATTCAGATCTATAAAAAAATGTCGTTTATTTTTAGAGAATATTTTCTGAATCACAAAATTTAAATTCACCGCAAATTTTCAATAATTTTGTTTTATTTTTATAAGAAATCTTTTGTGTTCATATTTAAAAGTTTGATTTTTAATAGAAACTATTATTTAAAAATAATCTCTAAGATTATCTTTCAAAATTTTAAGTCATTCTAACATAATCAAACAAACAAACCTTAAGTCCCCTTAAAGAAAATAAATTAATTTAATAATGAAACATGAAAAAACAACACAAAAAAGAAAACTACAACAAAAAGTTTAAAAAAATATTGTAATTTCATTCGAATTTTTTTTATTATAAATTTATATTTTTTTGTTTAAATAAAATTCATTTTTTGTTGTTGTTATTTTATTCTACAAACATTTCCTAGTGATGATTATATTTCCGTTTCCCTTTCTCTCTCACTCCCCATCACTAATGTCCAACAATTTGATTTTATTTCACTTTTTTGTTTCACATCACAAAAATAGTATAAAATTTCATTATGACTGTATTTTGGATTTAAGGATTTTATAACTTTTGTTGTTTTTGTTTCTCAGGATATTTTAAGAAAATCCATGAAGAAGAGTAAATATCACACGCATCAATTATTGTATTATTACATTTTGCAAAAAAAAGTAAGAATATTATAGTCGGTCAAGCCCGAATATCTAATACCTTATACTATGATATTGATTATAAATGGTAGTTATGAAAAATTAGTGAACTACCCTCGTATAATTTTGATTTTCCTATCTATGATTCTAGTAAATAATTGTGAAAATAGCATTTGTGTTTTAAAAGTAATATAGAAAAAATTATGACCGACCCTCGTATAATTTCGTACATCGATTTTTGTTTATATATATCTTAATTTGACCAATTTCTTGTTACAATTCCGACGTAAATATGAGATTAATGTTCTTTAAAGTGGTATTTGGAAGCGGGCTTGCAGGTACCTTCCCTCGTATAATTTGGTAAATCGTTTTGGAATATCACATGACTTATTTTTATAAAATTTCCTTTAAAATACTTTTATTTTTGGTTTTATGAGCTTAAATCCTCTTTCCGGGAGGACATTTGTATGGGAGATACCTGAAATATTTGACCGAACAAAACAAAAAGAATGGTTTATATGGGTATGGGAAAGGTATAAAGTGGTTGTAGCACAATTTTTTCTGTACGTTACAAGTATCAGCACAAATGCATAATACTCCAAACACCTTCGTTAGTGTAGGGTATAAAAATATAAACTTTGTTATTTCCTTTTGTTTATTTTTGTTGTACAACTATAAGGAGAATAAAAGAAAGAGAGAATATATTTTTCTTATAAACAATTTGTATTATGTGCAAGAGTGAGTGTGTGTGTATGTGTGTATTTTATAATATTTACCCAAAAACACTTTTAGCTTTAATGTTCTTTCTTTATCTTCTTAAATATAATAAAATATTTTTCATTTTGTTTGTTTTCTTTAGTAATAGTAGTAGTATTAGTAATTGGCACTATATGTGTTTATGTAACGGAATAGTTTTCATATCCGTTTCATTTCCAGAGTATTGTTTTTTATATATTTTGTATATATATTTTGTTTATGCGTTAAAGGCATGAAAATGCTATTAAATGAAATTATCTTATAAAAGCCTTTTTTCCAGTCTCATATTTTTTTTTTAACTTTCATACCACTTTTGGGAGCTTTTAGCATTACAAGTGTGAGGTTTTTTTCTCTGGTTACTGAAGTGGTCTTAAAATTGGGAAACAAATACTGAAAATATTATTATATTCAATTAGGGAGTTGTTTAAGTTTTCTTTTCTGTCCAACTTGAAAGAATTATGAAATTTCTTCTTTAATTCTTTATAAGATTATTTTCATATTTTCTTTATTCAAATAAAATTTATTAACGAAAATTGAGTTACTTTGTGGACTTTTTGATTAAATATTTATTTCGAAAATTTGATACACGTTTTTCTTATAAATTTTGCCTTAAGATGAATATTCATTTGTTGCTCAGCAGAAATAGAAAAATAGATTTTGGTAGAATTTATACTAAATATTTAAATTTAAAAGGGAGAAAATAGGATTCAATGCTAAATTAGGAATTTTAGAGATATTTTTCAGTGACTCTTAAAAAAAATTATTCCAGGAATATAATTTGAGAAATGCCTTGTAGTGGAAGGAAGGATATTTCCCCTCTACCCCCATCGAAGATTAAGATATGGACAAAACTGTCCATATTCCAGAGTATAAATTCTACAAATTCTTCAATAAATATATCATCTTTTCACAGATATTGCCCAAAAAGTTCAGCAGTATATCGTTCTCCCTGATAACCTGAACTCAGTCGACCAAATTTGAACAAAACCATCACATTAATTCCTTATGAGATCAAAAGTTGAATTTAAATAATTTAATGAAATTTGGTGACCCCTATCTCAGTCGTAATCGGTTCAGATAAAGTAATTTTAATCAAGCCTTTAACAATTAATCCCCATTTCCTCCCACAATATTGAATTTAAATTGCTAAAAAAGAAAATATACTTAGCGATTCAGAATAACTTTCTGAGACGATTTTAGGATGTTCATCTCAAAAACTCTTAGAATTGTAATGATATTTCTCAAGTTAGCACCCCAATCCAAAATTTGGCCTCATATAATCACATCAATCAATAATTTTCTTAAATGGTATAATTATCTCATACATATGAGTATCGAATTCGTCCTAATCGATATAGTAAAATTGAATAAGACTTTGATGTGATCTTTTAGTATATAAAATATGGGGCACTAAGTCTATAAATTTCATGAAAGTATATTTTTTATTTGTGTTTTACCGGATTTGGAATGGGCGAATATATATATATATATATATATATATATATATATATATATATATATATATATATATATATATATATATATATATATATATATATATATATATATATATATATATATATATATATATATATATATATATATATATATATATATATATATATATATATATATATATATATGTCTGAGCGTCCATCTGTTGGAAAAATGTTCACTGTTACTATACTAATCCACAAGCAAACTCAGTAAAGCAACAAAAAAGTTATAGACCGATATCTGAGACAAAACCGAAATTGAAACAAAAACGCTTATCTGTTCTTTTAAAACTAGAAAAGGAGACCCCAAACTTTATGAATAGATGACCCCAAACTTTATGAAAAAAAAAGTTATAGACCGATATCTGAGATGACTTTCAGACTATTATGTGACTAATAATATATATTATGGGTCGCTAAATTCACTTTTTGCTGTTTCAATTAAACGATATGAGACGATAAAACTGGATCGAGTCAAAATTTGAATTCGTCGAAATACATACACTTCATACGGCCCTTTGTAGCTTTTCTTTATGATTTAAAAAAAGTAAGTTTAACAACAAACTGTAAGAACCTCAAACTCATTAAATTAAAGTTATATTTTTTTCCTGGAATTTATTTTCAATAATAATTTTTTACTTGAACTGGTCTTTTATTTGAATTATAAATATTTTATTAATGGTTTTTTCCAAATTTAACTTTTACTTTGAATTTCCTAAAAATAATATTAAAATTAAAAAAAAAAACTGAAATGTCATAAATAATTATCTCAACACACAAAAACGCAAAACCAACACCGGCCCGTTTCATATTTCAGGTGCGTTAAGAGAATAACAACAAAAATAGAGTAAAATTATTTTAATATTCCAGAAACAAATAAAAAACATAAATTTTATTCAAAATATTCAACGGTTATTTTTCATGTTTTATATCCTTAAGGAGCAATAAAATATTTTTAGACAAAATATACTAAATTTATTATTCATATGAATTTGTTAAAAATAAAACATAAACAAGATAAAATGCTATAGTCGGTTATGCCGAATCTTCAACACCCTCCACCATAAATGTGTGTGAAGTAAATACGTTATGTTTCTTACATATACATGTACACATGCACCCACAATATAAAAAGTTTTTCTTAAATATGACACAGGATCATATAATGTGTTATGGAATTAGATATATTTTTGGCTAAAACTTTTTTTCGGGTCAACCGATTTTGATGATTTTTGGAATCGTCAATATTATGACAAAATTTCATTCGAATTTGTCAATTAATAATTGACAATTTTATGAAAGTTCTTCACTTGAATGTAGAGGTTGCCTGAGTTATCGGTCTATATCTATTAATATACTAAACCGATTTTTCTTGTTTTAAATAGTAATCTTTTCAGGACCATAGGAAATACTCAGGCCAAATTTCATTGAGCTTCGTCAATTATTGACAACAGACAGCCAGATATAACTAAATCGACTCAAATATTTATTTGATGCAAGAAAATAATTTCCAAAATAAAGGGCGAAAATAAAAAATAAGTGAAAATATACCAAGAAATAATAAGTAATAATCAGACATGACTAAATATTTCAAAAGTATTTTGTGGATTTTTAAAAACAATATAAATCCCCAAGATTTATCAAGGTTTCTCATATTTACATGTGTTTTTTTTTAATATTAATATTATAATACAAATAATCTTTATGTTTTTTTTTTCCATAAAATACCTTAAATGTTAGATAAGATATTAAATCTTGTTTTAACGCTTTTTTATATGTTTTCATTTTTGTTGATTCCTGGTGTGAGAGAGATTTAAAAAAAGGATTTCTGTTTATTTAGTTAACCTTATCTTGCCAGGATGTATTAAGTCTTGTAAATTTTTCTGTAAATTTATTTTGGTGTTGAGTTGAAAAAGAGTAAAATGAACTCATATAAAATGGCTGATATTTTAAGAGATTTCGTTTTTGGTATTTTAAGAGATTAACAAAAAAAAGCAGTTAACCCTTCCAAATATGGCAGATAATGTAAAGTATTAAAAAAAGAGGAAAATGTTAGCATAACATTAAATGAGAGTGAAGATAAAATTATTCACATTATTTCTGAAAATACTTGTCTACATGTTGGATAAAGTGTTAAATTATAGATTAACGAAATTAATTTCAGTTAGAAAAATTAAATTAAAAAGTGTTTACAGGTTCATAACTAATCACAGATATTCGTGGTAGAAAAAGCTACAAGATACTAAATCTCCGAAAATAAGATTTTAACTACAGACAGGTCAACATGTAATCAATTTGCTAATCAGTGAAGGAGAGGTTTTCTTTGGTCTCTGAGCGACGCAGAAAGACACCAATTGTTTCGAACTTGCATACTTTAACCCAATTGCACTTAAACGCTTCGGTTAGAAGGACCAAAAATAAATTGTAATATTAAATTTTATGTTAATTCGCCAAAATAGCTAAAAAATCTAAAGACCGACAAATCACTTAAGGAAACTAAAAGGCTTCTTACAAACGGAAAAATAAGAAAAAGTTCAAAAAAGAAATTACGATTTTAAGAATGTTGATGAAATGCAAGAGAAAAGTCACCAAAACTTTACGAATAAATGAATTTTTCGAAATGTGTAAAATAAAATAAAATTATAAAAGTATTTCTTAATTCACTCCACGCAAAAATCTATCACCACCAGTTCCCAGAGACAAAATTAGAAAAAAATGCGGGGAAAGTGTTACAAAATCAGAAATTCATTTCATGTCGAAAATCCTGCGATTTTTATAGTCAATTCTAGAAGAAAAAAAAAAAGAAATTATGCGAATATCGCTAAAATAAATATGAAATTTCGAAATAAAAAAATTAAAAAAAAAAAAAAAATCAAAAAATGTATTTTTTACTTTTTAAATATTAAAATCGAAAAACTTTCCCATTTCAAAATTTTTAAAAGAATAATAATATAATATTTAATTTAAAAAAAATTCTTGATTTTTTCAAAATTTCATAAAATTTGAAAACCTAAAGATTTTTTTTTTTAATTTCAGAATTTATTTTAAAATACCTTTCTTTCACATTTAAGAAATTTTTCAATAAAATATCTCAAATTTTCAAAATTTTATGAATTTTTCAAAATTTTATTAGTTTTTAAAAAATTTAATAGATTTTCAAAATTTTAGGCATTTTCCAAAATTCTAGGAGTTTTTTAACATTTTTGGCATTTATCGAAATTCTTGGAATAATTCAATAATTTTTCAAAACTTTTCGAATTATTTAATTTTATGAATTTTTTAAAAAATATTAATTTTCAAAATTTTATAAATCTTTAAAAATTTTGGAACTCTGTGGAATTTAAAAAAATTTTTTAAATTTTTGGATGTTAAAAAATTTTTGCAATTTTTCATAAATTTAGGAATTTTTTCTAATATTTAAAAGTACCAAGAACTGTTCCAATTCTCCAAATGTCAACTATTTCTTTTTTAAAAATTTCAAAAAAAATTTAAATTATTTCTTTTCAAATTAAGTATTTTTCATAATTTTAATATTTTTTAATTTTTTTAAGAATTATGTAAAAATTTTAAAACTGCAAATTATTCAAATTAAAGAAAATAAACATTTGTAAAATGTTAAATGGCTAAAAAATATTTAATGGCAAAATTACATTTTTGGTAGCTAAACAAGACTGAAAAAGTTAAAATTAAGCTAAGTAGGCAACACTGGTGTAGATCAAGGAATATGAATTTAGATCCAAAATAATTATAATTCAAGAATTATTATTTTTTTTGTTTTTTTTTGTAAAACAATATCATTCCCTGCGTATGATGAATATAAATCCCATTTAACAATTAAATATTACTCATACGCTCCCCAGGAGAATAACATCATATTACCGAAACTTTGAAGTTTTTAATGAAGTTTTTCTCTTGATAATGACAACTAATTAGAAATTTTTCAAACATATATTGTTGTTTTTATTTTTGTTATCTACCTCTTTCATCTCTACAATTTCTCATTTCTCCCATTTGTTCAAAAATATATTCCCATTTAACAATTTCCCTTTCCTCTTAATAATTTTCAATAAAATGAACTTTTTTTCTTGTATTAAAACAAAAAACTGATAAAAGATTATTAAAATTTTCCAAATGAATTGATTTTACTGCTACGACATGTGAGTGGTGAAAAAGAAAACTTTAAATATGCCCCCATTTACAACTTAAATCAACAAAAGATGTTTTTCATCTTATATCTATTACAACTTCTTTTATCCTTGTTTTTTTTGTGTTGTGGGAGGACTTCAACTCTAAAACTAAATCTGTGACCGGTAAATTTGCGCACAATAGGAAAAAGTTGAACTTCTCTTGTATGTGTGTTTTTTTTCTTGTTGTTTTTGTCTCTCATATTAAACGTAATCAAAACTCATACAATAATACATATTTTGCCTTTAGACATTTAAGTATTTGTGCTCCTACATATCTTTTCATTTTTTCTTGTTGTTGTTGTTGTACTCCAACACATGTAAGTTTCTTAGTAGAAAAATATTATGAATAAAGACAGATAATACGAATGTATATGTTTCTAATAACAACAATCTGTGTTTTGATTTTGTCTTTAGAATTGTGATTTCTTTCTATATGTATAAGTAAAGGAGTATATGCATGTGAGTGTGTATTAAAATGTCATATCATTTATGTCATAACTTATGTAAACAATCAATGTTTGTATGTATGTAAATGTATTCGAATGTAGATGTTTCTCAGAAATGGTTAGAGGGTTTTCAGAAGTTTCACGTTTTATTAATAATAATGAAAACTCATTCACAAGAAAAAAAGGGTTAAAAAACTTTAAGCTGCTGCCCTTTATTAAAGAAAGCAAAAAAATATATCGCCTATTTGCTGCAAGGTAACCATAACTCAAATATCAATTCTTTAGTAAATGAATTTTAATTATTTTGACAGAAACATATTTCTTGGAATTCGTGAATGAAAGCTTTATATTTGATTAATTTTTGAAACACTCGCAAAAAACTGCAATTTAAGCTAAGCATCCAACGATGCGCTTTTTTTCTGTTACTAATCAATAAATTATATAATTAACAAAATAAATCATTGTTTAAATACTGTCTGATATATCAGAATATGTCTCAAAATATATCTAAAAAATTTGACAGATAATGAATTAAATTATTTTCTATGTACCTCTGATGTTAAATTAAAACTTGCTAATTTTGAGTTATGACGATCTTACAGCAAATTATTTTAAATGTCACAAGTTTGAAGATGAGTTTTTGAATTAAATTTTGTTTTCAATTCTAAAAATACTTATTTTGCTTGTGCAACCCCAGAATTGTGGTTTTATTTAAATCGCATTTTATAAAGGTTTTTCATTTTCTAAAAGGTAACTCTATATGTCTGTCATTTTGCCTTTATTTCTTCATTTATACAATAATGTCAAATTGTATTTATTTAGCACCGTCTTTTGTTATAAATCATCTGGTGAAAAAATACTAAAAAACAAAAAGACTTTTTTATCTTTGAATGAGAATGAGATTTATTTTCTAAGAAGAATAAAGGAAAATTTAAAAATAAAAATTATTATATAAGAGGAAAAGAAAAGACCAAAGAACCTTGAAAAGGTATTTAGAAATTTATTAAAACAGAATTTTTCTCAATAGCGACATTTAATAAAAAAATATTTAAAAGTTTTTCAAATTAAATATAAAAGTTGTACATTAAAGTTAATTATAATAATTCATATATAAGAACTTTATTATAAAATTTAGAATACAATATATACTTTGTTAATAATAAAGAAAATATCCCGAATCTGGCAACATTTTCCCTAAAAAAATTGTAGGAATCTGGCCCCATTCCTCACAGAAAAATTTTCCAAAATTTTACATTTTCTAAAGAAAATTTTGCAAGAATCCGGAAACTTTTTTTATATAAAAAATTGTCAGAAACATTTTCAAAATCTAACTAAATTTTTTAGAGAAAAATTTGCTAAATCTGGCGTCTTTTTCTGTAGCACAAATTACACAATCTGGCTAAAATTTCTATAGAACTAATCACTGAATTTGGGTACTTTTTCTTATAGATAAATTTACTAAAGTATCCAAGAAGTATCCAATACTTCTTATGAAAAAATTCTATAATCTGGGAATATTTTCTATAGATTTTTCTGCAGAATCTAGCCACATTTTGCTATAGAAAACTTTGGCACAATCTAGCTAAATTTTTTATGAAAGATTTTGCCATAATCTAGCTAAATTTTCTGTGAAAGATTTTGCCATAATCTGGCTAAATTTTCTATAGAAGATTTTGCCATAATTTAGCTAAATTTGCTTTAGAAGATTTTGCCATAATCTGGCTAAATTTTCTATAGAAGATTTTGCCATAATCTGGCTAAATTTTCTATAGAAGATTTTGCCATAATCTGGCTAAATTTTCTATAGAAGATTTTGCCATAATCTGGCTAAATTTTCTATAGAAGATTTTGCCATAATCTGGCTAAATTTTCTATAGAAGATTTTGCCATAATCTGGCTAAATTTTCTATAGAAAATTTTGCCATAATCTGACTAAATTTTCTATAGAAGATTTTACCATAATCTGGCGAAATTTTCTATAGAAGATTTTGCCATAATCTGGCGAAATTTTCTATAGAAGATTTTGCCATAATCTGGCTAAATTTTCTATAGAAGAATTCGCCATAATCTGGCTAAATTTTCTATAGAAAAATTTGCCATAATCTGGCTAAATTTTCTATGGAAAAATTTGCCAAAATGTGACTAAATCTAAATCTGATTAAATTTTCTTTAAAATTTTTCTATAATATGGTTAAATTTTCTATAGTCTGGCTCAATTTTCCATAGAAGAATTTGCAACAATCTGGCTAAATTTTCTATAGAAAAGTTTGCCAAAATGTGACAAAATTTTCTAAAGAAAAATTTGGCAAAATCTAGCTAAATCTAGACTATATTTGCCATAGAAAATGTCATGCAAATATAGTCACATCAGGTTACTTTTCTATTAAAAATTTACCAAAATCCGTCTACATTTGCTATAAAAAAATTCTCGCAATCTGGTTACATTCTCGAAACAAATCTGACTACATTACGACCCACTTTTTAAATTTTTCATTCTAGTTTTTTATTTAGTTTTAATTTCATTTTACTTTAATCTGTGTTTTTTATTATTTAATAAAATAATTAATTTTATTGTAAAATTTCCTTTATTTCCAGGTAAGAACTACAAAAAAATTCTTTACAACAAAATAGAAAATTTCTTAGAAGAGGGTTGGGTAAGTTTACAAATTACAACAGAAACCTGAAGAAAACTTTTCAAACAACTCTTAAAAATTTCTGCAAAAAAAGATTCAATATTTAAAGTTTTATAGAGTAAACAAAATAAAATCTCAGAAATTTAATCCTTCAAAAAAAATCGAATTTATAAAAAATTATTAAAAGTCTGCTGCTTTAAATTATCTCTTAATAAATATATATTTTAACAAAGAAAAAACTTTTTTATAACTATTTTGAAATAAACCGCGTAACCTTGTTTAAAATCTTTTCCAACAAACTTGAAGGTACAAAAAAAAATATCTAAAAACACAAAAAATCCATTATTTTCTCTGCTAAAAAATTTCTACACTCACTGTCAGTTGGTAACAAACTACAGGAATATTACTACGACTATTAATTACTGACATAACAATTAAAATAAATTGAAATGATGTTGCTGCTACTGTTTTACAAATTCCTTTGAGTATCTAAAATGAGAGTAAATAAAATTCAACAACTCACGAGAAAAAAACATAAGAAAAATTAATAAAATCTCTTACCTCTGACAGAGTTAATTTGTAAAATTTTAAAAGGCAACAGCAGCAGCTGGGAAGGCGGAGGCAGCAGCATTATCTGTTGACATTTCTTACACTTAATTAAATCTAATTGAAAGGTGAAGCTAAATAGCAGCGATAAACTGGAATGAAAGTAGGGAGATTAAAATTTGAAAATGTTTTAAAGTTTAAAATACTTTTTAATATTAATTTTTGAAAGTAACATTAATTTGTTATGGAATATTTTATTTTAGAGTTTTATAATGTGGCAGTAGTTGAGTCTCCTTGGGACCTTGAAAATGAATTATTTGCTTTAAAAATAAATATTGTATATCTAACAAGCAACATTTATAACAAAATATTTAAGTCCTTTTTCTTAATACTGTAATTAGTCTAAAAGATATTTGTGATCTAAACTGAAAAGTATAATATTTTACATGTTCCTTAACTTGTTGCAAACTTAGTTCTTTTTAAGCTTGAAATGGAATTTCACACTGAAATAATTAGCAAAAAGTAAAAATACTGGTAATTAAATCTCAGTATGTACATTCATGCACTGCAACAAAATTAGCTTAAATGAAAAATAAAAAAAGTAAAATTAAATCTGAAAATATGTTTCTTGAACCTTAAATTTTGCTCGAATATGGCAAATTTTTTTTAAATACAAATTTTGCCTTAAAGTGACAACTTTTTCATGATCACATATTCTACAGAAAACTTTGCCAGAATTCGGCCACATTTTCTACAAAACTGGTTATATTTTATATAGAAAAAATTTCCAGAATTTGGAAACATTTACTATAGAAAAATTTACCAGAATCTGGTGACATTTCCAATAGAAAAATTTACCAGAATCTGATCACATTTCCTATAGAAAAATTTACCAGAATCTGGCCACATTTCCTATAGAAAAATTTGCCAGAATCTGGCCACATTTCTTATAGAAAATTTGCCAGAATCTAGCCACATTTCTTATAGAAAATTTGCCAGAATCTGGCCACATTTCTTATAGAAAATTTGCCAGAATCTAGCCACATTTCTTATAGAAAATTTGCCAGAATCTGGCCACATTTCTTATAGAAAATTTGCCAGAATCTGGCCACATTTCTTATAGAAAATTTGCCAGAATCTGGCCACATTTCTTATAGAAAATTTGCCAGAATCTGGCCACATTTCTTATAGAAAATTTGCCAGAATCTGGCCACATTTCTTATAGAAAATTTGCCAGAATCTGGCCACATTTCTTATAGAAAATTTTCCATAGAAAAATGTTTCCTATAGAAAAATGTTCCAAAGTCTGGACACATTTTCTAAAGGAAACTTTGTAGGAATCTGGCATATTTTGCTCCTATTTCTATAGAAAAATTAGCATGAACCTGGCAACTGCAAATTGTCCATTTTTTCTATTGGAAAATATGTCTAAACCTGGCTAATTTTTTATGGAAAAATCTTGCTATTGAGAAATTTGGTCCTCCTGAAATTTTCATTATTCTTTGTGTAACAATATTTTCCTTTTATTAAAACTCTTCGTTGTTCTAACGTACACTCTCAAATACAATTCTAATAATTCTTGTATTATTTTCCTCTAACTCAGTAGAGTGTAAAAGGATTATTACACGTACTTATAATATTTCACACACAACTGTACTAACACAATCATACATACATACATATCGCTAAACCTTCTGTGCGGATCTCCTGCTATTTTTTTCATAAATAAGATTGTGTTGGTTTGCGTGCATGTTTTCCACGGATTCGGCTTAAAGAAATATTCTGTATGTATAAGAGTGTGTGTGTCTGCGTTGCGTTAACATTGTAGCACAAAATGTTGTCATTACACGTTTTCATTCATGTATTTAATGTTGTTTGAATAGGATCGTGTTCAGAATGTTTTACTTTACAAAAATTTTAAATAATATTTTCATATAAGAACTGAGGATAAAAATAACAAAATTTATATGTATTTGTGTTGTTATTTTGACAAGAGTTTTGTTAAAATTCGTTACTTTTCTGAGTTTTTGCTGTATTTGTATTTTTAAGTCTAAATTAATATAATAAATTTTGTTACTCAAAAATGTTTTTCTGCGTACAAAACAAACAAATATTTAAATTAAATAAATTAAATTTACTGCTGAATATACTACACAAATTTAATTCTCATTTATCTTTATAATTGGCCAGACATCCTTAAAATAGGCAACAATTTCAAGAAATTTCCGTTTTATAAAATCTAGTCATTTGTGTGTTAGGGACACATGTAATTATTTTGTTTAATACTTGAGACATATTTATTTGAAGATATTTTAGGAAAGTCGACATTAATTATATAAATCGCATGAAAAATATTTTCTTTTGTGCGGTTTTCCAAATTTTAATTATTTTTTAAATTCTTCTATAATTTCCTTACTCTCAAGTACTTTCAAAAAAATTCTCAATCTTTCTTTTAAAATTTTACTGGCTTTTTGTAAATACCCTTGACAAATAAACAAAAGTATCTAATAATATTTGAAATTCTTCAAAAATATATATTTAGTCAAGTATTTTCTATATAAAGAAAAGTAAATATATATAAAATCTTCTTCTTATTTTTACAAAATTCAACAAAACATTGTCATTTCAAATTGTGGTTTCTGTAAGACATTTTGCATTTTACAAACAGTTTTTAATCAATGTTGACTAGAACCTAAAAGTATGCAATATTTATTTGCTGACAAAAAGGAGAATATCCTTAAAACCACATTAAAATAACTTAAACATTCAAAAATGGTATTTATTCCCTTTAGGATTTTTATCAAAACCTAAAATCTAAAATACTTATTTTTTTCCTTTAAACAAGATATGATTTAAGTAACAAAAGTATTGTTTGCAAATGTATATAATTCATATCAATTACAATTTACTATAAACTAAAGCAAAATCAAGGAGTTGGAAAGACATTTTGAAAAATGTGTGGATGAATAAATTGTTGAGATTTCTCTTCAAACTCCAGTGATGACAAAAGTGTATAAAATATTTTTGTTTATTAAAGGTACCAAATTTTTAGGTGCCTTTTAAAAGAAAAATACTTTTTATCGAAAAAAATTTCAGAATATAGAAAACTATTCTTAAAAAGGATTCAGGCAAAAAAAAAATTGTCTGATTCTAAGGAAAAGGTTGCCAGATTAAGACAATATTTTCTAAAGACAAATTTTGTTAAGAAAAAGTTGCCGGATACAGAAAATATTTTCCAAAACAGGATTTACACAATTCATCAAAATTTTCTACAGAGATTGTCGACAGTTTCAGTTAAAATTTTCTAGAGAAAAAGTTACCAGACTCAGGGATATTTTCTTGAAAAAAGCTTGCCAGATTCCAACATAAAGGTTAGCTAATTGGGTAAAAATTTTCTGAAGAAAAAATTGCCTGATTGAGACAATTTTTCTAAAGAAAAAGTTGCCTGATTGAGACAAATTTTCTTAAAGAAATGTTGCCTCATTGAGACAATTTTTTTAAAGAAAAAGTTGCTTGACTGAGACAAATTTTTCTAAAGAAAAAGTTGCATGATTGAGATAAATTTTTTTAAGAAAAAGTTGCCTGATTGAGACAAATTTTCTTAAAGAAATGTTGCCTCATTGAGACAATTTTTTTAAAGAAAAAGTTGCTTGACTGAGACAAATTTTTCTAAAGAAAAAGTTGCCTGATTGAGACAAATTTTTCTAAAGAAAAAGTTGCCTGATTGAGACAAATTTTTCTAAAGGAAAAGTTGCCTGATTGAGATAAATTTTTTTTAAAGAAAAAGTTGCCTGATTGAGACAAATTTTTCTATAGAAAAAGTTGCCTGATTGAGACAAATTTTTCTATAGAAAAAGTTGCCTGATTGAGACAAATTTTTCTATAGAAAAAGTTGCCTGATTGAGACAAATTTTTCTATAGAAAAAGTTGCCTGATTGAGACAAATTTTTCTATAGAAAAAGTTGCCTGATTGAGACAAATTTTTCTATAGAAAAAGTTGCCTGATTGAGACAAATTTTTCTATAGAAAAAGTTGCCTGATTGAGACAAATTTTTCTATAGAAAAAGTTGCCTGATTGAGACAAATTTTTCTATAGAAAAAGTTGCCTGATTGAGACAAATTTTCCTAAAGAAAAAGTTGCCTGATTGAGACAAATTTTCCTAAAGAAAAAGTTGCCTGATTGAGACAAATTTTCCTAAAGAAAAAGTTGCCTGATTGAGACAAATTTTCCTAAAGAAAAAGTTGCCTGATTGAGACAAATTTTCCTAAAGAAAAAGTTGCCTGATTGAGACAAATTTTCCTAAAGAAAAAGTTGCCTGATTGAGACAAATTTTTCTATAGAAAAAGTTGCCTGATTGAGACAATTTTTCTAAAGAAAAAGTTGCATGATTGAGATAAATTTTTTTAAGAAAAAGTTGCCTGATTGAGACAAATTTTCTTAAAGAAATGTTGCCTCATTGAGACAATTTTTTTAAAGAAAAAGTTGCTTGACTGAGACAAATTTTTCTAAAGAAAAAGTTGCATGATTGAGATAAATTTTTTTAAGAAAAAGTTGCCTGATTGAGACAAATTTTCTTAAAGAAATGTTGCCTCATTGAGACAATTTTTTTAAAGAAAAAGTTGCTTGACTGAGACAAATTTTTCTAAAGAAAAAGTTGCCTGATTGAGACAAATTTTTCTATAGAAAAAGTTGCCTGATTGAGACAAATTTTTCTATAGAAAAAGTTGCCTGATTGAGACAAATTTTTCTATAGAAAAAGTTGCCTGATTGAGACAAATTTTTCTATAGAAAAAGTTGCCTGATTGAGACAAATTTTTCTATAGAAAAGTTGCCTGATTGAGACAAATTTTTCTATAGAAAAAGTTGCCTGATTGAGACAAATTTTTCTATAGAAAAAGTTGCCTGATTGAGACAAATTTTTCTATAGAAAAAGTTGCCTGATTGAGACAAATTTTTCTATAGAAAAAGTTGCCTGATTGAGACAAATTTTTCTATAGAAAAAGTTGCCTGATTGAGACAAATTTTTCTATAGAAAAAGTTGCCTGATTGAGACAAATTTTTCTATAGAAAAAGTTGCCTGATTGAGACAAATTTTTCTATAGAAAAAGTTGCCTGATTGAGACAAATTTTTCTATAGAAAAAGTTGCCTGATTGAGACAAATTTTTCTATAGAAAAAGTTGCCTGATTGAGACAAATTTTTCTATAGAAAAAGTTGCCTGATTGAGACAAATTTTTCTATAGAAAAAGTTGCCTGATTGAGACAAATTTTTCTATAGAAAAAGTTGCCTGATTGAGACAAATTTTTCTATAGAAAAAGTTGCCTGATTGAGACAAATTTTCCTAAAGAAAAAGTTGCCTGATTGAGACAAATTTTCCTAAAGAAAAAGTTGCCTGATTGAGACAAATTTTCCTAAAGAAAAAGTTGCCTGATTGAGACAAATTTTCCTAAAGAAAAAGTTGCCTGATTGAGACAAATTTTTCTATAGAAAAAGTTGCCTGATTGAGACAAATTTTTCTATAGAAGAAGTTGCCTGATTGAGACAAATTTTTCTATAGAAAAAGTTGCCTGATTGAGACAAATTTTCCAAAGAAAAAGTTGCCTGATTGAGACAAATTTTCCTAAAGAAAAAGTTGCCTGATTGAGACAAATTTTCCAAAGAAAAAGTTGCCTGATTGAGACACATTTTTCTAAAGAAAAAGTTGCCTGATTGAGACAAATTTTTCTAAAGAATTTTTCCAAAATTTTTTCTAAAGAAAAAGTTGTCTGATTAAGACAAATTTAAGCAAAAAGTCGCTTAAATAAGACTTAACTTGTATAAAAAATGTTTTAACTTATAACAAAGTCTTTTGTACATTTCTTAGGTAAATGCCATCTCTAAATTTTGAAGAGGCATTACGTAAAAATATAGATATTCCCATATAAACACACATACAATTTAAACACAATACATACATGATAACTAGGACTTGAAATGTAAAACTAGTGTAATGATGGCCAGAAATTTATAGAATATTTATGCATTTTGCATAACTCTATGTCATGATATAAATGTGTGTAAAGAATATATGTCCTTTTAGGAGACTATATGTGTATGTATATATAGTATTTTTTTAGTTTACTTATGCTAAGCATTTTACATACATTGTTTTGTTTTCATACCAACATACTTTCCATATGTATACATATGTATATGTGTATATCTATTATGGAAGTATTAAGTAAGTAAGCAAAATTTAGTACATAAATATGAGTAACAAAACCATATCATTTATATGAAGATGTATGTAAAAATTAATATATGAACAACAACTACATGCATACGTACCTCTATTACTCCTTTTAAGTGCATACAACATGTGTATGTATAAATGTAAATATGTGTGTGTGTGTTTATGTTGTATTTTTAAATAATGTTGATATGTTATGGATATATGAATACTTTTTCTGTTGTTAGCAAAATAATGTTGACGATAATGACAAACAAGCAAACAACAGATTCTTTTTCTAAAGCAGCAAGAAAACATTTTCTATATTTATTATTACACACATACATACAAATTTTGCTTTCATTCTCTCTCTCTTTCTTTTCTTGCTATTTATTTTTATTCATAATTTTTGCATAAATAGCAGCGTTTGCATAAATGCTATTTTTTCTTCTTCTTTTTAATGCTTACTACTACTACTACTACTACTAAATCCAAACTCATATATTCATATTTATTGTTCATATGTAAGCATTTGTTGTTAAAGTATCTTTTATGTTAAAGTGTTTGTGTGAAGCTTCCCAGGATGCTTAAAAGATAATCCATTTCGGCATAATAAATAAGGCAGTAATTGCAAACTATAAAGCATGTTTACACACACACAGACACAAAGACACATACACATGAATATATGTAAAATTTTTGTAATGTAAATTTTTTGCATTCATATTTTTATAGTCCTATATTTAAGTATGTGTGAGTAAATGCGTCCATTTATGCTTACAAAACATTAAAGTCTCATAGAAATTCTCTAGAGTTTTTAAAAGATTTTCTAATGTTTGAATAAACTTGGGAAAAGAGAACAAAAATTAAAAAAAAAAATATTTTCTTCCAGTTTCCTGTCAAATGCAACATTTTTTGCATTATTTTCATTACAATAACCTGGTTAAATTGTTGTAAAAATATTTTAGAGATAATTGGAGAATGCAAATTAAATTTGGAAATGAAATAAATTAATAAAAAATTAGAGACAATTTTCCTAAAAATGACAATATTTCCAAAAAATTACTAAAGATAAGTTAAGTGGTTTGGGTAGCGAAAGGCGTTCTTAGCGTTACACACAGAATGACAAAGTTAATATATCCTCTTCACTGCTTGTGCTAGTGGAAACTGAAACTTTATTTATATTCCATTTTTAATGGTATTTTCCTATAAACGCACTTACATTTATCTATAGCATGATTAATAATGGGTGAATGATCCTTAGTTGTGAATTATGGACTCTAATAGATTCCACTAATTTCTTAGGAAGATGAGAATCAGTTTCCTCGAAAACTACCTTATAATAATGTCATTGTTTGCCATATCAATAACTTTTTGGGAGATTTTGACTGTGTTTAGGTCCAAACGATTTCTTTAACATTTCCTTAAGCATCCGGTATGCAGCAAGAATATTTTTTTTTAGAAAATTTGACTTCAGAAACTGATGCCTCTAAATTTCTAGCAGCAGTATTTTATCATTCTTCTTTCCCTTTAAATTTTAAAATTATATTTTCAGAATTTGTTCTTCTATTTGAATTTCTGTTATTTTTGTTATATTTCTCTAAGAGATACTTAATTACTAGAAAAATGTAAAAAAAACAAAATTTTCGACAAAAACTCAACACAATTAATTAATTCCCAAACTCTTGTTCCCTGCAGATATTTTCAAAAAATAACACATGAATCTTTGAGATATGCGTTGAGAATATTCCCTCTTCTACTTCTTCATTAGTCTGATATTCTGCAAATGAAAGAGATAGATGCTACTTTTTAGCCACAAACAACTATAACTAATAAAATGGAAAAAAAAGACTTTAGTTTGGTTTTCATTTTTCTGTTGTTTAACCATTTTTCTCATACATCATTGATAGACATGTTTGTCGAGTAAAGACTTTATACGACGTTAAGATTTATAAACAGGCATTTTTACAGTTTCATTCCCTTTTTTCGATAGGGGAAGGATGCCTAAGGATAAGTAATAGAAATGGGAATTTAATTAGGTGTTACAGGTTAAAAGGGTAAACTTCTATAAGAATTTTAGATGATTGTGTAATCCTTATTAGTTATATATTCTCCCATTCCCCTATTTCCCCTTTAGGAATATGTCCTCTTCAAAGAAATTCCATTTTATTTTTGTCGGTTTTATTTTGGTAGTATATGTTTCCTTTTTAATAAATGCAAATTCTCTATGCACAAAAGATAGTTCTATTAATATTGTTGTTGTTTATTTTTTCATACACATACACATAATCACATACATATTCATATACATTTACATCTATTACATACAGATGCATAGTTTTTGTTTAAAAATATCTATATCTGCATTTTTCATGTTTATTTTCTGTAACTAAATTTGGAAAAAGTCTGTTCAGTTGTGCTCCTGTTCATATTTAAAAATTTATGGTAAACTAAAGCCTCTTACAATTACCAAACAAATATTTCTCTCTTTGCAGGCAAAGAATATAATGCATCATTAATTTCATTAAACAAATTTTTTTGTGAACAATTTTTTGTCTTCGGTCTAAAATAAAATATAAAGCAGAAAGTATAACAAAAAGTAAATTTTGACCAATTTTTTTTTTGAGAATTATGATATTTGGAGTTAAGATATACATATACATATACATATACATATACATATACATATACATATACATATACATATACATATACATTACATATACATATACATATACATAGGTATGTACCATATATGTGGTCACTAATGGGTTTTCTCTATGATGTGTGAAATGTTTTGAAATGGAAGGGATATTGGAAAGCAAAACTAAGAAATCATATAAACAGCAGTATTTTTTAGAAGATTTTTTATAAATACAAAATTAAAAAAAAAATCTATAAAAAGAATTTTTTTGAAAATTTTCTGAAAATAAAAAATTTTAGAAAATAACAAATTTTTAGAAAATTATTTTAAAAATAACAAATTTTTAGAAAACTTTTAGAAAATTTTCTATAAATAAAATTTTTTTTTAAAAATTTGCTATAAATGTCAAATTCGTAGAAAATTACCTATAAATATAAATTTTAAAAAAGTTTCCTATAAACAGTAAACTTTTCTAAAATTAAATATTAAATATAAATATCAAATTTTGGAGAATTTCCTAAAAACAACCAAGTTTTGAAAATTTTATTTTGAAGAATAAAATTTTAACAAATTTCCTATAAATTGAGAAATGTTGAAATTTTTTTAATAAATTACAAAATGTTGAAGATTTTCCAAAAAGAGCACATAGCAAATTTTTAGAATATTTAGCATATTTAAAGAAAATTTACTATAATCAGAAAGCTTTTCAAAAATTTATCAAAAATTCCCATAAATTTGGAAGATTTTCCAAAAATAGCAAATTTTTAGAAAACTTCCTACAATTAGAATAATTTTAAAAAATTTCTTGTTATCAGAAAACTTCCATTTTTTAGAAAATTTTCTATAAATATAAAATTTTTAGAAAGTTTCCTTTAAACAACAATATTAAAAAAAAAAAAAAAAAAAAAAAAAACAATAAATTAAAAAATGTTGAAAATTTTTTTATAAAATATATCGATATTTTCCGAAATTTTTGTAACAATCTTGAAATTTGATAAAAATTTTTCTTTGAAAAGAATAAGAATTTTAAATATATATATATTTTTTAATATTTCTATAAAAGAAAAATTTAATAATTTTTTTATAAATAGATAAATTTCCCAGAAATTCGTAATTCAAAAATTTAATTTCAAACTTTTTAAGTAACAAATGCTACTCAAAATTTCTAATATAAAAAATTTCCCTAATTGAATTTTTTTAAATTTCCTTTAAAACAATTTTTTAATGATTGAAAACTTTTAATAAATCAAAATATTTAAAAAAAATTTTATAAATTGAAAATTTCCTGTAAAACGAAAATCTTTGAAAAATTTTCCTATAAAATCACCGTTTTCGAATATTTTCCTATAAAACCAAAATTTTTGAAGAATTTCTAGCAAATTTTCTTTGATATAATAAAATCTTTAAAAATCCTTGTTTAAGCTAAATTTTTGGAAAATATATCAGCTTTTAACTCTAAAAGAAGTTTACCTCGTTATATAAATTATTTTAATTTTAGTTTTTTTTATTGAATTTTATTTTCAAAAATTTTCATTTATTTTCTACAATTTTGAAAATTATATTTTTGTTATTATTTCGAACGTGTGTTCATTCATCTCATCTATATTGTATTTCAATATTCTTTGATATTTTCAATTATTTAGTCATCCGTAAAATATTTGTGAATTCAATAACCAATACTCTTTCACATAATTTCAATACATATATCTCCCATACACACATTCACTTATATTAATATTTCGATATATAATTTTTTAGTGCAGATTTCGAATTTTGTTGCTTTTTATACTTCACTACATTTTCACATAAATATTGAAAATGAAACAAGCTGTTTTCTATTAACGTCATAATAAATCAGGACATTTTATAGATAAATAAATAGAAATGAAAGGAAAGTGGGTATTTTCGCAAAAAGGTAAAATTGTAATAAAATTTTTTATTAGCTAAATAAGGGTTTGAATTTGGGATTTTGAATTTATGATATTTTTAATTTGTTATAATTGGAAAAATGAAGTTTCAAGTGGAAATTTTTAAATTTAAGTATGTAGTAGTATATGGTTTTAATTTAAAAAAGTGATGCATACTTTTAGGAGGAAATATTCACATTCTCTTTTCAAGATTTAGAGCCATTTTTTTCATTCAATCTAAAGTCAAGTTAATTTTATAAGTAAATCTAGCTTTAATTTTTGATTTGATTGAACAAGTGCATATTGTTTGCCATACCCAGAAATGTTTGCTTTTATATATTGTTTTAGAAAACTTTCTTTAACTTTCTTTCAACATTCCCTCGAGCATCAGCATCAATACTTTATCGACCAGGAAGTTGAGAAAAATCTGCCTAAACATACAATTCGTCATCCATTATGCATGAATATATTGTTTTAGAAAACTTCACATCCTTTCTCTAAATTTTTAGCAGCACTCTAAACCCTATTTTCAGGAGTGTTTTTCCAAAACTAATGCCTACTTATAGGATTACTCTCTTTTAACTGTGTATAAATGTAAATCATATTTTTTAAGTCAAAACTTATGTACGTATTAGAAATAGAATCCAGTTTAAGGATTAAATGCCACACTCTGCTGAACTAGGGACTACTTTTAGGGGAATTAATATTTATATAGTATTTTTTAGAATATTTAATTTTTTATCTCTTTATTCATAAACAATTTATTTTAGATTTCCATGCCACATTTATGATTTTTCTATTCATTTTATTAAACCAATTTTATTGTTTTATTATTGCTTATATATTTAAATATTAAATATTAATTTACCATAAATCTTTAAACTCTCTCCGTTGTGAGCTTCAGAGGAATCATCATGTGTTTACTCACATAAAAACAAAATGCCATAAATCAATGGGAAATGTCAACGTATATAAACATTTATTTATTGTTTGTCAAAATAAGTAATACGAGTGGGAGTAAAGTCTGTAAAAGAATTAACAAAAAAAAAAGAAATATAAAATTTTGCGTATAAAATTTAAAAATTTCTTGTTGAATTTTATTATACAATTAAGTTTTTATGATTTAAGAACTTTCAAAACTTTAAATTTACAATTAAAGCAAAAACAATAAAAAGTCCATTTTTTCTGAATTAAATTATTTAAATTATTTTTAAACTTTTAATCAAAGGTCATAGGGTCATTTTTATATTACAAATCATTAGCATATTTGTGGGGGATTTCACAAAACAAATACTTAAATCCCTTAAACTAGGCTTCACTTGAAATGAATTAATTTTTTCCAAAACAAAGAAAAAAACTTTTCTTGATTTTATTTATTCATTTATTTAAATTTAATTTATTTTATTCAGCTTGTAAAAATAACAACAAAAACTTTTTAATTTGTGCTAAAATAGTTTTTATTCTGCCCCTAATAGCATGCTTTACATTAAATTTAATTTTTTAAAAACTTTTCCATATTTACAAAAAAACGTACCAAAGACCTCTAAACACTTAACTAATCAAGTCCCTTGATTTTTTATTTAATGTTTTATTTGTTTTTCTCGGTTTTATTCGGTTTTATGTGTTTTTTCCTGTTAATAACTTGAAGTGATAATACAATAATTATATGGCTTTTTAACAAAAAAATAAGTTTAAAAAATTATTTTTTTTCATAGAAAATTAACTGAAAAAACAACGTAACTCATGTAATTTAAATAAACTATTAAATAAAATGTGACATGAAGGTATAATACAACGTGTGACAGTAGGGAGGAAAAAATTAGCATGATAGAAATGAAAGCAGGATAAGTGATTTGGATTAGCTTCTTGTTCAAGAAGCTTATAAGCAGCAGTAAAACAAATCCAGTAGATGGGATCCTAAACCTAATCTTTGTGTAAACTGCAAAAATTCCTTTAGAATATATAAGTGGAATATGGTTTTATGGTTAATCAAATTGGTATCGTACAAAAAATAGTTCGAAGGACTTAAGCTTTAAATATTTTAAAATACTAAAATTCTATTTTTACCCAAATGATCATTTTTGGGAATTGCTGTCAAAAATTCTTTACATTTATCCGGCGTGAAGAAGAGTGAAATTCCAACTGAGTTCATAATCCGGTTCAAAGGACCGTAACAATTTTTTTCCATTTATGTTCATAGTTCTTGGTTTCAGAAGTGAATTATTTAATTGAAAATATGAAAAGTAAAAGAACTCCATCAAAATGTGACTCAAATTTGCACCGTAAAAATCTGGTTGAATGGACCAATGCTTAAATTTTAAATGTGCGTTAATTGTTATTTATTTCTTATTTCATTTAAGTGACTTTTAACGTAATTCAGCACTTGAATATTTACTTGCACACAAATGACAATTTCTGGGACATAATAATTGAAATGAAAATTTTGTTACATTTGTCATAGCAATTTACATCAATTGGAATCACACTAGAGCAGTGCAACTTCAACTGATGTCAAAATCCGGTTTGAAGGACCGTAGCATTGTGAATATTTTAATTGAATGAATGAAGAACAAGTAAACAAATCTGTTTCAAAGTGACTTTTAACTTAATTGATCACCTTTGGAACAAGTGCGCACGACACAATAATTTTGATAATTTTTAGAAAAATAATTTGAAAAATACTGCTTATATGTCCCGTATGCAAATCCATGGCGATGGGGTTTTCATATAAATGATTTCATTAATTTTGTGTATTTATCCGATTCGCGGAATCAAAAATATGAGATTTACATAGAATGTTGCTTTAAATAATCTTATGTATTTATCTAGTTCGCAGGACCATAAAAATATTCGTGTAAACATGATTTTTTTAATTTTTTAAAAGCAAAATTTCCCAAAACTTATAATTTAGATCTGGTAATAATATTTTTAAAAATTGTTGCTATTTTTCTCTAATCGACTGCTTTTAATTTTAATCTGTATTAAAGAATCTCTGTATGTGAATTATTTTACATAAATTTTGTTAATGCTACAGTGCCAGCAACAAATGGTTGCTATTAAAAAAACGATAACCGTAACACAAAAACCGGGGTTAGATTATTGTTTTAAACAAAAAATAAACTTTTATTTAAAATCATGGCAAAAAATCCTAGAGAAAAAAACCTAAATTATTTACGCCAGAATTACGATAAATTGAAAGTGAATTAGGTTAAAAACTAAAATTCTATGAAAATAAACTTTTTGTTTTCTCTCTTTCTCTCTATAACCATAACTTACTGCAAAACTAATTAAATTATATTTAAAATTTTTTTCTTCTCTTTATAGGTTTTTTAAAACTATACAACGAAATTTATGGCAAAATAAATAAATCATCAATTGCCATAAAATATTGACTGCCCTATGAAAAAACAACAAAAAACAACTATAAAATATAATTATTTAATTACAATTAATTTATTTAAACAAAAGTTGAGGGTCACAGAAAAAACTATTGAACAAAAACATACATAAATAATCTTTTTCATAACATGAACTATTAAACAATTAATTATTATTTTAACTTTAAAAAAAAGTGTAAACTATAAAAAATAAACAATAACAGCAACTAAAAGTATGCTATATAAAAGTAAATTTAATAAAATTAACCACTTAATAAAATCACTCATGACCTCAGGCTTTATTTATATAAAAAATTTACTTTTATAATTAAAAAAAAAAAAACAATATTAAATGAAAGTGAAATAAATTAATTAAATAAATTTGAAAAATCAATAACAAATAATAATTGAAAACAAAAAACGGGAAATTGATATATGTTGAAGCCTAAAAGTAGGCAATATATTTTATTTGTTTGAATTATACCAACTTAAGTGAGCCATAAATAGTTGGTGTCTCTCTCGCCCTCGATCTTAACACAATAATGCCTTTAACTAATTTTAACAACTACAACAAACAGTACTATTATGGTTCTTCTTATATAGAAGATGAAGATAATAAAACTTTATTAAAACAACAACTAACAATAAGAGGAGCAACTTTTAAAACTAAAAACGCCACTATCAACAGCAACAACAGCAGCATCAACAGCAATTGCCATAACACTTTAACTAAAATGCCTCCTGCAAAATATGTTGTTCATTCTACTACTAATAAAGCCACCAATACTAAAACACAGACAAATGCAATTACAGCAGAAACAACAGCAACAATAACATTAACTAAAAGCTCATTATTGTCGTTGACATTGTCATCACCCACAATACAAGCTTCATCTTCAAATGCAGTAGTTGCAGCTGCAGAAGCATCCTCTTTATTGTCAACTTTAGGTGTTGCTTCATCGTTGTCGTCTTCAGCATCATCATCACCATCATCATCCTCTTTGTCGCCTTCAACATCATTGCCCTTGTTATCTTTGGCTGTTGCGCGTATCTCATCATTCTCCGCTGCCGGTTTAGTTTATCCACAAATGAAAAAATATTGTCGTCGTTTTTTATTTGCAATTAGCCTTGTGTATTTACTGCACTCTTGTCTATTGTGGAACACCGCTGCAGCTGCCATTTCAAATCGAGGTAAGTTGTTTCTCTTCTTCTTCTTCTTTTATTTCAACACCCACTGTATATTTATTTCCTGTAATTTAAATAGAGTTTTTATGGCATCGCTGAAAGAAAGCAAAAACAAAATTAACATTAAACTGTTATTTATGTGGTTTTTTGTAGATGATGAGGGGGAGGGAGGGAAAAATAAATTTTTATTTTAAATCGCGGAAATGCTCGAGTGTGTGCATAATAAACTTGGTTAGCTAATGTTAGTAACTGGTTAAAGATAGAATTTCATGTAGGTATTAGTTTGAGAAAGGATTTTTTGTTATCCTTCAGGAAAATTGGAGAAAGTGTTTTCGCTTAGAAACATATAAATTTTTATATTAAAGTGTTATTGAGGTGTAAAAATGTTTTGTTTAAAAGTTCGAAAGACCACTATTTTAGGACCTTTTAAGGGGCCGAAATCACAGTTATATTACAGTTTAATCCAGATCGTAGAACCAAATTTAAATGCCAATTTTTCAATATTCATTCTGGACATTATTCACCTAAGTAAACTCTATTCGGAAAAGCAGTAGTCTATGGCGTAGAGTTAGAAGTTTGAAATACACAATTTTCAAAACCACTTCTTGAGGACTCCTTTAGGCAGCCGAAATCTCATTTATATTATTATTTCTTCTAGTACATTTAAAGGTCAATTATTTAATATTCATTCTAAACTTTATTCATTTTAAGTTAATTCAATTTTGCACAGCAATAATTATAGCTTAGAGAATGAACAAAAGTAGTCCGATTTGAAGGACCTTAAACAAATGGTTTCTTTTGTTTTAAAAAATAACTTCTTGAAGAAGTCATAAATTTATGGGATCAAATTTTTATTGAAAATTATTTGCGTTAAATATTTTTGTAATTCCAAATAAAATTGCTCTCATTTTGTATAGTTAGTAAGACCAAAATGGCGATTTCCTCAATGTAAAATATTATTTGTTTATCCTCTTCGTAGCATTTTTCCTATTTCTTTCACATTTGTACAATTTTAAGAAGGAGGCCCCTTTATGATTATAACCGATATCAGCTCCACCGGAATTAAATATTATATTTAAAAAGCGTAACGAAATTCTTATTTAAATAACGTCCTTATAACATTATTGTTAAAAAAATTAAAAACTGATTAGTTTATTTTAAATAAGAATCAAGAGTTTATGAAATATATTTGCTAGAAAAAAATATTTCATATTCTATGGCATACTTTAGGGGGAGTGCTAGAAAAATATTTGTTTAGCCTTCAAATTTTCTACATACTTAGAGTATCTAATTATATTTAGTACGCAATATGTGGCAAATATTTGTTTTACAAAATGTTTATCTTTTTTAAAACTTTGACATCATTAACATGAATGCGTATGAATAAAATATCTCATTCCAAATTCTGATATTACTGAATCATTTTATTGATTTATGACCTTATTAGCATGTTAACTTTACCTAAAAACATTTATTTTTTGACATTTACCAAAACTCGAATGAATGATTATCTGTTTGTCAGGCTCTCTTGATGTGGTAATGATGATGAAGTAACCGAAGCAAAAATCATTCATCAATAATAATTTCAACAGCTAATTATAGAGTTTTTGGCTAACAAGTATCGAATATCATTTTAATTGAATAAACATACAAAAACTTGTTACTTATTACTTTTTGTAATGACTTTTTCGAGGTAATAGAGAAAAATCGATTGAATTTTTAATTATATTATTAATTGGAGGAAGGGAAATTTGTTTATATATTAATATAAAAAAAATGCAGAATTGTGTGAAGGCCTAAAAGTATGTTATAATATTTGTTATATATTTTTTACAATTATTTTCTGTAAATTAATTAAATTGTGCATTTTAAATAAATGTTTAATTTATTTAATTAATTAATTTATTTATTAGTTTTACAATAATTTTTTTGAAGATTACCTTTGCCTACCTTTAGGCTTTAAATATCTTTTAAGAATGTGGTCTATTTTAAGCCTCTTTGCTTAATTTTAATTATTTATTACATTTTTTTGAATTGTTTGAAGAAATGAGATTGAAAAATACATAACATACATATATGTTTATGAAACCAGATGCACTAAACTTAACTTAATTAAAATTTTTCTTTTAATTGATTATTCCAATTAACATATATTTTTATAATTTTATTCACTAGTGCTTTAATTTTGAACCTTCTTCGGAAACCCTCTCATTTACTTTTTCATAGTGCCTTTTGTCACTTTTCTCGAACAGGTAGTCTATCTCCGTTTAAAATCTGTCAAACTTTTGAACACTTTTTTGTACTTTTAAACTCTCTTTTAAAAAAAATCCCAATATCTCTCCACTGGCTTTATGATATGTTTTATAAATTATATTTTGATAAATTTCCTCTCTTGGTACAAATACCACTTTATTATTCTTGTACCACTCAAAGGCTTCAGGTAAAAAAAATGAACGCATTTTGAAATCCTATAAATGACGGTCTTGAAAACATTGATGTGAAATTCTATATTTAAAGAGTCTTATGTATTGCTTGTCATACCAAATTTTGATTTCTTTTGTGTCCAAAATTTTTCTTCTACATTCCCTTAATCCCAGCATAAAACTTATGGCCAGGAAGTTAGGAAAAATCTGCCAGAATTTCCGTGTTCTGTATTCGGTCTTTAAAATTAGAGCACTGAGGTAACCCGGTTGCTTTCCTACCGGGTATGTTATGAGCTCATTTGAAAATGCTTAATATTTTCCTGCTTTTAGAAATACCATGTGAACCATTCCTTCTAACTTAACCAGGTTTTTTATGAACGGACAAGATGTCTCAGAAACAGATTGGCAGTTGACCTTTTTCATTTAAAATTCCGTTTTGAATTCTTAAAATTTTTAAAAAGTATATTATTATTCTGCCCATTGTTAGGCATTAAAGTATTATGTAGTAATGCTGCCTATTTAAAGGCTCTTTTGTTAAATATTTTATAATTTTTAATAATTATTTACTAAAATTAATTATAAAACAATTTCGTTTGCGTAGTTTATGTTTTAAACATATATCATTTTCCATCGTCTACCTTTAGGCATTAAATGGTTGTACAACAATGTTGCCTATTTTAAGGCAATCTACATATTCATTTGTTAAAAGTTTTTTTTAATAAAAACCCATAAAAGATATCGAATAAAACTTAACACATTTTCAAACCTCAATAAACATAACAATTTATATTTTGTTACATAAAATATATAAATTGAATTGAATTTGGGTTAAGAAAAAAACTGGCAAAAAAACAAATACACGTTTTAAGGCTCCGTGTACTTATTCATACCAATACCAATAAATACAAATCATATTTTTATAGACTACCACTTGAATTCAATTTTATTCAATTCAATACAAGGACTTTTTTATTAAACCCATCTATAACCATTCTCTTTCCACAATTTACCAAATGCTTTACTTTCAATAATTTTTTCCACAATTTTCTCCATTTTCTTCGTGTTTTCGATAATTTTTTTTCGCAAAATAAAAATTTTGTAGTAAAAACATATTGTTGAATGTTTTATATGGTAAATATTTTCATATTTACCAAGAATATGTTTGTTATGGAATAAAATATATATAAGAATTGTTTTTTGTTATATCTTCATCTTTTAGTATTCGAATAAGATTTTAAGTGATTTCACTTAAATTTCATAAAATACAATAACAACTACTATGAATAGTAGAAGCAAGAGCAGTAACATAAGTTGTAGTAACATGATCATACATTAAAATATATTTTCATTCATGTATATGTTTAATACATATATAAACCATATAATACATAAAACAATAACAAAAAAATGTATGTTTGTATGTATGTATTTATGTATGTATGTATGTATGTATGTATGTATGTATGTATGTATGTATGTATATGTAAAACAGAAAAAATATAAAATAAATAAAATATCTCCCTCTCTCTCTCATAACATGTAAAGGGAATTTCATCCGAATTATACAAATGTATGTATATATGTACATATCATATAAATTTATGTATAATTTGTATATTCACTAGAGTCAACAAAACAAAAGTAAGAAAAAGAAAATGAATTTAAAATAAATATGAAATAAGTCAAATTGTTATATTTTCAGTTGACATGAATTTAAAAATACCCTCCATCAATATTTACTGCACACACGTCCTTAAACCCACAAAATTATTACGGCCTGACTATATCACAGGGAACCTCAACCTCTAGAGATATATGTTTTAGTTTTTGTTTTAGAAAAATATTTTAATTAGATTGTGATAACCCCAAATGAGACGGTGAATATATCATTTGCACATTAGAACATCCGAACTGTACAATCCTTCTTTGGTTCTACGAGCAGGATGAAAATAAACTAAAATTCAATTGGAGCTTTTAAAATATTCTGTTTAAAATTTAACTCATTAGTATTGTTAATATCTTCCTTTCGAATGTAGTCCTTTGAACCTGAGGCACAGTCAGGTTTTAAATTTAGTTTCAAATTCCATAAGTTGAGCAATTACAAATTCCTAACGATAAATAATATTTTTTATGTTTTTATTAATGCTTAATTTTCTATGTGGGACCTCTAGTCCAGTTCAATTTTAATTTACTTCCCGTGAATCATCTAGAAAGGAAAGTAATTCTTATGAATTTTTAAATTTGCTGTTAAGAACTACAAATTCTTTTCGGTCCTTCAGGTCGGATTGGAACAAACGTAATTACTAATATTTCAATTAATTACTCTTTATATGGCCCCACGAATCAGTTCAAAAGAAATGATATTATTTTCTGTATTTCTCTCGACTGAGGATGCTGCATATTTCCAGGAGTCCTTTTAAAACAGTTGTAGAGATATTTGAATATTTCATTTAAAATAAAATAGTTTAGTAGTAGATATGCGATAAATAACATACACTCCATTGCCCCACGAGCCGAATCTAAATTTACAATATAACTCGTGGTGAAGCTTATTAATATTTAAACATTAATACTAATATAAACATATTTATGTCATCATTGTGATCTCAAAAGCCAGATTAGAAAATAAATATCATTTTTGTGGGACACAAGCAGAATCAGAAGAATAAGAATATTTTTGAATATTTTTCTTTATTTCTTTCTACTGAGGACTTTCCATATTTCATTTTAGAGAATGAGTTTTTCATTCGAATGAAAATAGTTCTAGAGATATAACTTAAAATACTCTTCATGTTCCTACGAGTCGGGTTCAAATTTACAAAATGGCTCTGTGTGAAGGCTCTTGGATCTTTTAACTTATATTCTACAATGTTTGAGAGTATTAAACTAAAATATTTCTAGAATTACAAAGTCATAAAAGATACACTTCCATGGTCCCAGGAGATGGACTGATATTATTATTACGGCTCAAAACCAGTCAGTCAAACACTATTTAATTTTTTTTACGAAAGAAAAATACAACTGAAATACTTTTATTTGAATATTGTTTAAATATTAATTCATTACACATCCGTGGTCCTACCGGATAAAAATCGTTATTGCAGCTCACACATAAGTCAATTTAACTTTCTTTTCAAATTATTACTGCTGATTTTTTCTACTTTCTTTCTGTCATTCTAAGACAAAAAATATTTCATTCCACGAGTATTTCTTTCGACATTAATTAGAAGCATTTCTCTGTGGTCCTACGAACCATATTGATAATAATCGAATACTTAGTTTTTGAACATAATACAATTGTATTCTATGTTCCTTTGGACTAAGGTTCTACGAACCGGATACAATTTTCGTTGGTATATGGACAAAATCAGTTCTCCGTATTTCAAAATTAATATACTATATTTCTATGACTTGAAACCAGAGGTGCCCTCACAAGCTACTACACGTTTGCCTATAAGTGAGTGAAATGCCAAAGAAATACATTTCGTAAATGCTCACGTTGATGAGAGAGCAGCTGTCGTTTATAACATCGTGAGTCTGGAACTTTACAATCTAAATACCCCTGCTATTGAGTTATTTATCACTTAACATAAAATTCTTTTTGTAACAAAGGTAATAAAAAACTAAGTATACTCCTTCTCACCAACTGCCCACTGTAGGGTATAAAAATAAACTATTTATTTGTTATTGTGGTTGTTTTTTCAATATTTCCCCCTTTTTTGCTTTTGGCTATAAAAAACACAACGTTACATAACAGGAACACAGAAATTTTATGCAATATTGATAAAAAAGAAACAATAACAAAAAAATAGCAACAACATCAAAAAAAGGCAAACATTTTTAACATGAATTTCCATTAAGGCTTGAGGAAAAAAAATACAAACAAAAATCCGAAAACAACTAAAAACACAAAAAAAACTACTCAAATTATGTGCATATCAAAGTAACGGCCATAATAAAAATATGTGTGTAACAGCACACACGTACACACATATACATTTAAAAAATGCCTTACAATATCTGTTTCCTTTTTAGCTTTTTACATACAAAACATTCACAATAAAACAATTTGAAAATAAAACGCGTAACTTAAATTCTGTTGTCTGTGTCCTAGACTCACGCACACACCCGTTCCATATTTTTCTTTATAGTATATTTGTGGGAGTATGAGGGAATGTGTGTTTTTGTGTGTGTTGTGATTTTTCTGTAACAGCTGTGTTTTTATAATTTGCTTTTCATATTTTAGTTCGTCGTTTGCTAAGTTGTTTTGTGGTTTTGTCTAAAATATTCATTGATTGTTTGTCATATTGTATATATTTTCTATGATTTTTTTGTGAAAAACAATATTTCAATCACATTTAGCGTTTTAGTAAGCGACAAAAAACGGTTCCCTTTGAAAAAGCAATTAACAGTGGTTTAAAATGATTTTTTGTGCTTTAAAAAATCATTTTACCTTTCTAGGTATGGAAAAAAGAGGAATCAGAGATTCTTTAACATGCAAAATTTTATTAAATTCCCTGTTCGAAGGATTAACCAAACGGCTCCAAAAATATTTTAATTAGTGATGGAAAATATTTTTCATTAAAGGTCCTTCGAACCAGATACTAATTAAACATACAGGCTTGTAAATGAATTGAAAATATAAGCTTCAATCCTTTTAGGAGCAAATTGAACTTCTTGGCATTGGTTCATTAACAACACTATTCTGGGGTCTCAAGAACCAGAGAGCAGGGTCTCTCTTTCGAGAGCACTTTACTAGAGCCCTGCGAACCAGAACAAACTTATTGTTTTTTAAATCGCAACCAATATGATAAGTTCTTATATTTTCGTTGATGTTTTCAACTTTCAATAAAAATTCGAATTTCAAATTTTTACTAAAAATTCCAATTTCAAATTTTCAATAAAAATTCGAATTTAAAATTTTCACTAAAAATTCGAATTTTAAATTTTCACTAAAAATTCGAATTTCAAATTTTCACTAAAAATTCGAATTTTAAATTTTCACTAAAAATTCGAATTTCACATTTTCACTAAAAATTCGAATTTCACATTTTCACTAAAAATTCGAATTTCAAATTTTCACTAAAAATTCAAATTTCAAATTTTCACTAAAAATTCGAATTTCAAATTTTCACTAAAAATTCGAATTTCAAATTTTCACTAAAAATTCGAATTTAAAATTTTCACTAAAAATTCGAATTTCAAATCTCACTAAAAATTCGAATTTCAAATTTTCACTAAAAATTCGAATTTCAAATTTTCACTAAAAATTCGAATTTCATTTTTTTAATAAAAAATTCATATTTATAAAAAAAATTCATTAAAATTCCATATTTTCAATAAAAATTGGAATTTTCAATAAAACCTAAAATTTTCATTAGACGTTCGAATTTTCATTGAAAATTTAATTTTTTTTCTTCATTCTTCGTTTAATACAAAAATCAAAACTTTGATTAATAAATATTGCTTCTAAACGCAATCCTTTGTTCATTTCTTTAAAACTCCTGACTATTTTTAAATATTAACTATAATAATAGTTATTTCTTTCTACATAGATTTTCAAACTTATTTGGTTTAGAATATTTTCACTTGTAGGTTGTTGCCTTATTTATGGTCCTTTGAACCATATGGATTTATCCAAATTTCCTTGCCAAATACTTGGTGCTTTGAGTTGGATGGTAGATTGTAAACTTCAGTACATATAAAATTTCCAGTGATTTCTTAAAATCAATTTTAATAATAACTTCATTTTTTACAATCCGGGCTTAAAAAAATTTTGTTAAAATAATCAATACAGTTATTATTCCATGGTCCTTCGAACTGGATAAAAGTGAAATTTTTGTAAAATGTTACTTAAATTCTATGATTTAAATAAATTTATTAAAATCATTACAAAACATCCTCTACATACCACTGTGCTTTTCCAAAATCTCTGCTGCTCATACCAAGATTCTTTTTGATTATTTATTATTAAATAAACGATGATTTTTTCACCTTTTTTCTCGCGTCTTATTTGCCAATATATTCAATTCTAAATCAGTGGCTTTTTTCCACCAAAGAATAAAACAATAACATTTTACCGGTATGACAAATAATATGAATTTTAAGCTTGTAACAATTTTTTGTTTCCAAAAAAAAAGGAAACCCATGTAATCAATTGAAATACAAACGACAGGAAAAAAAGGATAAAAATTTATATAGAACAATATTATAAATTTCTTCCCAATAACTGTTGTTAGTTTTACTGGGTAACATATTGATAAATGAAATCCACAAATGGAAATTGAAAATATCATATTACCACGGGATTTGTGGGGATATAGCGAAAAATTTATAAAGAAAACAGTTACATATACATATATACATGTAAAAGTATAAAAATCTATAGCATACAATCAGGCAACAAATCTCAAAAACAAACGAGTTAAGAATGTTACACTATGCCAAAGCTGCAATACCCTGCACCATAAATGCGTGTGAAGTATAATCGTTATGTTTTGTACAAACACTCTCATGCATGCGCTCACAGACGTATATAATATATAACAGTTTTTCTTAAATATTACACAGAAACACTTAATGAGTCATAAAATTTGTTATATTTTTGATTAAAACTGTACCGATTTTAACTTTTTTTGGAATGATAATAAAGTACATAAAACTTTATATTACGCTAGAATCTTATTCTAATTTGTCGATTTCTAATTAACAGTTTTACGAAAATTCTTCCCAGGAACTTATAGGTTGCCTGTGATATCGATCTATAAATTTTGATATACTGAACTGATTTTGGTGGTTCTAAGTAGGTAACTTTTCAGGACAATAGTAAATAATCAGGCCAAATTTCATTGAGCTCTATCAATTATCAAACAACAGACAGACGGGCGTAGCTAAATGAACTCAGATTTTAAATTGATGCAAGAAATATATCTAAGATTATTTTTTATAACGTTACAGACGTCATGACAAAGTTAATATACCCTCTTACCACTTCGTGTGGTGGAGGTATAAAAAAAACGAGAGAAGAATCTCTATAAAGCTTAAATGAAAATAGATAAATGAACGAATATGTGTCGTATAGGTAAAGCCCTTAAGCCACGATATCACATACTCATACATTCATATAATGAAAAAAATATAATTCTTTACATATAAATACAAATACATGCATATGTATGTCATATAGTATTTCGTATTTAGCCTCTGTTTAGTTGTCTAACTAACTAATATTTATAAATTTCATATCATATGTTTTTCTTGGTTTTATTCCTGATTTTCCTCTTTTTCTATTTCTGCCCGATTTTATATTTTTTCTAGCATTTTAGATATTTTGTGTTGTTTTTCTAACCAATTGGGTATTGTTTTGTGATTGTTTTGTGTATTTGTATAATATTATTTTATGTACTTACATACATAGATTCCACTGTACATTTGTAATTTAAGCTTTATGTTTATTTCAATTTCTTTACTTCGTCTTTGTTGTTGCTGTTGTATTTGAATCTTCCATAAATAAATCAAAATGTTATAAAACTACTTGTACAAGTGTGATTTAACCACAAATAGATTGTAGCGTTCTTTTTTTTAGGATATAAAAGAAGAAATAAACATTGCAAATATAAGAAAATAATGTCAATTTGACTACATAGTAAATAACTTTTGGGGATTTGAATAAAGTATTAGTTACAACATGTAATTTAATGAATTGTATTCATACATATATATATTAGCAAGATATTTTGATATATCTGGTATAATAAATTTTTGCCAATTTTATGTAAAATTTTATTGAAGAAAGAATTTAAAAAAAAATTAAATGCGATAAATTACTTATCGAATTGTCCGAAAGAGAAATAGGCTGAAAATTGTGGAAACTATCTTTGTATCAGAATGTATGAAGTGCTAATTACGGCAGAAAGTAAAAAAAAAACATCTGGTAGGCTCTCTGGCTGTCTGTTATTGTAAGTTGAAAACACGCTTTTCGTCGCAATTTTATAATATCGATTGCATTTTTGCAATGTAATAAATATCAAAAAGATCGGCCCTATAATGTCCGTACAAGAGAGAGTTGAGAGTTGTATTTCAATTAAGCCCGCAGTTTAGTATTTATTATATAGCTTTGTTAAGGTTCCTTTACTCAGTTTTTCTTTATATAGTTCAGTTCTAGTTCAGTTCTAGTTCAGCTCTAATGTTGTTCTATTTTAGATCTAGTTCAGTTGCAGTTCAGTTCTAATTTAGTTCTGATTGAGTTCTACGTCGGTTTTAAATTGCAGCTGGCATTTCATTTTTAATAAATTTGATAGCTAAAACATCCTTTTTAAGTGAAATATGAAACATCAACCCAAGAAATTCAAAAAGTTGTTAATCTTTCCCATTTTTCTGTGCAGAGATTTTTTACTTATTTCATTTTACAATTTTTTAAGAGCAAATATCTTTGTTTTTCTTTTGTAACTGAATTCTTCCCCCTAAAGTATACTTCAAATGATTAATTATATGTCACCTAAAATATGACAATAAACAGAACTTTGTTAAAAATTTTGTTGCATACTTTTGGTCATAATTAATATTAAATCTGGGGACTTAAAAACAAAAATGAATAATTAAAATATGTAATTTATAAAGATTTCTTTTGATTTTTCGTAGAAAAATTTAATTTTCTAAACAAAATATGATAAAATTCTAAATTTTAAATTAAGAAAAATCATTCAAATTTTTTAATTTTTTTTATATTTTTTATTCTAAAATTTTCTTTTGATGTTTTTTCTAATTTAGAATCCATTGAAATAAATATTTTAACAATTATTTCTGCAACACAATACTACATATTTTTGTGAATTCTATAAATAAAATGTTTCATTTTTACTTATCTTTTGATATATTTTTAAATTCTTTGTTTAATGAAACGTGTCAAATTTGATTTCATTTAAACAATCAGCCTAAAAGTAGGTAACAATTTTCTATTAAAATATAAAAGCCTACATATATACTAACCAATGTGTGGAAGGTAAAAAACTTGTGAGGAAAATTCTTGATTGCAATAACAATAAAAAAATAGAATAATATTTTCAGTTAAGACGAATTTTTTTACACCTTCTTATAGTTTATTTCGAAAGATGAAATGGACTTAAAGATCTTTGATAATTCGCTAATAATTCTCTATAAATCATTTACGTTTGAATCCTAAAAGGAAAATATTGTACTAAAAGCATTTTATATTAAACGCAAGGTCTGCATACTATACCACGATCACTTCTCTTAATTTTATTTTTATGGACTCTTTTTATAGTAATTAGACATCCTACTTGATTTCTGGATATAATGAAGCTCACGTAGCTGTGCTTTTAGCATCTGCATATCCGGTTTGAAGGACCAAAAAATGAAAAGAACAACTAAACTTAGTACCCTTATCAGGCGTTAGATAATCGCTTTTAAGACGGCCTTGATTTGCCAAATTTTCTTTGAATTGACTCACTTAACTCTACTTTTAGTAACTGGATAAGCGCTATAAAGGACCAATTAACTTGGTGCCCCTATCAGGTTTCAGATAGAAGAAAATTGGATCAGCAAAATTTTGCTACAATTTAATATGTTTTATCAATCTTAAAATCATCGATTCTATGAATAATTTCTTGAATAACAAACTTAATATTCAACACTTAAGGTAGTGTAGATTCTCATAAAATAATATTTAAGTGTTCTGTTTTTAACATTTATTGTTATAGACACTCACACAGAAGCGAATTGAGAAAAAAATTTTTGTTCCCTTTTTAAAATCATACACGCGCACACACACACACGTTTGTACATACTTCTGGTTAAATTAATTTCACAATATGACTTTATAAATTCTTTCTAGCATATGAAAATTGTTTATATGGTAACAGGAAATGGAATATTTTCTTTGGCAAACTTGTGTAATTCAACTTAAATTCTTTTAATTTATTTCTCTTTTTTTGTTTATAAAATAGGAAAAATCCTCCCGGCAACACAAGAGAGTGAGAATAATGACAAAAAACAATAGCATACTTTTAAACGCTCATAAAATTTGAATGGAAACCACCTCAGCTGCATTCTTTAAGGTTTTTTTGCTCTCACTCTTCCCAACTTAATTGTTTAATGTTGCAATAGAAGAGACAAAAAAAAAACAAAAAAAATGTTTTGTTTCAATTATTATTTTTTTTCATCGTATTTTGCTGTTGCACATAACGCTCTTTTACGCTCTCTAGTGTTTTGTCTATGTCTGTGTAAAGCACGTTTCTTATTTCTATTATTTTTTTCCTTTCTTTTTCACTCTCTGTGTTATTCTTATATTCCCTGTGTTTTTAAGCAACGTGGCGTATGAAAAGTTTTCATTGTCTAAAAGTTGACAATGAAAGAATAATTGCACAATAAAAAGCATAAAAAAGGAAGAAGAAAAAGAAAGAAAAAATACAAACAGATGCATATGAATACTAAAAAAATGTAAAGCAAAAAAATACAATACAAATGCAATGAGAGTAAAAATTTTTAAACAATAATAATTCTATACATAAGCAAACAGGAAATACTAAAGTTTAAACAATAGAGCAGACTAGAGCAGTGGAGTAGAAAAAAGTTAAACACCTACATCCTTACCTGTTTCCTTTAAATACACATATACTTACATACTTATATGCGTATGTTAATATTAAGCTGCTGCTGCAATTGCAGCATGTAAAATGGATTTATATGTTTTAAATTGTAACTATAGTGTTTTCAATTCTATTTTTTCACTCATACATTTACTCTTATGCACTTAAAATAAAGTTTTATTTAAGAGCAAGTATTTGTTAGGTTAACAAAAGTAAACTACAAACAACAAAGAAAAAACTTAGAAACAGCAAACAGTAAAAAACAGGAAAATTAAAAATATAAAAATATTATTATTTTTTCATTATGAGAAAAAAAACGTTAGAAAAAACTGTGATTCCTCCTTAAACCGCGCATTTGTGGCGTTGAAACATGTACAGAGATTTTTTGAGCTGTATTAGTAGCTGGTTGTGTATGTGTGTGGATTCTGAACTATAATTCCCCAGCGGTTCTGAGATATTAAAATTATCTTCGTGTTCATTTGCTTGAGGACTTTATTAAACTGATTTTAAAAACTTCCTTCTTTTGACACTGATTTACAGACCTTAAAAATAAAAATGTTAATGAAAATTGTTGGACTTTAAATAGTTAATTCTTTTAAATTTCTCATAGAAATATTCAGGAAAATAAGTTAATTATTAAAACTGTAGGATTAATTATATACTCTATGAGTAACTATGAAACTGTTGCAGTCTATACTCAGATTTTTACAGCTTATTACTTGTTCTGAACATAAGCAGTAGTGGCCAAATAAGTAGCAAATGTCAGTATCAACATATTGATTTAGAAACTAATGTACTGAATGAAAGAAATATCTGGTTCGAATGTCATGTTTTAGATATTATTTAAAGCACAAAACTCTACTGTATCTCTTTTGTTAAAAAACTATCCAGTTTGAAGACCATTTTATTGAATTATTACGTAAATAGAACTATAATTAAATGTAGCAAAATGCAAGGCCTGCTACTTTAAGTATTGGGAATGTAAAATTATATTTTTAATAATTTAAATTAATGAGATATCTGGTTCTAAGTACCTTACATAAATATATAGCATTATTAAAAGCAACAAAATGCAAAGCCTGCTGTTTTACATCATTCTGATTCGAAGGACCATTAAAAGTGACCCAGTAATGGACTTCATATTCCATATTTAAATAATTTTTTCTTTTATAAATTAAGTTAAGAAGTTATCTAGTTCGAAGGACCTTTTAAATATTAAATATTCCTCATGAATAAAATTCAGCAAAACTTTAAAAAATAGGACTCTAATAAAAAATCTAATTTCCACTTTGAAAACAAGAATGATGGACCTATAGCAAATGTATTCTTTTAAAAATACTGTGTATCTGGAAGATATTGTATAATTAAGAAAATGTAAAACTTGCAGTTTTACTTCAAGACCAAAGAATAGGAATCAATCAGATCATTACCCTTCAAATTTGACTTTAAGTAAACATCTTGAAAGTCATGCAGATTTCCAGCTCAAGTTCAAATTGCAATAAATGGTGAGTTAAGATGCTAAAATCGTGAAATTGTTAATCTTCTTGAAATCTAAGTTTAAACCTTAAATTCCTAAGTTTACCTTTACATGATTCTATTATCTTAAATTTGTTATGCCATGAGAGTAAAGTGTTCCATCTGCTGTTGCTTGGCACAATTTAAAACTAGTATCATGGAGTCTAGTTCGAAGGACCATTTAAAAGGAACAATTAAATTTTTAGTGACTTTTTTAAATAATAATAAGGACTGATGGATCGCAAAACAGTATTACAAATGTCTCATTTTTTACTAAGGTAATCATCCGGTTCGAAGGACCATGAGTAGTAAGCTTTAACAGTAATTTCATATACATGATGCATTCAAAAGCATTTAGTATTAAATCATCGTGCTCAAACAATTAATTCATCTCTCGAAAAAATATTTTCCATGAAAATATTTATAATTTTATTTCATCTAAACCTTATGACTATTTCTATATTCATCTCTATATACTAGAATCCCATCACATATTCATCACCTTCTCTCCCCTTTAATATTTAACTACTCATTAAGTTTAAAACAAATCTTACATTTAATTTTAGTTCCTGTTTTTTCAGAATGCTTCATTTTTTTCCTTTTTCTATTTTAGTACTTTTCTCAACATTTCTTTTTTTTTTCCTGACTAAACCAAGATTAAATAGAAAATGTTAAAAAAAAAATCGCTGCGATTATTTTTTTGTCCACCGTTTTTATTCTTTTCACTGTTTTCCCTCTTTTATATTTCGTTAACAGAATAAATAAGCGTTTTGTGTTCATTTCTGCTTTAAGTTTTTTTCTTTCCTCTGTTAATGTTCTACTTTAGTGGCCAACGTGTTTTAGTTACGTTTTTATGGATTTAGTGATTATTTTCCGTTTCGTTTTTATAGAAAAACTATAATCCTTGGAGGGCAAACAGTACAAGAAAGAATGTAATGCTTATTTAGCAGATTTGCAATAACAAAAAAATGCAATTTAAATATAAAGAATTTATTTCATAAACAAATGATTTTATATAGATTTTTTCTCTTATATCTTTACTCAAACTAGATTTTGGTTTTAAGGAGAGAAGAAAAAATTGCGTTTTAAGGGTCATTACTTCATTTTAAAAAAAGGAACAGCTTTTTGTTTTTACTTTGTATATTTAAAGTTTTAAATAGAAAGTTTTTTGTATTTCAGTAAATTTTCCTTTATAAGGAAATATTTTAATTTGTTATTTTGATACACTATTAGAGGAAAAGGGAATTAATCCCTTTGTAAACTAGATAAATAAGTTTTTTAATATACAACTTTCTTTGGGAGTATTTGAAATTTTTTAATATTTTATGGGAGGAATTAAATTATGTTATTAATATGTAATTAAAATGTTCATAAATCTTGTAAGAAGGACCAAAAGTTTAACGCTGAAAGACCAAAAGCAAGTGATCATTAATGTCCAAAATAGAAGAACTGACATTTATACAAATAACTAACTTAAAGATGGAGCGAAACTCTCGAAGGACCATAAAAATTGGCACTCAATGCTGGACCCCATAAAACAATACTTCTAGTTCGAGTTTCAAAGTCTTTCATATTTAAGATACTGTTTATCCGACACGAAGAAGTAAAATTACAAGATTCATAACTTAAGCTGTTGGTTTATGCGGTTCGTAGGATCTTGTAAAATGACTGGAATAAAGACCAGAATATAAATAAGTAACTGCTTAAAATCTAGAAGTGTATTTCTTTAAAATGTTAAATTTTAAATAATTAGAGAATATTCGAATAAATAAGGAACTCAGCTGTAGATATTAATAAGCATTATCATTCTTGCTTGTGGCCAATCTCCAATCGTCTACCTCGAAGTTTACAGAGCATTCTACATCGATTAACACAAATGACAGTCTGAAAAGTTTAGTCTTACATATGGATGAGTCAAAACTTCCTTTCCATTGTTTTCCGTATACAACGTTTTCTCGAGTGTTGTCATTATGACAAATTATAGTGAGCAGAGTGGTAAAATATTCAAAGCAATCAATAACCTTCGGTGCAGATGCTAATCTGACCAAATTTTAGCAGAACATAATATACAACATCCTTCTTATTCCATTACAATCAGAGTTCTACATTAAGTTATAGTTCAGTTCAAATGGTATTCTAGTTCAGTTTTAGTTAGTTTCTAGTTCAGTTCCTAGTCCAGCCACTGGTTCAATTCCCAGTTAAGTTTCTAGTTCAGTTCCTAGTTCAGTTCCATTTCAGTTCCTAGTTCTGTTCCAAGTTCGGTTTTGGTAATTGCTTGTTACTGCTTTTGCTTTTTAGTTTATGTCGAGGACTGTAACTTTTTCACATCTATTTCAACTACTAAAACTAATCCTAATACAATACAATATTGCAATCAACTAAAGTTGATTCTATTCAATATTTGTATCAGCTCTTCATATATATAGATTTATATATATGTGTACATATAGTTCTATTTTATCCCAAATAGTTCAAACACAATGAGAGAAAAAAAACCTATAAACTGGCAATTTGTTGTTACACCATCAATATGCAAAAATATTGTCAATAATTCCTATTTTTTTCATCTTCTTTTCTATTTCCTTTTTTGACATTCGTTTACATAGAATTTCTTTTTTTCCATTTTGTTAAGCCCCACGTATACACCTTCTATGCAAAAAAAAAAATTCTGAGAAAAAATGAATCCCATGATGATGACAACAATTGTTACTATATATTTTTTATTTTTTGGGAAGTGGGTGTAAGTTTGCATCATTTATATATACATGAGTGCGTATTCTATAACCAAAAAAAATTCAATGTGATTTTATGTTTTCCCAAAAATAAAAAGTAGAGGAAAAGTAAGATTTTCTGCATGAATTTGTACAGGCAAAAAGCTATAGTAATTTATAGTATAAAATCGGTTTTTTTTTCTTTAAAACTAGTATTTTGTAAAGAAAAATATATATTTTTCCAAACGATTTTTTTTTTCAACTTTATAAATACAAATATGTAATACATACTTTTTTCCTCTTTTGCCTTTAAAACGTAATAGAGAAGAGAGTTGATAGTTAACTCCTGGGTTTATGCTATAAAAATACATTTCATTGTTACTATTGTTGTGTATATGTATTGATGTGTGTGAAGATAAATTTTAAAATTTGATCCTAGACACAAACCTTTTCACTTAACAGAGCTCTGTTAACCAATTAACAGAGCTCTGTTAACGGTTTAACAGAGCTCTGCACAATCAGAATACTGACAAAAAACAAGGATTTCGGGGAAAACGGGACAACATGGGCGGATGAATCCAAGTGGAAATGGTGGCCAATACCTCCAGTTATCACACCCCATAGCCAGAATATTTAACAGAGCGAGTTTTCATACCAAATTTTGAAAAAAATGTTAAACTTAAAATCTCAAAGGATAATCGAGGATTCCACGAAAACGGGACAACATGGGCGGATGAATCCAAGTGGAAATGGTGGCCAATACCTCCAGTTATCACACCCCATAGCCAGAATATTTAACAGAGCGAGTTTTCATATCAAATTTTGAAAAAAATGTTAAACTTAAAATCTCAAAGGATAATCAAGGATTCCACGAAAACGGGACAACATGGGCGGATGAATCCAAGTGGAAATGGTGGCCAATACCTTCAGTTATCACACCCATAGCCAGAATATTTAACAGAGCGAGTTTTCATATCAAATTTTGAAAAAAATGTTAAACTTAAAATCTCAAAGGATAATCAAGGATTCCACGAAAATGGGACAACATGGGCGGATGAATCCAAGTGGAAATGGTGGCCAATACCTCCAGTTATCACACCCCATAGCCAGAATATTTAACAGAGCGAGTTTTCATACCAAATTTTGAAAAATTTAAACTTAAAATCTCAAAGGATAATCAAGGATTCCACGAAAACGGGACAACATGGGCGGATGAATCCAAGTGGAAATGGTGACCAATACCTCCAGTTATCACACCCTATAGCCAGAATATTTAACAGAGCGAGTTTCATAGCAAATTTTGAAAAAATGTTAACTTAATATCTCAAAGGATAATCAAGGATTCCACGAAAACGGGACAACATGGGCGGATGAATCCAAGTGGAAATGGCGGCCAATACTCCAGTTATCACACCCATAGCCAGAATATTTAACAGAGCGAGTTTTCATACCAAATTTTGAAAAAATTTAAATTAAAATCTCAAAGGATAATCAAGGATTCCACGAAAACGGGACAACATGGGCGGATGAATCCAAGTGGAATTTTGATAATAAAATGAAAAATGAAAAAATGTAATTAAATGGTGGCCAATACCTCCAGTTATCACACCCCATAGCCAGAATATTAACAGAGCGAGTTTTCATACCAAATTTTGAAAAAATTTAAACTTAAAATCTCAAAGGATAATCAAGGATTCCACGAAAACGGGACAACATGGGCGGATGAATCCAAGTGGAAATGGTGACCAATACCTCCATTTATCACACCCATAGCCAGAATATTTAACAGAGCGAGTTTTCATACCAAATTTTGAAAAAATGTTAAACTTAAAATCTCAAAGGATAATCAAGGATTCCACGAAAACGGGACGACATGGGCGGATAAATCCAAGTGGAAATGGTGGCCAATACCTCCAGTTATCACACCCCTATAGCCAGAATATTTAACAGAGCGAGTTTTCATAGCAAATTTTGAAAAAAATGTTAAACTTAAAATCTCAAAGGATAATCAAGGATTCCACGAAACGGACAACATGGGCGGATGAGTCCAAGTGGAAATGGTGGCCAATACCTCCAGTTATCACACCCCATAGCCAGAATATTTAACAGAGCGAGTTTTCATACCAAATTTTGAAAAAATTTAAACTTAAAATCTCAAAGGATAATCAAGGATTCCACGAAAACGGGACAACATGGGCGGATGAATCCAAGTGGAAATGGTGGCCAATACCTCCAGTTATCACACCCCATAGCCAGAATATTTAACAGAGCGAGTTTTCATACCAAATTTTGAAAAAAATGTTAAACTTAAAATCTCAAAGGATAATCAAG